>VZTA01018635.1:3822-100536 GCA_013398855.1 Mohoua ochrocephala | reverse complement strand
TTTTTTTGATATTTATAATCTGCTAGGGTTTGGTAAAAAAATTATTTTGCTTTAATAGCTACCTGGCATCTGTATGCAAAAACCAGACACCACAAGAATACTTAGATTAGCCAAATGGACTTTAAATCTAGTTTTGTATCTTTAGAAATGTGGTACACTGGCCATTGAAAGTCAGTGGCTTCCACAGCATGTTTGGTTTTCAGTCTCTGGTTTAAATGCCTCAGCTAAACTCCGATTCTGTGTTCATACACAGCGGCCCTATGCATTACCTCACGTGTTTCACTTCAACCTTCCTCAGAGCTCCTAGCTTCAAATACATTTGACCTTCTAAACAGCATCATTTCATGTTAATCTCTAATGACTGTAAACTGCTGAAAACTGTTTATTACTGCCGCATTGACTTTAATTTACTCAGGATGATCAGGTTATCCACTCCAGCTGGTTATGAAACATAACCAATGAAAAAGCTTTCATCAAAGCCACTGGTGACCCATTACTGAAATTCTACATTTAACACCTCTTTTCCTATGCATAAATTTGCTTTGTTTTCTCTATTATTCTTCCAGTGTTTCCTTTGATAATTCTGTTCCTCAGCAAAGGGTCTGTAGTCAGCTCTGTCCTTGAATTATGTGATATTCTTCTGTGCAGTCAGCCATCCTCTCTGTGCTGACAACTCACAGCTTGAGTTGTCCTGCACCCTACTGCTCGTATTACATACCCAGATGTCTGCCTGATATATCATCTAAAATACAGTAAAAGGAATCAAAAAGTACAAGTACTATTTGTCTGTTGTTTTATCTAGGACTTTTTTCCCCCTTTTTATCTCATAACTGTGAGCTTTGGGGCTAAGGCAAGACTTTTTCTATTTGCTTATTATAAAGATAATTTATATTGTCATCACTTAGCAGGAAACAAGATGGGTGTTACAGAATGAATTCCATGGAATTTCAGTTGTCTTTTTTTGTTTAATTAAAGGGTGTAAGAACTTTGCACTCATGGGAATTCTGCAAATAATCAGATTTACCAGAAATGTTAGTCAGAAGAAAGTGTTACAGTGCATTTAATTAGGAGTTGTGCTCTGTGGATGCAAAAGAGCAAAACCCAAAACCAAACCAAAAAATGTTCACCAGGTTCCAGATGTTGCAGATAGCATTAAAGAAAGCAAACAGTAATAATTCGCATAAAGTAGGGAGGTCAGTTTAAATTACAAAATTTAAATGCAGAAATTCACATGGTGTTTGCTATAGGAGGCTGGAGGAAAATGGGGAGATGAAATGACTACAAAAGAAAGGAGATGCTAAGTAGCACTGGTGTTTGGGGAAAAAAAAAAAAGGAAGCACAGAAGTAGGACTAAGGAAGCAGAGAAACACAGTAGTCAAGGTACATTCAGTCATTTTGGATTTAGAGGCAAAAAAGAATAATTTTCCAGGAATGGCTTCCTTTCCTCCAAAATTTCTGACAGAGGAGTTGTACATGTATGAGATAGAGAGCATTTCATATTACTGGATGAAAGGAATACCTTCCATATTTTAGGATAAGGAAGGCTTGTGAGTGCAACTCAACAGGATTAATAAAACTTCACAAAATCATTTAAGTTGCTATGGTGCGGGGTGCAGAAGAAATATTTTGAAATTTTACTATGCTTTGGACATCTATTTTGGGGCATGTTTGCTGATCTAAGTAGTTCCTCAGTCTTACCTTCTTCCATGCTGTCCCTGAATGAACCTGAATGACTGATCGCTCGTGGTCTCTCTTCTAAGGACGTAGCACTGCCACACAGCTGGGAGTCATCATAGAGATCAAAGGAAGTGTCTTGTGCAGGGATGCTGTTTGAACGCATCATGCTGGGTCCAGGAAGGTTAAACTGTGATAGGTTGGTTGGACTCACTGGAATACAAAGCTTTATTAATGAAGCACATTTCCATTAAGCGAATTTGGGTTCTGCACAAAATTGTAATGTAGGACTAGCACGGTTAGGCGGACTTCATGCTGTTGAGAAAATGAAAGGCTTTTACTCCTACATTTAAAGCCACAACAAAAAGGTGAAGCAGATGGCCTCAAAGGAGCTGGATGAGATTAATCCTGTAAAACACATGGTAACACTAACACTGGTGTCTGAACACCCTTTGGCAGCCCAAGACAGAAAATCAGTGGAAGAGATTCAAAAGTTAAAAAGGAATAAGAGGCCATAAGTATTTTTATAAGCAGCTCTTTTAATTAATCAGTATCTTTATTTTATTGTTATGTACCTGCATTACTGACTGCTGTTAAGACCAGAGTTTATTTCCCTATGCAAGACATTTATCCTTTGATTTTCAGGCGCACCTACCACCATATTAGGTTAAAAATTCCTGCACAGGCCTCAGTGCAATCTCATCCTAATAAATAGGTGTAGTCAGTCATGGTTGAAACCAAGAAAAAGCTGTCTAGCCAAATTCAGCCTCAGTGTTTGGGCTTTTATTTTAGATCATGCAAGATGTGCCATAAGTTATAAACTACCAGACCAGCTGTGTTGTGAGAGCAAATTATTCCATAGGGCTATGAAAATGGAAAAAAGCAAAGGACAGTGAAAAAATAAATTTTAAACTCCATGATATTATTGCTCTTTATCGTGAGTTCACAAGAACTATGAACAAAAAAAAAAGGAGATAATTGTAAGCAGAAAATAATATAGCAGAAAAACACTGCTTACAAAGAGCTGTGTCTAAAACTATCGGAGGAAAATTCAAAGCAGTGGCTTGTTTAGCCAGGATCCAATTTCATTTTTAAAAGTATCTTAGTTCAACTTCTTTTCCCGTGTGTAATAAAGACCAACATGTGTACGTCTGATCAAATTTCTTTTGAGTGATCGTAACCTATAGATGCCATAAGCTGTAACAGAGCGATGGAAATGTTAATGCTTTAAAGGATGTTGCTAATTCCTCAGTAAAGGTCTAAACCATAAAAAGCTCATTGTGAACCTAGGTATGTGTCAAGTGTAGTGCAGATAAGCGGTTTCTATTCAGCAGTTAAGTAAAAAGGAAAATTATTAAAAAAACCAAACTTGTGTTGGATTAATTTGAAACAAGATTCAGAAAAAACAAATCTAAACCTTGGCCTGTAATCAAATAAAACTGCAATGTGATTCACATCCCAAAATACTATATTGCATCCAAGACTGGGATTTAGATTGGGCCCAGTGCAGTTACAGCCAGGTCCAGCTACTGAAACACATTGAAAAGGTCTATCTCAAAGCAAACCTATATGAAAAATGCAAAGCTTAGTTTCTGACATTCACTAAAATCACTGGAAAGAATCCTACTGACCGTGAAACCTAAAAGATGGGTGACTTTGAACTAGAAGCTAACTTCCAGCTCTACCTCAAATTTTTATCTCCTTGGTCAAGTCATAAAGAATCTGTGATTTCTTTTCTCTCTGCAAAATACGTGGTACCTTGGCCCGCTGCATTAACAACACCATGAGTTTCCCCTCATTAGTGAGATACACAACATGGCGATGAAGATGTTAAAAATAAACTACCTTGTCTGGCAGACTAAGAAATATGTACAGCTGAATTTTATGGTTCTATTCTAGAGGAGGAGAAACAGTGAAGGGAAAGAGCATTTACCCAGGTTGGAAAAGTGATATTTTCCAGTTGCAGATGAAGACATAGCTGAAGGAGAAACAAGCGGGGACTGACTGCCAGTATCTTGCAGGCCTCCAGTTGAATGGGAGCGTAGCCATTCCTTGCCTTCCTCCTGACTTGTCTGCCGGGATGATGGTGCATATCTGAAAAACCACAGCTGATATGCTCAAGACAATGACAACGTGATGTCTGGGAAAGAAACAGCTGTTACATAAATACCCTTCACCAGTTAGACAGAACAAATCCCTTGGAAAACATCAAGTCTAGTCAAGTGATTATCACCAGAGATTTTAACAAGGTACAATTTACCATTGGGTTACAACAGAAAACATACAGGACTTGAACCCCCTTTACTCTTCATCCCCCTCCCCAAAACAGCATTCCCTTCTTTGGAAGAGACGGAATGATCAACCATAGCAGACAGACAACTGAGCTGACAGAAAAGGACTTCGAAGCTATAGGAAGTGTACAGGTTGATGCAAAAGCTTGGAAGCTGTATGGTTAGGATGGGGAATGGACAGAATAGAAGCCAAGGAATGTTAGTAGCCACTTACAAAATGACACCTGGGCAATTGATTAGATGACAGGAGATCAACGACTCTGAAAAAGGAGTTTGCATTGGTAACGACAGTTACTCATAGTCATATGGACGTGGCCTGCTACTCTGAATGCTACGTGACATTGTGTCCTGCCCCAAACTGAGGGGAGGGAAAGGGACAGGAAAAATACACAATTATCAGAAACAAGTTCTCTGGAAGGAAGAAGTTTGGCAATCAAATAATTCATCAACTGCTTCCTATGGTAAACCAATAAAACACGTGCAATGTGACGTGTGGACTGAGGGAGAGCTGCTAACTCACTGGTCCAGCCTCTCTTGGCTGAGCTGGAAGAAGGGCAATTCTGGCAGTGATTAAACATTAAAATGTGCAGGTGGTGTGGGTCTTAATCAAGAGATTGTTTTCAGCAATGTCTGCAATAGCCTGCTTCATTCAATCTCCTGCTGAGAAATGAACACCTTCTTCACTACTGTCATGAGCCATCAGTGTTCCCCAAAACAGCAGAGCAGAAAGGGCTTTTGATATTCTGGCTTCGGGCTTGTGAGGCACAAGTGTTTCTGCTTAGAGAGAAGATTAAATGAACATGTAAGTTCTTGCATCGTGCTTGGGGTTTTGTACAATATTTTACAGCAGTAAACCATCTTGTCCTTATTAAATATTTACTTCCTTTCGCCTTTCAAAAAGACAGCTATGATCTTTGCCTATTAATGTGGTAGAGCACAGAGTTACTGAGTGGTTATCAGATTGGAAAGATGGCAAAATGAGAATTCAAGATCTGAGTTCTGGACGGGGATCTCTGCACATTAAATCAAACTGACTTTTTTTTTTCTGTGTTAACTGATCATTCTTATATGCCTACAAGAGTTTCCCCACTCCAGTTTCCTTTCAGCCGCCATTACAGCTGTACATCTGCAAACCACCATCATCTCATTGTATCCTTGCAGGGTCCCCATTATGCCTTTAATGTCTTCCACCTTTTTTTCATTTTCTCCAAATCCAAAGTGATTGTTTTGCGATAATAGGAAATTTGACTAAATTCTTTTTAAGGAACAACTAGTGCAGAAGGTCAGAAGGTGCTTTATAGTGACAACAGTTTAGCACTACCTTAAAATTTCATAAATATTTATTCATAACTCATGACATTTAACTGTGTCATTTCAGTTATTGGAAAGTTGCAGAGTGTCTGTATGCATGCACATATTTGGCACTTGCTTGCCAAATCTTTTTCCTGGATTGGGGAAATGGGCTTCCACGCCTGATGAGACCAGCCAAGTTACCTAATGATCCGCTCTTTTAAGCATGGAGGAGAGAAGAGGGTGGATAAATTCTGTTTTCTGTGATGAAGACAGAATTTAGTGAAGAGTTAGCAGCAAAGTTGGACTCATATTACTGGATAAGGACCAAGAAAACTGTCTGGAGCAGGCCTCATTTTATACTTACAAACCTTGGATAATAAAATTAGTATTTTCTAGCCCTATCCTTTAATAGCTCTCCAGTTCAAATCGCATGAGTGTTTGCATGAGTTCAAGTCAGATCCACCTCTAAAACCTTGTTTTTCTCCATAATGTTTTCAATAATTAGTCCTATTGAATTGCATAAATATCTTGTTCTGTCTCTTTTAGCTCTCCAGGATTCAATGCCTTTTAAGATTCATTGCATAAGGAAATGATCCTTAAAAGTATTTATTTTCCATGATATATCTTGAAAGAAAATGTATTCCTTAGGCAGATGTAGAAAGAAAAAGTCCGTTGTTAAAATTTACATTTTCTGGTTTGAATCTAAATTCCAAGAACTCTGTTGTAAACAAGATCAACAAAAGAAGAAAGAAAAGTAAAGGCAGTGTAGAAAAGGTTATAGGAAAATAGAGAAGCAGCAGTCATGCTCAAAAAAATATATATACCTTAATCCCTTTTTGGGTAGTGTATTTCTGTCAAGCTGCATGCTGTTAAAACAAAAAAAATCCCTAAGGACATACAGTAAACAGGACTGTTCAGAGTTACAAATTTTAAAGCTCTAGGTTTGTGTGCATAACAGAAGGTCATTTAATGCCTTTTAATATAACTTTCATGATAAATCCCTTACTCATTGGAGGGAACAATAGGACATGGACTGCTGCAGATTCATTTTTCATCTAGACATGCTCTGGGCTGGGTCAATAGTAATTTGGAGACTGTCCAAGTCAGAAAGAAGTGCTTCTTTACCATTTCTAACCTTCCTACAGCTTTGCTCTGCAATCTGCGTGAGAATCATATGGTCACAGTATGAATCTTTATTTTTCACGGTTGCCTATGATAAGCCAATAGATTTCCAAAAGAAATGAAGGTTGTGGCACCTGCTAAGAGGCAGCATGGCATTGCCAGAAGCCAAATGACAGCTCTGCGTGTAGAAATATGTGCTAAAGATACAGACTCTTGACTTTCTGTTGCTGAGGGGCCCACATAGTAAGGCGACAGTGAGGACAATGAAAAGCGGCACCAGAGCGATGTTGTTCCATATTCTTGCACACACAGCGTCAGAGTGGCTAATTACCCAAAATCTGTGGCTGGAGTTTTCCTTATTTAAACCCCATCACCAGAAGGGCACCCGCTAGCCTTCCTTCCCAGTGTCATTGGGGCATTTCACCATAAAGTCTTGGTAAATCAGTCCCTGACTGGTGTGGGTTGAACTAGTTATCATCAAGTAAGGATTGCAAAGTTTTCTCCCTTTAGTACATAACTCAGTGTCACCATATGGATTAAATGGCAAAATGGCTTTTGAAAGCTTCTGTATTACATATCACAATCACACCTCTGAGAGCAGCAGTAACTTAGGACCCTTGCTACCCAAGAAATACCCTTATTAAAGGTGTTTCCTATTGTGCTGGGGATGATGAGAGTCCTACTCTCATGTATCCTTGATCCGAGTAGAAAACGGCAGTGAAAACACTGTTGGCATGGACAATACATTACTATCAGGGCTCGGGCTAATGGAAGCAAACTACTCCTACCACCAGGAAGTTTTATAGACAATTTTACTAGTTTAATAAAGGGCCTTGTTCTGCCTGCAGAGAAAGCAAATGGAAGGAGAGAATTAGCGGGATTTCAGCACAGGCCCAGTTACCATGGTCCACGTGAGAGTAGTCCCATGTTAGACAGAGTACTGTATTTTCAGCATTTTGCTCCCAACATAACTAACAGGACCAAGAATGGCTGGCAAAAAGACAACATAAATTTGAATGAATGATTCACTTTTTTTCTTCAGAGAGAAAAATGGGGCCATGATGTTCTTTTATGTACCTTTATGCACCTCTAAATTTCAAGATGAATAAACATGATCGTAACACCAGTTTCTTAAACATTTAAAAATCCGAATGAACAATGTATTTTCCAATATTACTTTAATTTGGAGATATAGGTATTTCAAAGTAATCTATAGCACATTATCTAAAAATAAAGGAGTCACTGCTCCTTTAAAGCAATCCACAAGCTAGAAGTTATGCCAGTTGTATAAGTAGGCTAAGAGTAACCATAGGATTTTCCAAAAATCTTTTGAATTCAGATGATCAAATGAAATAGGGATGAATATTCCTCAACATAAGCATGGAGTTATTACAACTGCATTAAAGTGAGTGTAACAAATGGCCATTCTGTGGTTTTAAAATACTAAGGCTTACAAAGGTGCTCCTAGATTTCAGATAATTGTATGAAACCATTAAGCATGGTCTCATGTAACTATTACTTCAGACCAATAACTGCCCTTATCTTTTTAATATCTGAAATCATTCATCCACCAACAGCTGGGTTCATTGCTTCCACAGAAAGTGGACTTTTGGTAAATAGACCTGAATTTACATCACATCTCTAAAGTTGATAATGACAATAAAGACAGTCCTTTCCTGAAAGAAGCAATGCATACCATGGACAAATACCAATATAAAGTGAGGATGAGAATATCATAGCATTCTGATATTTTCCTTTGCCATGTAAATTGGAAAAAGCAATCTTGCAGAAAGATGAATGAAGACGTAGGCTGAAGTTATCAAGCCCACTGTATCTCATTCTCTTTTGTTTATTTTGCACTGCTGAAACAGACTGCAACTTCTATGAGGGAAATTTCAGGAAGCCTTACTTTCCTCATTTCCCTACCTGCCCTTGATGATGAGGTTACCTTGGGAAAGGGCCATAATAGCATACCCTTGAGCTACATCTAACTCTTTCAGAGCTGTTAGGGAATAAAACAAATTATTGCAAGCTAAGAAACAACTAGAGAGCTCCATGACAGGCTGGGCCAAGCTGATATGGGTCTTAAAAATTAGTTTCTACAAAAGGCTAGGCATATAAGAAAATCTGATACATGATGCACTGTTTCACACCTTAAAACCACAACCATCAATTATGATGATAATTTAAAATAATTGAAAGTCTTGAAGGGCTTAAGTGGATTTCAATGCACTTTCACAGCACTCAAAACTAAACATTCTCTCAAAGCAAACTGGAGCAGGCCAGTCATGTAACTAGAAACCACTTCCACTCTGCTAATCTTAAAATGCAGCTATTACTGCTGATCAGACCACTGTTTATTTCTATATTGCTGCATTTTTACGCCTTCCTTGCCATGTCATTCAGATCAAGCAGAAGTCACAAATTTGCAATGCCCAACAGCAATTAAGGGTTTGGAAGAACTACTGGTGATGTGTCCACCTGGAAAATTTTACAACTTAACCCCAGAGGATGTTTTTATTTTAGAGTATAAGTACCTGCATGATTTATTTCAATCCCTCTAAATTGTTGCAAGGTAAAATACAAGTGTCCTCCCATATAGGGAGCTACACTGCTATGACAGCAGAATTAGACTTTTCTAAATATTGCTAGTGCAAAACCAGCAAAAGGCCTGAGAGAGATGCAAAGTCTGCTTTCCTTCTGAAAAAGAAAATATTTTGCTAGCTTGACGGAGCCTATTTTCCCCCCTTGTTGCAATGCAATAGAATCTCATTGATTGACGCAAAATTTGGCGGGAGTAAACTTCGACTCTTCACTCCAGGAGTTGTCAGGCAGCTCTGCGTTGGTGCCGTACCATCGCTCAGTGGGTAGCCTGAAAACTGGGCAACATCTGATCACCCCTGGAGGGATACGTGGGCAAATATAGCAGAGACCTTGCAGATTTGCTGTCTCCATGAAAGGTCACTCTTTTTTTGGAGGCAGTCAAGGGCTACTTTCCTTAATAGAAAATGTAGATGTACCCTGAGATTTTGTTCTCATTTTCCGTGTTCTTTCCAGCTGCATTACATCTTTCCTAAAACTTGATGTCCCAAGTTAAAGCCTTAACGTGAAAAAGTAGGATGGGATAACTACTTTCTAAGACTTACATGCAATATTTTCATTTTCAAAATGCTTTTTCCCAACGGCACTACAACTCTGTACACACGTTCTGCAAAATAGCCTCACTATTTTCCATTTTGTATCTATGCAAACATATCCTGCCCTGTTATACCCCTTCAGACTAATAAGCCTTTGATCACTCATCTTCAGTAATTCTTTGCCAACTGTTCAAGCACCTTTATTTTCTCCATTTGCTTATGAGAGTGTCATTGGGAATAGCACTTAAAGCTTTAGTAAGTTCAGGATTTTTATTACATTTACTATTTTTCCTCTATTCAGAGAGCTTGTTTTCCTGCAAATTAATTAAATTAGTCTTATTTAAAAGGCTGTTAATGACCAATCCCATGTTATCTGTTACTTAAGCTATTTTGTTTAATATCTTCTGTATCTTTCCAGGCAAAGTGGCCCTCCTGTAATCTCCTTGCCCTCCATCCCAGCTCTCCTCCTCACTCCTTCCTCAGCACACACCCTTTGAAAACTCTTCTCCAGTTCTAATGACTGCAAGGTTTTCAGGCTGTGTCTGAAGCAGGGAAATGAAAAGTTCATCAGGACAGTAAACCGAAGATATTTTTAACCTTTTCATTTCTCTTAGAATGCTTGCCATTACTTGATATTTATCCATTAAATTACAGCTAATGCTTCAACGAAACAAACATGTATTTTTTTTACCATCTATCATTAGCTCTTTCTTCTCTTTCAGTTTTTCCTACACTTACTCTGCATAGACTTTACATCGCTTGCTAGTTGTACCTCATTGTGCACTTTGGTCTTTCTGATTTTGTCTCCACCTTATATTAGTATATCTAATTATAAAGACTGCTGAGTCAGTCTTTTGCAAGCTCTAGGGTGACTGAAGAAAAAGCAAAAACCTCCTTGCAGATAATTTTTAATGCTATGCCATGCTATAATTAGTATTGCCAAAGGTATTTCAAATATAATCTGAGTTTACAAAGGAAAAAAGACATAATCTGCTGCCAAACGTATCTGTCTCCAACATTGCAAATCAATGCTTTTTTTGTGAAAAAATACTTTGCTACATGTAAGTTTTAATGTATCAAAGAGTTTAGAAACTCAGCACTTGTATCAGACCTTTCAGAAAAATCAAACTGCAAAAACCCTGTTGGGGCTATAATTCAAGAAAAGACACCATTTACTCTAGCTACATATATTTGTTTTGAGGCCAGATCAACATGAACAATGGCTCTCTCTGGACTCAATCATAATATCCCCATATGGACAAATCTGAAACTTAAAAATATTGCCAACGGCAAAGTATTTGGAACCACTGAAATGGAGTCACTGAACAAATACATAAAATATTAGTAGTGGGGGTTGCTCAGGAGCTCATGCCAAGCCATTAATATCTGAAATGTGATGTTTAAGATCCTGTGCATAAATATAATTTTTGGCATAAATGCATACTCTTCCATATCATTCTATTGACCTCACCATCCACATATGCAGCAGTGAAGGATTTTGTAAGCTTAGTATTAATAACTGACCTTTTAAGAAATATTGTCAAATTCAGTTTATAGTACACAAATGCAAATTCCTATTTAAAAATTAAAGGCACAGTGCAAACTACAAATTGTTCATGTATCAGTGTATTTTTAACTACTGTATTTTTAGCAATACTACGTATTGTTAGTGTACATTATATTGGTACATATATATGTTTTATAATTATTAAAATAAATAATATAATATATCGGTATATAATAGTAATATAATTTGCAATTATATTAGTAAGAGGTGTGATTTTTAGCTGATATAGTAATACTTCTGAATGTAACATAAGAAAATAAAACCTGTGTAAAGTTTCCATCTAAATTTCTCAAAGTTTTAATTATGGGGTTTTTTTTTAATGCTGGTTCACTGAAAGTGAATTCCTTCTATGGAAAGGATGGGTATTGAAAAATCTCTGAGTTTATATAAAGGGCAAAAAAATCTTGACATTGTATATTAAGGGTCTTTTTTCCTTAAAATGTTTGTGCCGTTAAACAACTAATTAGGTTTAAAATACTTCTGACTGATTCGGCATAATTTTCCTTTTTGAATCAAAGGCTAATGAAATATTTAATACTGATTTTGCAGTCCCCATGTGAGATAAAAGTTTCACTGTCAAATCCTGAAAATTTTCATGGGAAGCGAGTTACTTAGTGCCTAGCAAAGCACATTTTTTTCTCTCTTGCAAAAGTCAAATAAATGTTCCACAGAAAAAAAAAAGAGGAAAGAAAAAAATTCTTGGTTCAACTGTGCCAGGCTGGTTGCACCTTCTTATAATGTAACTTAAATGGTAAAACATCTGCATATAAAAAATTTCTTCAACAGAGCAAACAGAAAAACCTTTTCTTGCATTTCTTTTGTCTGTTCCAGACACTTGCCAGGACTGACCATACAGCAAGGGTCACATCTTGTAAAGGGTCTCCCTGCCAGTGAAACTGCACTTCAGGAAGGATCTCTGTAATGATTACCATGTAAGAAGCAACTTGTCAGGACTGAGTATTTTAAGGCAAGGCTGGTCAGCTGAAGGCCAGGACACACCGGCTCTGCCTGTGCTTTGAGCTAATAGGAAGAGAAAAGCTGGGGTCCCACAGCTGGAGGTTTGCTTGTTTTGGAGCTGCCAAATGCTGGGACAGCAGGTGGATCCAGCATGCAGGAATCATTATGTGCCTGTTGGCTGTTTACACTTGCCTTTAATTAGACAATTTTCCCCTTTTCTCTCGTTGTCTCCAGAACAAGGGAACAAAAAAATTTCTCAAGATAGAAAAAGTGCTTGTAAAACCTTAAAAGGCAGTTGATTCCACATTGCGATGCCTTTCAGCTTTCTTTTCTTCCTTCCTTTTTCACATAAAGGACTAAGCTGCTAATTAAACAGTGTCCCTTTAGCAAAAGAGGTGGAGGGTTTATTTTTTTGCTCCTGTCCTTTTGCCTCTCACTTATTTCGTGGTCACTGTATCTATAGGCAAGCTCACCTTTCCGAAAGAGTAGATCTGACGCTTCCAGTCCTCATGAGCAGGCTCTGAACCTCCTGAGTGCTTGTTGTCAGTCCAGAGAGAGAGCCATGATGGCTAAGAGGAAGGTCAATAGACTCGGAACTGGTGTGAAGGCTAGTCATGGACTGGTAACTTGGTGTGTCCTTACTGCCCGCTGAAGAGCTGCTCAGGTTTGCAGCCCACACAAGAGCACCTGATGTGAAAGAGTGCACTGAGGCAGGACTGGAAGCCAAGGAGTGACTTAAGCTTACAACATCTGCATTTAAGTCCGAAGGTTTACTGAAGAGGGGGCTGCTGCTACCACTTTGCCCACCTGCACTGCCCATGCTGCCTGTGCCCGAGGATGGCGATTCCAGGCTGCCTTGCCGTGCCAATGTGGTACTAGGGCTGGGCATTGCCGATGTGGGTTTCACACCTTCAGTACTGGGTGCAGAGGCAGCTTTACCACTTGCCTTGGCACCAAACAACCTAAATGTAAAACAAATAGCTTTAGAGAAACTGATAGCCACATTAAACATTCATGGCGCAACATCCTAAGAGCCAAACTACACATTTTAAATTACCGCTACTAAAATCACGCCTACCTAGTCGGTCAATCGCAGCGCAAATTTAACTTCTCTTAACCATATCGCAATAATCATGGTTTGTTTCTTTAAAAACAGCCCTTATTCGCTCCTATTCAGATGTGCTCTTTGCACAGAGACCCTCCCAGAGAGAGGTAGACTAATCACAGTTTTGTCTTATTAGTTCATAAACAGATTACACTTTTACCCAAATTCATTCAGTAATTAAGTGCCCCCAGGTCATTAGCTTTTAAACTCCTCACTTCTCAAATCTGCTTAAATGATTGCAACAAACACTTGCAAAATCCTTCATACTTTAATAAATATCTAAGTATTTGTGCAAAATTTCCCTCTTGTTGTTTCTTTGCACAGATGGTCATGTGGTCATCAGTCATGTAGTAACCACTCAGACAGAATAAACTGCACCATGGCTAAATGGGCTCAGTTTGTCTCCAAGGGCAGGAATGATAAAAGTGTATTTCACATAACGTCTTCCAGCAAATCTAGATATGAAAATTCTACAGTGATGATGAAAAAATAAACTGCAAGTCCTCTAAAATTTGAACTAAAAGGTCATGTGATGTTTTCATGTATTTCTGGAAATATTTTAAGCTGCAGTTAATGTGCAGATCATAAGTTAAAGGTAAGTAAACACAAAACTTATCATGATGTAAAGTAGGCATGTCTAACAGCATAAGAATCCGTTTTACATATTACCAAGCCCACAGAACTAAGCTGCAGCTCCCCAGCTGCCTGGAGATGCTGTTTGGTAAGTAGGCACAAGAGGGCACTATTGGCTTTTTTCTCCAGCAGTTCAAGCGCTCCATCCCAATTTACACTTCATCCGGATTTATACTTCCAGAAATGTTACAATAGAGCATTTACAATTGAAATTTAGCCTTGCCAATGTTTGTGTCGAAAAATGTAACGAAGCTGCTAAGATAATGAAGCGTTTGTAGCTTCAGGAGCTGCCAACAATGTGAAAGCAAATCTAAATCTTTATAATTTAAAGAGCTCTTCAGTTCTCCATCCAGAATATGGCAACGCCTGTTCCATTAACAGAATGTGCCTGAACACAGTGTCCTTCTTCCCTTTGGGGGTTTACCACAGTATTGAGAAGAAACTTCACATGTGGCTGAACTTAGAATCATAGAATATCTCGAGTAGGAAAGGACCCATAAGGATCACTGAGTCCACCTTCTAAGCTTCAAACTATTGTTATGGGGATGTACCTAAAATGCTTAAAGCTCAAGGAGCAGCCATTTCAGGTCTGGGAAAGTCTTTAAATCTCAAAGAAATAATTGTGCTGTATGAAAAAAATACTGCCCTTTTATTTTCCTGTGCTTGATTCGTTTGTGGCAAAATATTCCCTGAAAAGGCTTTTTGCACAGTACTTCAACACACTGAAAATCCCTGCTTCATATATTGCAACCTCAGGGAATCACGGAAAGGCACTAACCTTCGAAACGTGGGGGAAGCAATATCTGGGTATTTGGATCCTGGCTGCCTAAGTCCTGGTGTGCCGGAGGCGCTTGCCGAAGTTGGGCTGGATTTAGGGGAACTGGACAGTGAGACGCTTTCAGAATCTGACACGGCCACTTTCTCTTTTTCCTTGTCTGTCTGGTTGATGGTGACAGGGCTGGACCTCCCGGACCCGATCTTGCTTGGCTCTCGCAGCTTGGTGGCAGCAGCACCCACAGACTTGCTGCTCACATTGGAGTCGATGCTGCTGGTGCTGGAGCGGTGGCCGCCCCTGCCAGGGATCCCGCTGCCGCTGGATTTCGATGGGCGAGGCAGACTTCGATACTGCAGAGTTGTCTTTGAGCTCACATGCAGGACGCCGTCATCCTGATTTTGGGAACCATCTAAGCTTGTCTTCCTCCCTGCATTGGACTTCCCGCTGATGGCTGAAGATTTTGGCATTTTTCCTAGAGTCGCCGACCCGCTTGTGATGGTCGCTCCGCTTGTGGTGATCATGGTAGAAGATCCCAACCCAGACTTCTTGAATCCAAATGACCCTGTAGCAGTTGATCTCCCAATGCCAGAGGGAGGCTTTTTCCCTTCATCACCGCTGCTTTTTCCTGCATCTGATGGAGATCGCTGTATGGAGGCTCCTTTTAGGGGAGTTTTCACTTTTTCTGAAGCTTTTGCATCATCGGTCTTTCCTACGTAAAAGTATATTTGAAAAGGTCACTTGCGTTTAAGCTGCAATGTCTTAAGATCTAATTTCAACACGATGTGATTACAATTTCAAAATGAAAAAAAACACACAAATAGAAGGAATCCCCTAGGGAAACAGACCAGTTTAGTCTTTAGTCTCCCATCAGCTATCCATAGAAGCTATGGCACATTACAGGTAAGCATTAAGTATTAAAAAGCTTGAAATTCCTCTGAGGACTTCCAGTTTCATATATAGGTGGAAAATGTAGTTTTAGAAAATTATCTCGAATGAACTATAAGGAATTTTGACTAATTATGTTCTGTTAACAGTATTTCCATATGAAAGAAGTAATACTTGAAAATAAAACATTACACGTAATAAACATCTCCTGAAGTACGACATTAATTATGCATGTAGAAATTAATGGTACTTATAGAGTTCTTTGGTTTTCACTGATTACATCTTTTTAGCTTATGACTAAGTTTGTTCTGGTTTTAGTTACACAAAATTATCAGGGAGAGATTATGTTATGGAATGAATCGTCTTGATCTGTAACAATATCAATTACACAAGTTAATTAGGCTTTGTCGTATCCTTGATGTCTTCTCAAGATTTTTGATTTTTTGAGAGGTTTTCTTCAGTCCTGTGTAGGCTTATGACTATATAACTTATATTTCTATGTTTCTTCCATATCTTTTAAAATTTTATTGTAACACACAGAAAGGTTGAAGTAAGGTGTTCTGTTATAACAGAAACCACCCTCTTCCTATTTTACGAATAGATAAAAATTGTCATTTCAATTCTAATTTTTCTCTAAGCATCTATTGTATACTCCTAATAACTCCTAAAACATACCAAAGTTTTCAATTTACTCATCAAGTGATTATGGAAGCTTTGGAGGTGGATGACCTCATTTCTCTTAAGAAACTAAAGTGTAATAAAGAGCAACACCTGCAAAGCAGAAGTAAATCCACTCAAGTTTTCATCCAGTACACATTTTATGCTACACAAACAGATGCACATGCCATGATACAGATCAGACTCTGACCTAGCAAACATACAGATCATTAGTAGTTAAGGCCTCAGTTCTGTGTTGCACAGTGGCTGCCTGATCACCTTCAGCAAAACAGATCTGGGAAGCTTAGCCTGGCGTGCAGCAAACCTTTTAGTATCTCCATTTTTAACTGCCCTTAGAGAGGTACAGTTTCTGTGTCCATACGATCACCATGGCAATGCTCCTCAGGGATCTCACAGACCAGAGACTGACCAATGTTTAGCAGTTCCAAATTGCAAAGAAACAAAAGGGGTTCACAAAGTGTAGGAATTTATTCTGAGGAGATCTTTGTCAGTTGCCTTTACAAATGGGGGTTGAAGCATGCTCATGCACTATTTTGTCAGGACACGACAAAGCTCCAGAAAATGTCCCACTGAGAATTCACATTTCCTTAGTAAAATGATGGATTAGGATTAGATGGTCTTAATAATTATCTCTTTCACCAGCTTTGGATTTTTTGCTTAAAAACTAGATTGCAGAAGTGGTTACTACTACTGAGAGGCCTTCCAAAATTAGGTAGGAGGGCATTTTGCACTGAAAATGTGTAAAAAGACTTTTTTTACAGTTTTTTATTGTTTAACAGTGGTCTGTAGAACACTCATAATATGCAGAATGTGATAATTCAGCTTTAGTTCAGAAATAACTAGAAATATAATTTTGAGTCCCCTCCCTTGAATTTTCAATCTTTTTGACTCAGCTTCTAATATTTGGCCATTTCTATGCATATGTTGAATTATCAAAGGTAAGGTTTTCTAGAGAATAAGGATAAAGCACAGATGAGTCCAAAAATACTTCTAAGAATTCCTTAATAGACGTTGACATGCACAAATGATAGCACAACAAAATGCAATCATGGTTTTTGTTATGGATGCACCCATGTGTACTTAATAAATTATTATTATGCGTGTAGCAAACTAGGAGTTATAGAAATGAAAAAGTTAATATAATATTAAAATCTGGGCTTGAAGTCATTTATGGGAGGAGAGAACAATATGCATATAGTGAGAGAGTGTGTGTGTGTGTACATATATATATAAAAAAAAAAAAAAATACCTATCAATTATTTTAAAACCACTGTAATCTGAACTACAGAAGTTTCTTACCTGGGGTCTTGAGTGCACTTGTTCCTGCTTTGTGCCTGGACTGAGTTGTTCCTACTTGTGCAGTCATGCCTCTCCTCCAAGATCCGGTCTGTGATACAGAGAGAGATGTTTTCTGCCCCCCCTTCTCTGACTCTTCAGACAGCCCCGAGGGAAGGCCTTTCCACTTGCCGCTGCTGTCTACGCTGCCGTCAAAGTCTTCCTCTGGTTTCTTCAGTTCTTCAGTGCTGCCCCAAGTTTCACTGTCCGTAACTGAGCGCTTCTCTGAGTCTGTCTTCAGCTACAAGAGGTTTGCATGAGAAACGGTCAGTCCCAGCATCTCCATTATTTGCTGATTTCTTAAATCGTAGTAGGGGAGGAGAATTTGGTCTATTTGCAACAAGGGCCACAGAAACTTTCCTTCTAAAACATTAGTATCCCGATTCCAAAAGTTTAAAAACATACAAAACACACCTATTTGGGGATGACATTTCTCTTTTATTTTCAAAAGATTTCATAATGAAGCGAAGTGTACTTTATTCTAATCATCAGTGGTGATACCCTATTGCTCCTCAACTCCGTCTGAATTTCAGAAGTGAATCACTGTGCTGAGAGGTTTTACTAAAAGCTTGGGTAAGCGAATTCCTAAATTTACTACTAAAATCAGCTCAGTCTGGCTTCTTGCCTTTTCCTACCCAAGACTTCCAGTGACTGGATTAGGAATATTGCTCCGGCAGAACAGTGTGTTGTGCCACCAGTGAGCAAGGATAGCATCTTCCGCAAAATGATTTGTGCTACAGCTGATGGCTTTTCTACTGGTCTGTCTCCACAGAAATGAGTTGTTTCCATCAAGAAACTCTCTCTAGCTATTTCAGCTAACAGAGTAGAGGAGAGGTTTGTGCCAGCACTACTCATCTCTGGTATGAAGGCAACCAGCTGGGCTCACGCTCCCTGTGAAACTCAGACCCATGTGGAGGATGCACCAGTGAGGACCTAACCCCCCTGTGGCATCTGCCTTCCCTGAGGCATGCTGATAAGGGAGTGCTGCAAGGAGCAGCCCAACCAGACAATGTAGATGCTGTGAAAGTGGCTTAAATAGAAACAGAGACTGACCCTGTCCTCTGTGTTTGACAAGACTGGTGTTACCTTTGTGCTGACAGGCTGCTCGGTTTAACTCTTCCTTCTGTGTTTTTCTGCAGCCTCCTGACCTCAGTCTGAAGCCTTATTTGCATATCACCCTCTCACCACTTCTGCTTGCCTCTGCCCCTCTTTAACAGCAAAAATATGGTGCTGCTCCCAGGTATCACCAGCCTAAGAGGGGCTGCAAAATGGAATGCATTGAGGGACAGGCTATTTATTATTCTGCGCTGTCAAAGCTCCTTCACCACAGAGACCCCTCTGTGGCTCTTTCCTTGGCACTGCTGTCATAAGTAGGATTAATACTGATTAGATGACCGACAGAATAATCGGTTCCTGTTTACATATTTTGCAGTTGAGGTGTACAAAATGCAAAAGCTCTCTGCATTTCCATAATTACGTATGTGCTTCAGACATGCTAGCACAGATTTTGAGTAAGGATTAATGGGAAAAAAGCCCAAGCAAATATCTACAAAAATATTGCAGGGTCCTTCAAAAGAGAGATTTCATTAAAGTTATTGTTACAACATGTGTAACATGTAACAACATGCTTACAGACATTTTACCATAAATGAATGACTGTAAACATATAGTCATACCTTTTTAAAGCAAACTGCATAATTTCAAAAAAATTAGTAGTAAAATACTTTCTAAAAGCCTCTCTTCGCCATTATTATACTTTAAATAAGAAAATGACCACTAAATATACAATTTCTGTCTCAGTCTATAGCCAGCCCTTATTGCTCCAATCACTTAAAGAGACTGAGAAAGGGATCTCTGTGTTGCAGTGTATCTAAGACCTGGAGAACAGCTGGCAAAATGTATTCTGTTCATCTCAGCTTCTAACTGGGATTGCCAGCTAGCATGGAATACAGCGAGTTCTGCTGTTCCTAGTCTTCATAATATAAAGAAACTGGAATGAAAGCAAAACTTGAACATGCATTGCATCTCTGTCTATCGCTGAACAATTTGCAAATAAAACAGAGGCTTGTTATAGAGCAGCTAGAACATGAGATAATCCAAATGAAAACAAAACCACAAGGAGTTAAACAGTCAGCCTGAGATTTTCCAATCCTGATAATTATGCAGTGGAACAAGTAAGCCAGAACTAGCTGGCCATCACTGTTGATGTGAAAGGGAAGAGGCTGATCTCCAGTTAGCAACCGTGGAAGTCCCTGATGGAGTGAGAAAGGCACTAGTAAGGGCTGAAGAACACTGGCATTAGTGTGACTATTTTTGCATGAGTACAGCATTCGTCTGATATCTGTCCTGCTGGAGATTAAAGTAACTTTCATTCCAAAAGTAACTATATTTCCCTATTGTCTGGGGGAAATGACAAATACATGTTTTTCTCCTGCTCACAGGGTCTGCTACAATGCACATCTACAAAACAGACCTCTGAATTGCAGACACTGGCTGCCTGCAGGAGTCTAAATGGAATCAGAAGTGTCAACCTTGTGTCCTGAATACTTGACATCAAATCACTGGAGGCAACCACTCTTCCCCTATGCTGAACATTCCGTCTTGAAGTTCCCTGCTTGTAAACAGGAGATGACATGGCAGAGAATACTTTCCTATTGAGACAAACTTTTCTGGTTTTATTTGTTTTTTTGGGTGGAACCAAGTCCTGCAAAGGACTTGACTTTTCTATCATTTGCAATTTTGAGGGGAACTGGGAAGAAATGCTTGGATACCTGGCACAAGAGCTTTACATAGACACACAAACACGTGCACGTATATGTATTATGTATATGGTTTGTGGCTGTATGCTATTAAGAACTCTATTTTGACACTATGAATTTTCACCTTGCATTGACATTTTCATTCCTGGACCTAAGTGGGGAGAAGAGAATCTCTGCCATTTGAGAGGACAGTACAGCCTGTATATTTCTTCCCTAATATGTTTCAGCTCATAAAAGACAAAAGATATATTATTTTATATTGTTGAAAGAGATACTCCAAATGAGCTGAAGTGAGTAGAAATCCACCCATCACGGATCCAATCATATTGTGTTTGTTTTGTGTTAGGGTGCAGCAGGGGCTGGGAACAGTAGGGGCTCCCCTAGGGTGGGCAGAGCTGGGTCTCGCCGGGCAGCACCTTCAGCAGTGATGTGTGCCCTGGGAGCAGGGAATTTGGGGTGTCAGCTCACAGCCCAAGGGTCAATGGGGTCTATGGCTTCTTCCATTCAGGTGTAATAGAGGATTTTGTAAAATATGAATATTTCATTTGTTTAGAGGCATTGATACCAAACTTTTTATTTTGTTATCCTGCATGCTTGAGGGCGGTGTTGCAACAAATGGCAACGCAAAGCTACTCACCTGGGCATGAGTGTTCTTCCTTGAAGAGGCTGTTATGTTGGAATAAGAGCTGACAGATGAGGTGGTATTCAAATCATCTGTGCTGAGGTTGTCAAGAGTGTCACTGAGGCCACTGCTAACGGAGCTGCTGTCATCCCAGCTGCAGAGAAAGGAGCACATCTACTTTACATACTGTGTCACAATAGGCAGAAAGCATCTCAAAATCAATAGATGCGATTACTTATTTTTCAAGTGATTTACCAGAAACTTTTCAGTAATATTTCCTAAGGTACAATGAATATTATTCTTCAGACTTTTAAATTAATTATTCACTCACAGTCAAGTGGTTGCCTGTTCAATTAATGAAAGATGCAGGTGTCCTTAAAAAATTAAAATCAGGTCTAAGTGTAAGTCATTAAAACAGTTTGTTTCATGCTCCACTGCAATCACATTCACTACACCAGCAGGGAAATCCATTAAGCCTACCTGATATTGCTAGCCAAAACATTATTAATATCTTGGAGAACACCTGATGAATTTCCAGGCTACATAAAAATAAAAGGAGTATCTTTTCTGCAGCCAAATCCACTGTCAGCAAGAAGCCAGTATTTTCAAAAGTTTTATTTTCTTGTCTTTAGTCTCTGTCCAGCTGGTGCAATGTCATCAAAATCGGAATCCCTGAGAATACAGTCACTGGAGCTGACAGAGAACACGTTATACCTCTCTGAAGAAACACAGTCTATCAACTGTTTTGCTTTGGGAGATTGAGGCAAAGGATGCAAATGAAAGAAAGGCTGCTCTTACAGAAATGCCATTACCAAATCCACAAAAGCCTTGCTTTTGCGTGGGAGGGAGGTTGATCTGTGTTTCTCAGACTTTTCTCCAGAATTGCATCTCTCTGGCATTACATTTTGACTTTTATCTTATTGCCATATACAGCATTATACTCCCAGTTTTGCTACATCTCCACTTGTTAATCTTGTTTTAGATTATTCGCAGGCCAAAAGTTTGAAAAAGGATTCACCATATCACTTTCAATGGGATTCATCTCCTATAGTTTTAGGCATATAAAAGTTAGGTATCTCATTTAAATTATCTAGGTGGCCTCTCTAACCAATAGTAAAAGCAGCCTCCTCCAGGAAATAATTCATCCTGGCTTAAAATGTCTCAGGCTTATGGGATAAACTGTCCACTGAAGGTCCCACTTTTTGTCTTTTCCTCTCCTAGAGAGCAGAGGGTTGAGAAAGCATCTTCTAGATATATAACTTCTGGAAAGACAAAGCTAGGTGTTTACATGTGCTGATAAAGTGCAAGACACAAGAGAGTGCATTTTATCCTTGTTTATCCTTGTTTATCCTTGCTGTAGCCTCATGAGCCACTTTTTAGAAAAATAAATGAAATTCAATCTCACGGTCAAATTAAAGCTCAGTACCATTGCTACTATTCATTCAGAGCAAACAAGAAAAATATCTGTGAATCCTTATTTTACATTTGGAGTTTTGGGAGACAGCAGCAGTGACAGGGAACTGCATGGAACAAAACGTGTGCTGATGCACCAGAAAGTTCAGTGCACTAGTCTTGTATCATAGCAACTGCAGCAAGCATTACCTTCCTTTTGTGAAAGGTAGAAAATCACATTAGTAAGCCAGCTCAGTGACAAGATAAACATATTTCAGAGGGCAAGAGTTTATTACAGTGCTGCACTTTCCACCGCTGAGTACAATGACTACAAATAAATATGTCTTCTGCTACATTTCCAGGTAATAAACAAACGAGTGATTTAATAATGAAATTATAATACCATACATTAAAGGCTGTCCACATTAATCTAAGAACCATCTCTGAAGCACTAGTCATTTCTGCCTTCTGGTTTTTTTTCACTGTCTAATGTGATGCATAATTTCACTGATGCTAAAAAGCCATTACTAACATGCTGTGTAACACATGGGAATATACCTTTAGAATAGGGCTAAGGCTGAGAACCTTTAATGGGGATAAAAACATAAATAATATTAAATGTGATTACCTCATATTACCTCATTAAAAGCTGATTTTTAAAAAAGAAAAAAAAATCATAAACCAGATCCAAAATGTTAGATATGTCCAGAAACAACATGAGCTTTTAGTGTATGACATTCATGTCAAATAATATTTGACCATCAGTTTTCTGAGTCCACCTAAGACCCTGAGGACCAAATTTCATTCTGTTTTCCCATGTCTCTTTGTTATTCTTTTCTATTTTAATTTTTCATATTTCATTTTGTGCTCCTTTTTCTCTGTAAGAAAATTCACATTTTCTAAATTCTGAAATAGTTCAGCTGATTCACAAAGGATAACTATGTTCTCTACAGCCGCAGTTTTCAGGCAAAAATTACTATGACCACGCTTCCTTTCTATTATGGCTTCTCTATGGTGTTTCACACTCATCACACCTCACTCACCAGTGGATTATTAGTGGGTTCGGGGAACACTCATGGCAGTCTTGTAAATTGTACAGAAGATTATTCTGACTCCTCCACTACTGACCTTTCAGAGTCATCATTGTATTTGTCTGGATTTTTTTTTTCTCTTATGATAGGTGCTCAAGATGTTTTATAAATTTGGGGGTTTCATACACCAAAATTTCTGACAATATTGAGTATGACTGTAAAAACCAGGAATATCGAAATACGCATTCTTTCTGGCATATTCTAAGGACTGTTAGAGAAATTGATTCCAACTCGTCACATTGTTTTGTACCAGCCTTTTGAAAAGACATGGTAAAACCTGAAAACTCCAACTGAACAGACCATATCAGCCACTCTTTTTCCAAGGAAGATTGTTTGTTTTACTTTTTTTAATATATTATCCAAAGTTGTTTTAACTTGCTCATGCAGCTAAATTTTTATATTTCAGTATTTACTGTTTCTACTTTTACAGACCCCTTTCCCCAAATCAAGATAGAAGAGTTGCTATCAGACAAGTAAATAAGTTTTTGATAATGCAAATGCCTTGTTTATAATTTGGAAAAAAAATTCTTGATGATTCATAGTAATGTATCCTTCAAACCAGTAAACTCATGACAAAAATATCTGATAAAATTATTGTGCATCACTTTCAGATTGAAAACCCATTAGTGGGAGCCTGCAGCAAACTCTAGTTTTAGTTCTTGTTCCTCCTACCCTTCATCAAAACAATATCCACTTATATTTTAATATATTGGCTATGATTCATCTTTCATTTTTATTTTTCATTTACTTTTCTCTTTTTCACACATTCCACAGAGTCTATGACAGGTCAGGTTAGTACTGCTGCTCATTAATGCCTGACATCACTTTGCTATTAAAAACCACATTTTAGCTACTTATAATGTTGACAAAATTTGCTTCTTTTGTTTTTTCTTGGTGTCAGACTCAGGCTGATTTCTTTAAAAGAAAATGTCATCAAATGGTGTTCAGCTACCTTGAAGACTAAGAGAAAAGTGCCTTGTTTTGACAAGTTCTGACACCTCTTTCTTTGAGAAACCCCTGGATCCCAAGGGGATCTGGAGAAGAATCTTTATATTCAGCAAGCCATAATCTTCTCATTAAGGATACGAATTTTGCTATTTCTAAGAGACATCTTCTTAAATCTGGATAATTCATTATTGTCTTCAAAATCACTGCTTACATGTACCAGACAGATTTTTATTTTCAGCAGCTCAGGTCATTCTGCTTTGTCTGGGTTCAAATCAGCAAACAGAGAACAAGCAAACAGCCCAGTACTCACTGCTCTCATTGTGAATGCATGTAACAGCACAGTTTTTGATAACACAACCACACCTTATTTTTTCTCTATAAATGCTTAATTAATCTAGTGCTTGTAAGAGGTCTGCTTTAGGGATGAATCTGAATTTTGCATTAAGGAAAGACGCCTTCTGTCTCCTTTCAAAGAAGTTGAAAGTTCTATAACAAAAGGGAGTATATGAAGCATGATTGAAGCCCCTGGTGTACCAGACTCCCTTCAATCTGCAAGGTGACTGCTTTAACCATCTTTTTGTAATAAACTGGACACCAATAAAGAGTTTCTAATTTACTTTAGTGGTTTGCATTTGACTTGCAAAGATGTAATGCATGGAAATCTATGCTTTGAACCTACATTTTGCTACAGGGATACCTTAAAATTTAGGTTACTATCAACTCAAATTGCATGTCAAAACCCAGCAGTTCTTTTTTGGCCTTACTATTGCTGTACCTCAGCTTTACATCTGTGAAACGGAGACAGTACATGCACAAATGATTAAAGTGATAGCCACTGTGTTACAGCTTTCATCCAAAAACATGCCTCATGGCCTCTGACTTTGCCCAGACTCTCTGCAGTAACTTTGCCAATATTCTTTCTGCTTAGATCTGTGTTTTCCTTTGATGTACTAGCTATGCCAACGAGATTATTTGTACTAGCTAAAGCTCAGCCCCTAATTCTAGCCTGCATCTTTCAAATCTGAACAACTCTTGCCTGTTTTGAAGCAAGAAATAACACTTCCGGAGAAGACATCCACACTGTCACTAATTGGCGAAGGTGGCTGTGAATATTCTACACATCCCAGGGCTTCACAAATTGTTTCAAATGCTTCAAGAAAAGTTTCAACTCCTTGACCTTATCAAATACTCCATAAAGTTGAGAAATCCACGACTTGCTACCTACATAGTTGGTTAGTCTCCGCTATCATTCTTTGTCTCACTTTCATTAGTGTGTGCCAGCACTGAAAAGATCTCCTCATAATAATCCTCTCGTTGACCTCCCTACCACACAGTGTTCTGGAAATTGCAAGGTGTCTGAAGTCAAGACACACGGTGCTCAACATCAGTATGTAGGGCTGAACAAAGATTACAAACACATTCCAACAAGTATTCCCTCAAATGGAAAGATAAATTGCACTCAGCTGTGCTCATGAAAATTTTTGTTTGCTTTCCGCAAGTATCTGGGGGGGTTTTTGAATTCACACACTGAAGTATATGAACCAAATGAGAAATATTTTATACAAAATAAGACATTATTTCACACAGCAGGCAGGCAAGCAATAGAGCTTTAGGGCAAAGATGCAATTTGACTGTAGCCTACATAACGAGGACCTGCAGAAACCAGACTACACATTTTTCTAGATTTCTGCATGATGTCTGAAAGTAAAAATGCACTGGGTTAGGAGAGCAATGAATCCTTATGCTATGTGACAAGGGGAAGTGGTATTACAATCTGTCTTTGGCCCATCGATACCTAAAATATTCTCCTTTCAAAGTACTTGTTTCAGAAAATCAAAGCAGTCTAGTTGCAGACAGGACACGGCAGAACACTTAGACGTGATCATTGTTCCATCCACCCTTCCTGTTTCTACTTTCAGCATTCTCCTACAAGCCCTTAAACTTGCCAGTTTATTGAATTTCACCATACTGATAAGCTGGGTTGGTGCCTGAAATTTGTTTCAATATTGGCATTAATTCATAATACTTCATTAATTTTTGAGAGCACCTCCAGCCAAAGTGCCTAAGTATGCAAATAAAAAAGCTTTTCACAAGAAGATCATCAGACACAGCAAGACTCCAATCAATGTGCAATCAAGAACACCAGAAAATTATGGTTCCTTCAACGTATCCAGTCCCTGGCATAGTTTGACAAGTTTCTGGCATTGTTTTCTTTTGTTCATTACCCATTTTTGCTAGCAGAAGCAGGATCTACAGCTTTCAAAATACAGCTCTAGAAAACAAAACCAAAACCTCTCCTCTTAAAGTACTCATTTAATCACAAAAACTGTTCTCTCTGGGGAGGTTTGTAACTGAATGAAAATAGCACTGTAATTGTCACGTGCTTTGTACTGCACATGAAGAGCTTTAGACCACAGCAATAGGCACATGTACTTGATTAGGAATGAGAAATCCTTAGTCACATTCTTGCTAATGCCAATGGAACTCACAGATCCCCAGGGACTTTTGTATGGATTTGTGATTCAAAGAATCTGAACACATTTAGCAAAACAACCTTTACTTGCTTTTTATAGTAACTTTGAGCTTTCAAATTGTGAAGCCCTTTTAAACACTTCTAAATCCTTCATTGCCATGGCAAGTACATGCAGGGCAGTGCCCTGGTGTATTTCTCCTGCTGGGGGGAACGGTCTTAGAGGACAAATAAGACAACTGAGATCGTGACACAAGACTAACATTCAGAGCTAAGCAGAAACTTGACTTCTGAATGTGCGAGGATCTACAAATCCCTACTGAGAGCAGATCAGTGGTAAGCAGTAAGGTGTCACGCCTTTCTTCTTTGCCTGCACACAGCTCGTTGTTTTATGTCAATGAATCCATAGATGATGCAGGTCTCTCTGTTCCTGTCTTAGAGCCCCCGGATATCACTACACAATTTTTCATAGAAACAGTAGAGGTACGAGAAGCACCAGGAATTTCTTTGATTAGTATAGCATGCTTCCATGTTTGCCAAATAAGATGCTAGTACAGTAGCCTACTGCAGTGGCTAGGACTAGGACATCCAGTTACATTGGATATTTGAATTACAGTGCTCTGAAAATACAAAATCCCTAGATTTAGGTGCCTGTGAGGTGGACAGCTACCTGGGGTGTAAGAGAATTTGTGTCAGTGATGTGCAAGGCATCTACATTAAATGTGAGTTAGGAAATAAAAGGCTGGCATTTAATCCCTCAAGTAGTAAACAGACAAAGGCAGGTAAGCAGGAAAGACTGGAGAGATAGCAGCAAAGAAAATGACTTAAACTATATGCCCACAGTAGAAAGTTTGAACTTAGTACACATTTACTTTACTCACAGAAGTTAAGCCCTGGAAGTGGAAAATAGTGTTTAAGCTACTTCTACACACATAAAATCCATAAAAACAGGGAACAAAATGCAAAAGTCAGTCTCCACAACACACTCCATGGAGGTGGTCATTGCTTCTCTACAGTGCACCAGTGGAGTGAATATTAACATGCATTCTGGGCTGCTGCCATGAACTCTCTTCTCTGAGACCCCTATTTCAGGTCATGTTCCAAGAGAGTAAGGCAGGATTCAGCTGAATATAAAGATTTTATAGCTACTTCCATAATTGACTTTTGAGAACAGAAATGATCTCTTAGCTCATTAAGAGGCAAAGATAAGAAAATAATTGGACAGTTTTACTTAAAGCAACTCCTCACTAACATGCCAATATATCAGCTGGCAAAATTTCTCCTTCAAAGTTCAATTCAACATGAATTAATCCCTTTTAAATCTTCTACTGTGATCTCAGCTGCTCATTATTCATGAAACCCTTCACAGACAGATTCAAGAGGGCAGAGTTTGTAAAATCAATACTTTCCTTCATTCCACAGACTGTGAGAGCCAAAGCCCAGGCCCTGAATCAAACTAGAAACTTACAGGAGCCATAAATTTCCCTATAGCTATGCTATGCTCATAGCTAAATGAAAACATAGCCAGTTGGACTCATGCTTCACCACTTTTTCCTCAGCAAGTGTAATGCATTACCTGTCATACCGAAACAAGGCGACTACCAAAGCCTTAATCCTGAATTACTTTGAGGCCACAGGTAGAAAATCACGCCGTGTACATTTCAAAATGGACGCACTCAGCATATTCAAAGAAAAATTATTTAGAGTTTAAAATAGGAATGCATCTATGCACCTGCTTTCATGCAGTATCACTTTGCAAGGATTTTTTATTTCATGTTAGAAACTTACCGTATAAGAAGATCCAATTAGAAAATTATATCCTGCTACAGAAAATACAGCTAGCCCAAGAGCACAATTAGAGAAAAATGCATTTTTGCAAGGTCAGTTAATTTCCATATTCTTCCAAGCATTTAGTAAGTGCCTTAAGAAATAATTTGGTTTTAGAGCCAGCAGGGAAAAAAAAAAAAGAATTGATGGAAGATTTACATTCCTTGAGATAATTATACATACCTTGCGAAACCTGCATACCCACACCACAGGATCTGAATAAGCCTTTGCCAGAACCCCTTCTGGTTTCCACTTATTTCTGAATACAACACTTAATCTGACATGATAGGGACAGCAGAAAGTCATTACTTGGCTCTAAATTCATAACAGAACGTATCAACAACCAGAAGAAGGAATTTTGCAAAATGAAATTTAGGCAAGCATTACTTGAATAAAACAATAAATATCCAACCAGAAAGATATTTTCTTTCTGGAATGTAGAGGGTTGGGGGTTTTTTTACATGAGGCAGATAAACAGCATCCATTTTTAATTATATTTTGAACAATCTCTGGAAAATAGTAATATATGGGCTGAAGCAAGATGTAAGGAAGTAATTCCATCAAGAGCTGTTGACAATATCATAACAAGCCAAGGGAGAAAATCTTTTGATGGAATTATTTTCCCGCTGCTGTTTGTTAAGTTTTCTACACACTGGATGCAAGAGATGTTTAAATTTTTCAAATGCAGATTCAGACAAGTTAATTAACATCAGTTGAACGGACATAAATAAACAAAACAAAAACTGTCTATGCAGTTCTTCAGAAGACAAAAAGCAATATAAAACCCTACTACTTCTTGTTACCTCATCATTTTATGAAGTAAAAATTTCATTCTTCCTTTTGTATATGGCCAATTCCCATCCCCAAAACTGAAAAGATAAATGAGATGCCCCAAACATAAAGAAGTATCTCATGGTATCTGCATTTACAGGCAAAGAAAAATCATACTGAAACCAGCCCCTTAAACACCCTGAGATGAGCGGAATTTGCCGTTCACCTTTGCAAACTGCCAGTCAGCTGCTTCAGATGGGAGGAAGGTATTGAAATATCAAACCTCTTCACTCAATCTTGTCTCTACAGCATATTAAGAAACCAAACAGATCCTCCTGAAAATTTTTCAGAGGAGAACTATTCCCAGTAATTATTTGCCCAATGTCAAAGTCCTGATTTACTGGTAACCTCCTCTGCTGTGTAGAGTCTCTCATGTTTAAGCATCTTTGTTGCTAGAACTACGTCTTGTTTTTGCTTATGAGCAGAATCAGTGATTTATTTTTTCTATCTGCACTTGATTAAACTCAATTTGAAAAAAACAGCAGACATAACTATGTTAGCAGAATGGTAAGTAAATCTCTCTTCATTCTGGTCATGATACTTATAAATCTCCATGATGTAGCAAGTCTTAAATCCAGCAGTTTTATACAGCTTTGCTGCTGTGGTACAGCAAGGTTTGGCATGGTTTTGGCTTCTGACGAATATTTATAACCCCACACTGTCATTTGCTTAGAATGGGAAGATGTTGCAGACAGAGACTAAACCAAAAGTCTTATATTTTTATTTGTAATTTCACTGGGGTTTTTTTAATCATCCTTTACAATTGTAGCCTGACAGTAACAACATAGAGTTGGACACCTCCTATCCCTGTCACCTCATTGCAGCGCTCCCTAATAACCTTACCATAACACGGCATAACACGGTCCCAGAGCTGTCAGCCTTGCACTGCCATCCAAGGAGTGGGAAGAGCATTCCGGCTGTGGGACGCATCCCTGAACACACGAGCACTGTTGGAAAAACAGTGCCTCTGAAAGTGCAAAATGAGTTTAATCTGGGAGGCGATGGGCTTGCTTCCTCATGCACAGTCTCGTGCAAAGTATTTTTTCCCTGCAGGTCTCAAGAGGAGGTGCTGGTTTGTTGAGTTTAGCAATAAGTTGTGAGTTTTGGAAAAGGTGCTAGTTCAAGCCTAAAGAGCCTCTTAATAAAAACCTTCCCCCTTGAACCTCTTTGAGAGCTTGATCCACCCAAATGTTTTCAGATAACAAGGTAAGCCTATTTCCTGAAGCCTAATAGGATTACTCGCTTGCAGTCAGCATCGCAACAACAACCTGTCTGGCAAAGGACAGGTTAAGCAGAACACAAGGGTCCTTCTCTTCTTGGTTTGGTTTGCCAGGATTGTCTCTCACACCTCTTGCTTCTTTCCCAAATTTCGCTGAGTAACGACCCAGGTTACAGCTTTAGCAGGAAGTAGGAAGGGACTTTCTCCTGCATCTGCATGACCTGATTTTTAGCATCGGTAAGGAATAAAGGCTTCAATGGTCACGCTCCCTGTGCATCTGGCCTTCAGGGTCTTGCTCATCACTGCTGCCTGGGCAAAACTACTGGTTGATTAGCAAAACTTTGCAGAAAACATAAAGGTCCAAAAATTGTATTTCCTAAGTCTCAAGCAAACACACAGCCATAGAAGACAGAGGCAAAGCAGTAGTATTTCTGAGAGGAAACGTGCAATATGAATTAAATATATCAGACATTCATGATTCTGTACATAAAATCAGGCTGCTTATAAATTAGAAAAACCAGAAGTGTAAGGCAGTTCAGGCATACCTTTATTCTCTTTTTAATAAATAGGTTCATGGAACATTTTTATTCAGGTTTGAGATTTGGAGATTTTCTGATTTTTAATACCCTCTAGCCTTTTTGCCCATGAAGGCCAGGGTGCTGAGTTTAGAAAACATAGATTTCAGAACCTAACTTATTTACAGAGGTTTAGCCATCTAAGCATTTATTTGATATTTTATATTTCTTTCAATATCTCAAATGTTCAAGATTTTCTTGCTGTGCATTAAAGGGCTATCTTGGAATTTACATTATTGACACTATTTAGTTTAAGATAAATTCTATTTGAAGGGTCTAATGTTATCTTTAATCCTGACTTGTGCCAGGCTTTTGCAGCAAATCTAAACACTACTCATTTGCCCCTTATGTTACATGACTGCTTTTCACATGGTTGCTAACAGCCATCATTGACAGTAATAGTAATTTAATTGTGCTCAGAGACCACAGCTGTCATTGACTCTGTAACCAGAAGTTTTCAAACATATTTCTTATTCCATATGCCAGTGGTACCCAATCCTTGTTGGTCTCATATTCTCCTAAAAAGTCCCTGTGCCATGTGTTTATCATCTTGCCAATGAGGGTAGGAGCTCCCTTATGGAAATGTTACTTGAGGTTTCAACCTAATCCTTATCCAATTTTTAAGAGTCTGGAGAAGGCAGGGATTTAGGAGTAAGTTACAGGCCAGATAAACTGCTCAGGTTTCTGGACTAGGAAATGGTAAACTATCATAGAGCTGTGTGGCTATAAAGCTAGGTGGAAATTTTCAAATAAAATATAGTTGACAATACACTATTTTTTTTAAGAGAAAAGGAAACATCTTGCAAAATTAAAAAAAAAAATTATTTTCTCAAAAAATAGAATACCTTGGGAAATAATTTTTAAATTTCAGTCAATCTATACTCAGTCATATTAAAATCAAAAATAACTGTCTTGCACTGAGAAAACAGGTGTAATAGGACACTACAAATGTTCTTTTTGTATCTTAGCTTTCAGATGGTTCAATTTACTTTATTTGATATGTCAAATCATTGTGGAAATGATTTAACATTGAAAAAAAGGACTTTTTACTAAACTGAAGGATCTTCAATGAAATATTATAACATAGACTAGTCATATGAAAAAATGTATGTATAATAAAATAATAATGGATAACATAAAATGGAAACCAAAATTTTAAAAGAGCATTTCCTTTTTCCGAAATGAAACATATTTGAATTTCTCCTGTAACAAACTAAAAAAAAAAAAATTGCTAAAAATTGAATGCAAAACCAAAGCCAAAATATGAGAAATTCCTTTAAAAAGAAATGACATATTTTAATCAAATCTCTAAAGATACACAACTAAAAACAATAACCCATTTTTATGCAAACAAAACATTTTGGTATTCTTCCTAGTACAGTGACAGATATTTCTTGGAGGCATTGCTACCGTCTGTTTTGTAAACAATTTTCTTCAAGAAATGAAGAACCCAAACCCTTTAGAAAGTTGCAGTCTTTCTCCTGATAACAGAATAATTCTCTTGGCTATTTTAAGCTCAAATTTCAGAGAAACAGTACATTAAAAGAACCCCTATGGGCTAAAAAGGTGGCAGCACTAATGTATCTCACTATGAGTTCTCCCTTTCCAGGGGATGAAAGTACTGAAATTACTATTATTGCCAGATTGACTGAAAGAGAAAAATGGTGCTCATGGATTCAAGACACTTTTGACACAGCTTGTGAGTGTGGTGTGAATGGCAGGTTTAAAAAGGGGACACATTTCTGCCTGTAAGCATTTTCAGCAGGAGAAAAATAATGCCTGATCTCCCTGTAGACACATAAATAACTGACCAAGTGGATTTACTCCACTAACATATTAAACTCTATCAAAAATGTAAGGAATTCAGTTCTGGCTGTTTCTCATGGAATCTGGAAGATTGGGAAGTGCACTGAGGCCAACACCAAGGGGTAGAAAAAGAATTTTTTGATAGGAACAAAGACGTGGTGAATGACAGTGACAAAAGTCCTCTGGTTGGTCCTCCCAGCCCAGCACGGCCACGCACGAGCGCTTGAGGAATGGCAGCAGCAGACAGAGACTGTAGGGGAGCAGATTTTGGCACTTGGTGGGCCTTTACTGCCTGTTAAGGCATATGTGCTCTGTCAGTCCCACTGCATCCTGCTGGGCACCGGGGGCAGGATCTCTCCAGGCAGCTCACTTTACTGCATGGGACACCTCATCTCAGAGCCAGTTTAAACGTCTCTCCAAAATGATGATGATTCCATCGGGCTTGCAAGCAAGACGCATTTTAAGTGCAAGTTATCCTTGCAACTGTGTGAATTTTTCGTTAACTTTAGTAATATAAAGAGTAAGTTCAGTATTTATTGTTACCACCTAAAAAACCCCAACCCCCCAGGTGAGCTGTGAAAGTGGGGAAGTGGATCTAAAATCATGGAGAAAAGAAAAAGAAAGAATGCATGCCCACTGTTCTTTCAGTTCAGTTTTTCTACATGAAAAAAAACCCAAAAACATAAAGGACATGAAGCCTGTAGTTCTGCAGAAAAGGGAACAGAAAGGACTAGAATCCTCTTTACCACCTGGTAGGAGAACTGAGAATTAAAATTCTCATCTGCAATGTTGCAGAAAGAATTAGGATGCAACAAAGGCAACAAAAGACCAGACAGCAAGAGATTGTGGAAATATGATGGATTGCAGCAGAGAGGGACACCAAGCTCAAATCCTGCATGAAAAAAGGGTGAATGTCACCTACAAAGGTCAGAGCTCTAGACATTAGCAGGGAGTAGACTTTGGAGAATTGAATTGCTGCATTGTCTTTATCCTAGATACATACGGCCAGACAAAGGGCACTACAGACAGCAGCACAGGGCCTGCAGCAAAAATCCTCCCATGCAATTCCAGCAGAGAAAGTATGTTGCCAGTTACATTAGTCAAGTACTTTTTTTTTTTTTACTTACTTTTCACCTGAAATTGCCCTGTTCTCTCCCATTTAACCTAAAATTCAGATAATTTTTTCTCTCTGACAGACCACATAAAATTATCAGAAGCAGCGGAAATTAAAGGGCAGAGGGTATTGCAGCAGTGAGAACGGGTTAAGGCAGGCTGAAAAGTCCAGTGTAAACTTACCTCTTAAAATCCCCAGCACATACAATATGTACTACTGTCGATATCATAGCTCTTCTACAAATAATCAATGCTTATAACATCTAGCTTTCTTCCTTACAAAAAGTCTCCATTTCCATATGAAATCCCCCCAAAATTTCAATTTCCAGGAAAGATACAGAATTACTGGCATAAATACAAAACACAAAATATCCTAAAATAGTTGTGAAGAACTAAAATTTGAGTAAAGGGGTACCTATCTTATACTGGGTAACAATTAAGATTATTGTGCTAAAATATAACAGATAGGACCAACTATGAGAGAAGCAACATTTATTTCAGTATTAAATTGCTAGAAAAATGAATGATGACCACCATTTTCTTTTGCAGCAGCACAGAAGAAAATCCTGCAAAAGACACCACTCCCTTTTCTTGACTACATTGCTTCAGTTGCTGCAAAGGCAAAGGAGCAGCAGTATCACAGAGGCAATTCTTCAGTTGCCTTGCTATCTTTTGTGGCTTTTTCCAAAGGAGAAGAACACCAGAGAGAACAGTCAGAGGACCTCTGACCTTGCTTCACTTTTTGTTAACTCACTGCTTTAATAAAGATCCTTGCTCTTTTATCCTTCATTCAAATCTGATTTTCAATTGGCACCTCTAACACTGCCGTCGCATCTGAGAGAAATTCATGTGAATTTCATGTCGTGCTCAAGTAATACCATTCTAATGATTGTCAGACACTTAAATATAGACGATTGCTGTGAGTGTGGTAGTTAAATGGGTTATTCACTTTTAATAATCATATGAAAACTGGATGTTGGAGACAATATATCCACACTGCTCAAAAGCCAAGTGGCCACAGGGTACTCTATGTTCAGCAGTGAAGCTCCGCGTGTGGCCTTCCTCTCCCTTGGTACTGCTTCTCTTTTCCTGCTCAGGCACCTGATACATGTACTGGCTTAAGCACACACGAGCTTTTGGCCTCAGATTCATTCTACAGAAATCTAGGCCTCAAGCCAAAATGTCACTGTAATTAATGCTGGTGAAGAGTAAAAACAAGAGTCCCAAATAAAGGTTCAAGTTGGAAGCTAGCTCCAATCTGTCTGCAAACAGACTTGTCCATGGCTTGACCAGCTCTTGGCAGGTGCTCCCACACAAAGAAAGGGAATCTGGTTGTTACAGATAATTACAGAAAACACCACAGGATTACTTCTTATGACAAACAGGAAGACTCCATTGGATTTTCATTCACTTATTCAAGTTTTTCTTTGAAAAATCGTAAATTTGCTCCTTCCTCCTCTTATTAAAATACGGGTATGAGTCAGGCATGGTCTGTCTGCAACACAGCAAAGCCTAGGAGTGTCCCAAGATTGACAAGGCACTCAGCCCTCACTTTTTTTGCTGTTACACAGCTATTAAAAGCATTTGGCAGAGTTGAACGTGGCAAGCTGCTGGTTCAGGCCTCTGGTCATTCTCAAATCTGTCAAATGTGATGGCTTACACTTGGGAATGCTGGAGTGTGCATCCTTGGAAAATGAACAAGCTATTAAGGGCTCTCCCATAGATTGTGCAGCATGTGAGTCCATCTCGTTATATCTCTCTTCTTTTCCACTATCAAAATAATCTGTCACTAGAAGCCAAGATATTTCTTTGTTAATAAAAAAATTTCTGACATCTACTGATACTTGATTCTCTGTTTATTTGCCTTTTGTCTTATCGAATTCTTCGGGTTAGGTTTTTCTAACAATTTTTTTGCTTTTTGTTTGCCTGCTTCTTATGGTATAAAACCTTTTACCAGAATTTGCTTGAAGGAAATTTTCACTGTTTTATTTATAGTTTGATTGCTGAAAGTAATTTCTTTTAAAATCCCTTACTTGAAATACTCACAAAAGCAGAAGTCTCTTGGGGAAGAAATGAAACAAACTGAGATATAAACCAACTTGACAAATTTTTAAAAACAATGACATATATTTCATAAAGCAAAGCACAATTAAATACCTGATCCTAGCTAGCCTTTTTAAAGGAATTAGAAATTCATAAGGATAATGCAAATACACATCTTTAATATTAGAGTGAAAATAAAAGCCCCTTTATGTTCTAAGGTATAAATGATCCCTAAATATCCTTCCCCTAGGATTAGCATTTTCCTAAGACTTTCCTTAGAGAACGGAGATTGCCTTTGTTATTAAACCCTAACTTAGGGGATTTTCAGCACTTACTTGTGAATGATTCAAAATACAAGTTTCTTGATATTATGTAACATCATTTTTCTTTATGACACGTAGGATTTAGGTAGAGATCAAAATTCTCAACCATCGATATCTAAAACTCTGACACTTAAGCAGTTAAGGACACCATAAAATGGCCTGATTTCCCCAGCTATTGCACACCCTTCAGTCTGCCGAGAGGCAATTTGCCTAACATTATAGCAAATAATGCATCTGAGCAGGGAAAGCAGAAAGGTCTCCTATTACTTCTTTGTTTCTATCTATTACTCCAAGATATGAGGCAGGTTAATTTGCCACTTTAAATTATCTGAATTAATTTCTTAGACTCATTTTATTTTTAAAGTTTGAAGGGGGAGGAGCTGGTTTACTCCTGAGTACTAAGTCATCTTTTATACACTGATGCTTTTTATTTCTCTGCAATCAATGAACTTTACAAATACTGAAGAAAATTTAATGAGAAACTGCTAAAATGCCCTGTTTAATGCTGCTTGAAAAGATGCTTCCATTTGAAAGTTAATAATTTCTGAGTCAGGTTCTGAATGCATGGTACATCAAACTTGACAGCTTTTCCCAAAAATAGGTTGTGTTGATTATTTTAGGGAATAAGGTCTGATGAATATTCATGTTCCAAACCTAAATTCACTGGCTTACAAACTAGCCGTTTGGTTTCCTCTGCCTTTTGCAACTTTTTGTCCTAGGTGCTTTTTGCAGAGAGACTGGGTGACAACCGACAAGTAGAAACACTAAACTGCATTTTCAAGATTGCGTCTTCTCTTTGCAATGTGATTAAAATCAGTGGAAGTTTGTGACACATGTCTTTTAACAGGTTACTCTCCACACTGAAGTTTACTTTCTGGGACTGGGAAGGAACATCTTTTGTGATTTGCAATTGCTCCCCTAACAATAAGAAAATTAACTTTCACATTGCAGCATAACTGGAGTATACAGGGCCAGTAAAAAAACCCCAAAATCTGAACACTGTGAATGACTGACGAGAGAGCATAGCATGGTGCTGGTGTAAGAAAAAAATTGCCTGCCTCCCAGATGGAGAAATCCAGTATTGAAAAAAATTAGTCCTCTTAAGTGAGACCAGACCATCAATTCACCAAATTCAGATAGCCGCCTTCATCCCACTGCAGCTTGGTACCATTAAATGCAAATCAAAAGCTGGCAATCACTTCTTATTTCTTCTAATTCAGGCATCATTTTGCAAACCGCCACTTTCTCGTGCACTCCCATTTACGTATAATAGTCTTACTGTGTATGTAGGCTTCAATGTACAGACTAGTAAGTTCACAACAGGCAGCACTGTGAAAGATAAGCCTCTGAAATGGTGTGACATTTCAGGGTGAACTGCTGAGCCATCGTTTTCCTAGCAAGCCATATTTCATAGCCAATATTACCTTGTGCAACTGAGAAATTGTCTCCTAAGGCCATGACATGCTACACAGTTCTATGAATCTGTCGAGAACCTACACCCCAACGACTAATCACGTAAAGTCCTAAGTAATGAGATCTTCAGTTACTCCCTTACTGTAAGTGGGACACAGAAGTTATTAGGATTGAACATGAATTCTCAGTGAGACATAGATAAGAGCAGAATACTGTGTGCAACTTCAAAAATAAATTATAACCCAAGAGGAACTTTCCACAGCTTAAAAACCTCTGCCAGTAAGAGAGTATTTCCCCTTGCTCACCCAGCAGTGCTGTGCTGGCTCACGATGTTCCATTTGGAAACGACACAAACAAATAATATTGGGAGGAGAGAGAAGGAAGGAGACCCGCTGACAGTCCCATTGACATGATGGCTGCCTGGCAGTGAAGATTAGAAGCAGTGTTGATAGGCAAAGACAAAGATAAGCAGGAGAGAACAACCAAATCCTACTTATCCCTGCCAATACCTAAGTTACCCAAGCCCAAAGCTCTCTTTGTAGGCTAGTTGTGACTTCACCTGCTCCAGTGACAACCACCCTTTGTGTACTGCAGTGGTGACCTTTTCCTGCAGGGCTCAGCAGCACTAATCCACCCTGTCAGCCATCCCAGGAGCCTCTTCTATCTTTAACCTTTGTACAAAAACCTTAGGTATCGTGGTAAGCAGAATTAGTAGCTGCTGCCAGAACCAAATCATTAAAGCCAAATGAGTTCATCGACATTGTTGTCACTACAATGAATAACCTAATCTCAACTGCTGTAAAAAATATTGATTAAAAGAAAAGATATTAAAGAAGTGGCTGCACTTATTTTCAAGAAATTGCCTGCAGAAAAATGGAGTCTGAAAACAGCATTCTGGAAAAATTATCTTATTTTGATCTCGGTTGAATTATTTTACCTAACTTCATTCTCACTGTTTTTTAACCAGTTTACTGTGAATTGCTCTAATTTAATTGATATTCAGATACTTGATGGATGAGAACTTCCTAAACCATTTTTTCTGCTACTATAGAGAATATTTTTTCATTATTCTATTAATATTTCCATTAACTTAGTGATCTATTAACAGCGCAATGAAGATTAAAAACGTCGCCAGTGACAACAATCACCGCGATAGACCGTAATTCTCCTCTTTCTTCATGGTTTATGTGCCAAAAAGAGTTTTGGAATTGCTAAATCTCATTTTGGTTTACCAGTTTGTCTAGCGAAACGTTTATTACAACCTGCTCTGGGGGTTAGCATTTAATAGGTAGACCACCTACAGTGTGCACACAGTTATATAACACCACAAAGTGAGTCAGGAGATTCCTCTCCCTGATTAGATAATGAGCTCTTTCTGAGCTCTCATGCAGCAGGTCTGGGAGGCCTCTATTATTTTATAGCAGAAATCAACTATCAGTGAGATGGGGGTACTGAAAGCTTTATAAAATAGCTTTTTCCAAAAATCTGTAGCAAATGCAAGGGAGCAGCAATACAGAAAGCAGCAATATGCTTGGCATTTTCTCTTTCATCACATCGTGGCTGTTTGTCAAATATAGCATGGCCTTCTTCGCATGTGAGGATTATGTAAATAATACACACTTGAGTTTACTGCATAAAGCATCAGGATTACTAAACAATGACTTCTTGATTCCCTGTGGGTCGTATTCCCATTGTGTGGTTCTGCATTTATTTTCTCAAATTAACCAATACAGACCTCCTGCCTTTAAGAATTCATGAAGCATCACTTTAAAGCGTTTCCCTGCTTTTACTTTCAAAACGGTAGGATTCTTTTCATCCAGATACATCAGATTATACAGTTATCAGGAAACACTTCTATCATTGTTATTAAGTGCTAATTGTACCTTTATAATCAACTACTGCCTTGCAGAAAATCAGTAAATACTTTATAAAAATGGACACAAACATATTATCTGATAAAAGCCTCTTTTCTAATTCACTATTAGTAAGATTATGAAATCTATTACTTATTCCATTGTGATCTTTCTATTATTGACTCTGGGCTCTAATATTACTTTGCTTTGCTTCTTTGCCTTTTATGCTCTGACTTCTTTTCTGATAGCTCTCTCACAGATATTCCTTTCAATTTCTTGCCTTCTAGTATTTACTGCTAATTTTTATTTTATTATTTTATGTTACTGCATTTGAGAAAACCTATCTAAAAACCCAGCCCAGTGAGAAGAGTCAATTTAATGAAATGCTCTGGGCATAACATAAAATTTTTACTATGGGAAACAGAATATTCAAGTGAGAACAGCCAAATATCATTATTTAGCAACGGTGCTGAATTAGACTATACGGTGAAACAAAGGGGCCTTCCAATCCAAATCTCTAATTTCACAACCCCACTATCTCAGTACAAAATACCCTCAATTAATCTTTTCATGAACAGTTATATTCCATCTATTTTAGGCATGCTATTTCAAGGAAGAATTCTGCTGAAGAAGAACAACGCCCAATACTCTGAAAGAAAAGCATGACTGAATCATTAAGGAATAACATTAGGTGATGTTTTTGACTGAATTTGAATAATGACTGTAATGCTAATTTTGTAGGGGTTATTTTGGATGATCTTTACTAATGGTTACCATAAGATGTATTATGGTATCCTCTAGAAGTAATACTCAAATATTTTAGTTGAGTATGTTCCCTGCATAGTGGAGCAACATGCAACTTAAATCTTTGCCCCAGAATATTTATAATTTCCATAGCATTTAGGACATGACAGGACAAGAAAACAGGCAGCATAAGCATAGAAGAATCAGTAGTGACCACGTGCAAAACTGAGCAAAGAAGCAGATGAAAAAGCCAGACAGAAGTTGTTTGCCTAATCAATAATATGAGAGGTAAGGGTGTAAAGAGCAGATCTACCACAGTTAATAAAAAGAATGCATTCTTCCAACGCAGAAATAAAGCGCAGGTAATGTATGGATGCTTTTGAGGAAAAATGGGTATATGACTTTTGAAAACTTAACTCTGTAGGATTAGAAGGGTTGATAGCCAGTCTACAAAACCAGCAGATTTAGTACTTAAATTTTTAAGACAACAATAGATCTTTTTCTTCTATTTCCCTAATTTCAAAATAAGGAAAATATTCAGCACTGGGATGTTCAGAGTATCAGTGAATGCTTGTACATGAAGACAAAAATATTAAATATGAAATACTGGATACTTCCTAAGACTGGTGAGTGAGATGGCAGAGTGATAATAGAATATTTCCTTCCTTTGTAATTTTAAGAAAAGGAAAATATCAGCATATGCTGCTTGTTCATTTCTACTTCCGAAATATACAGTAAGAGATAATGTAAATTAGGTCTAATATACAGCACTATGCTGACAAGAAAGAAATGGTAAATAATTAGCAGATCTGAATGACACTGTCAGAGTAAATTTTTAATTATCTAGTTCATCAGACTGTAAGAGGCAAAATAGCTTCTGGAACCTAATGCATCTTTGCAAAATTCTTTGATGAATAATTTTACTCTATCTGTAATCACTTGTAGAACATATCTATAATCACTAGGAGAACATTTTCACTGCCTTTTTCTCTCCTTGGCTCATAGTGTCATTATTTACCTGTTACTTTCCTAAGACAAGCCTTATACTTTATCCTTCAGGAGCTAAAAACTTATCATGCTGTGTCATTGTTAACCACTTAAGGCCAGCAACCTCTCAGTTTTTAACATCCATCAGTTTTCAGGGTGATATTCAAAGTCACCCATCTTTAGGCAAAGAGCCAACACAGATGGTGACAGCATGAAGAGGCAGTGCAGCTTGTGAACACCACTTCTTCTTCCACTAGGAACCTGATCACTCGCTGTACACAGGCAGAGAGAGACACTGACTTACGGCTGTGCACCACCAGTACATGCTCACACCACATGGATAAGCACCTGCAGGCAGGACACATGTAGGCAGAGATATGCTGATATAAATATAATGTGCTGGCTGGTGATTTACAGCGATGGGTTTTCTGCAGAACAGAAAGCAACACTTCGAGTTTGTCCAAATCTCGTGTGGCTTAGGGGTGGACACGGTAAAGAAAAAAGTCACGATTTTGCCTTCTGAAATGTTGCCTGCTACAAAAAGCATGCCCGTTTCTTCAGTCAGTCTAGGGAAAAAGAAACAGTCCACGTAGATTTACAGTACTGTGACAATTTAAAAACAGTAAGTGACATAGTATTAACCCAGGAACATCAGACCTTTGCCCCGCTTGCCTGTTCCATTAGAGCTTACTATTTGGTTTGGGATTTTGGTGTTTATTTTTCAAGCTAAAGCAATCAAATCCAGGCAGCTTGAAATAGAGGATACTTAATAATGATTTAATGATTTCATCAATTCTGTTATGTGTTTGCTGGAAGTATGGGCTGAGACACAGCTGTAAGTTTCCAATTTTGTATTAGGTGAAACAGGAAAGATTGGTTTTTTTAAGGGCAAAGAGAACCCACGTTGTAGTAATTTTCCTGCCTTATCCTCTGATTCTTTTATTTGATCCTCTAATTATTAAAGCCCCAAAGCACCTGCACATAATACAAAGAGTCTGGCTGAAACCCAGAGCATGTTCATCCTTTTCCAAAAATTCTACAAAACATGCTATTTCGTCTGAGAAAGCAAAGTAGACTTCGCATTTAAATTACAGAAGTGTCAATACGCATCCAAAATGGCTGATTGCTTCCAGAGCTTAGTTGGAACTTATCAATGTTTCACACTAAAAATTAAATAACTCTTAGGCTTAGAACTGGAATGACAAAGTCTATGACACAACAAACTTTTGCTGAGAAGGTAATGGGACCTCTGGCTATCTGTTTATAGCAGTAAATGTACCAGGATCACAGTCAGGGAGATAAGGCAAACTGCTTTAGTAAATCACTGCCAAACAGCAGCCAATCACCCAGGATCCCACCCCAGCATCCTGAAGCTCTCTCATTTCCCATAAATGCCATCTTGAGTTAAAGCCAGAAAAGACAAAAAAAAAAGCAGGGCTACTGCTTGGCTGTGCACACACACAAAAATAACAACCCCGAGCCCAAACCAACACAAATTAAAAAAACCCCTTATCAGCTAGAAATCTTGAGGAAGACATGGCAGCAATGTAGCACATCTCTTTTAGCCTATTAATTACTCCAGTCAGACTAGCACGGTTCAGAGGTGAGTCGCTAACAGACACGGAAGGTGGCCACAAACGGCTTCACTATATACGGGGGGAAACCCCAACTTAAAAGCTCCCCATTACAATGAAATACTTTCCCCACTTCCTACATTAATAGATGTAACATTCAAGCTGGAGAGCAGGGTAGCAGGTGACAGATGAAATAAAAATATAGCTGCAGACAGCAGAAACATTTGAAGTCTGTTGCAATTAATTAAGTCTCTGCCATCTTGGGAAACCTTGTCCTCCTCTCACACTCCAGACTTCTTGGCTGTCATGCTTGTTACCACCCACTTTGCAAAGCTGAAAAAATTCTTTGAATGTTCCACATCAGCAGCAGTATGTCAAAGACTTTTTTCCAAATTGAATACTGACAACAGCCTTTCGCAATTTTTTGTCATTCCTGACTACTGTTCCTCTCTCCCAAAGTCCAGCCAGTGTTTATCACTTAAGTTTATTGAGATATTAGAAGAGATTGAAAGTTAGGATGGAAAAAGACAGACCTATTGAAAATTGGTACATTAGAAAAAAAATATGAGACCACAAAACCAGTCAGGAAAAGGAATGGCAATCATCTTCACAAATGTAACTGGACAGCAAAGGTAGGTTCTCATATTTACTGAAAAGACAGAAAGGGACAGAAAAAATAGTGCAACTTCAGAATGGAACCACCAGTGAGCTACAATCTCACCATCAAGAACACTGTGGCAATAAATTTAAAAGAGGCCTATAGCTGACTGCTGAGTAACTAACAGAATCAGATGCCTACTAAAAAAGGAGAATCAGAGTCTATTTTGAATTATAGTCTATCCTAGAAAGGTGCAACCAGAGAAAAGAGCTTGGTATATTTTTCTTTGGTCAAACAAAAAAGCGAACCAAACCAAAAGGTGTTGAGTATAAGAATGAAACTAGCTGGAAATGTGAAGAAAAACCCAAACCCACAGAACACAACTACTGGAATACTGGAAAGCTGATCAAACTTAAAAGACACCCCAGGAGGTGTAATGGAATTCAATACTGCTTCAAAAGAAAAATGCAAGGAGAAAAAAATGACCAGAGCGAGTTAAAAGTTCGAAGGTTAAAAAATTCCTCTCTTGTAAAAGAAAAATGGGGAGGAAACCAATTAGTAATATGGCTTCAGACAAGTCTTGCAGGCAAGAGATAACGCCGGAGAAGAAGCATCGTGAAGTAATGCTATCCAAATGGGAATACAGAAGGCTTTTATAAAAATATCAGAGGAAAAAACTAGCACTAGGAAGAGAAACCCATTAAGGAAGGGGATCTAACTTTAAATTAGTGGTGACTCAGAAATAACTGAGGCAGCTGCTTGTTTTAAAATCCATCTCCAATAAGAAAAAATTAAAACTCTGGAAAAGTTTGTTCTCAAGAAATTCTTGCTTTACCTGTGACAATTTAAAAAAAATATTCCTATGATTTCTCTTGGAATTTACAGAAAAACATCAGATGGAAGAGCTTCATAGAGAAACATCAATATAATACTTCCTTTCAGGAAATGCATTAATGATTCTCTATGTTTTTGTCCAACAAATTATTTTTGTCTCTGCCAAAAATAAGTCATTTAACAACACAAAAATGAAAATATACTGGGAAACCAAAAAAGTCTTTCCCTTGTTTAACTAATAGAAAATTAAAGCAACCTGAGCATTAAAGTGAATCGATGTATAAAGACTGCAACTTGTTACACACCACACATTCAGTTATATATTTTTTCTTAAAAACTGTTGCTGCCATACATTTTTATAGAGCCTCTGATAGTAGCTTCATGAGATCTTACTCTGATTAGAATATGAAGCTGACTGATTCCTAGGCTTGCACGAAGTCCTGATGGAACTGACACACAGCCTTTATTACAAACTGGCAGCTAAATATGTATTAAAGAACTTTGAAACTGTAGCACAAAGAAAAACTATCAGTAAAGTTTTTGCCACTATAGGATAGTACTCTGAAGTACTATTGTGATAAATGTCTTTCTATTCCTGACACAATAAACAGTGATTTATGTAGACTTAATACAGTTTTCTTCATGTACTTTATCTGAGTTTTACATAGTCAACTACTGCAGGTTGAATTCCCTGTTCCATCCCAACCGCACACAGAAGACAACGATGCCTCCAGGCCATGTCTGGATTTCTACAATCTGGGGATAACTGGCAATTAATGAAATGTTTTTTTATAATTGAAAGCATCACAAAGGGTTCTCGAGTGATCATTTGGCTACACATAGCAACTGGCAAGTGCTGAGGCATGAAGCTCAGGGAACCACACCACCTCTGCTGAGCTCTTAGGCCCCTCTGAGCTGCCAGCAGCATTGCAGGATGCTTAGGTCTCTCTCTGCACCTGGCCAACATCATCCTCTGCCAGAAAAAGCCTATCATATTTCTCTAAGAGAAGTCAATGCATCCATGCTAAGGCCAGACATAAAAGAAATATTTGCTTTTTTTTTTAGTCAACAGCCTATAAAATAATTTGATAATATCCCAGTTGAGTTGAATGACAATATGGTGTGGTCTAATTTTGCTGGCATACTAACCAGAGCAGAAGGGCAGCCACACAGGCACGCTCACTGTGCTTGTCATGGTATGAACACTGTTGAGAACGGCAGTGTCCTCAGTACCCTTTTGATATCTTTTATGCACAATTTCAGCAGTCTCTTTAGAAGACCTTTAGGTGTTAGGAGATGTATTATAATTCTGCTTTGATACACAATTAGTAACACAGTTTTCATCTTCTTCATGATGAAGTCCCTTCCCTGCTGTCTCTCTGGAAGCTTTCTGCTCCAGGTTCAGCCCAGCCAGCAGGTCACTTTCTGACTGCCCTTTTAACATATACTCCTCTTGAAGAACTGCTCAGGAAAATATTAAATCATTTTGGTGAACTGTAAAGAATATTTAGAGTCTGCTAATAAAATCCTTTTGGGGAAGCTCTGAATGGCAAATACAGTATTGCTTGTAGGGTATACACTGGAGAGGAAGTGTAGGAGCTGTTTCATCTTTTTCATTGGGAATGAGTAGTAAAATGCATATAGCAAAAGTTAGGCTGTTTAAGTATATTAGAGACTCACAATATTCTCATGAGACTGTTCCCCATCTTCTAAAATCATGGTTGCTCAACATAATGAGGTTTATTTTCCTATCAGAAATAGAATAAGACAGGGAAGAAGAGTAACATTCATGTCTAACTGAGTTTCCTTAAAGAGATATGGCTTTCTATGACACGTAGATTAATCCGCAAATTTCTCTTGAGGAAATTCTCCAGGGTCAAATGAAAAGAGAAAGTAATTTGCTAAATCTACAGCTTAAGCATCCAGCTCTTGAATCTAATCATGTGCCATTCAGAAAGACCTGACAACACTTTCAGCGTAATTTCTACATTATGGCACGCTTTTGCAAACAATATTTTGGAAAAACAGTCACAGGTAAAATAGAAGAAAACTAACTGGGGAAGATTCAGCTTTTTACAGTTCACTCAGGAGCATTTCTGTTTGCTTAAAAGATGAATAGTAAACATGCAAAGATTTAACACTGTCCTCTGAAAATCTATTTTTATTTATAGTTTTTCAACCTCCATAGTGCAAGCCATCCTGAAATTATTAGGTTACTTACAATTCTCATTTTTTTTAAATCAAAAGATTATTATTTACTTTGCCTAAATTTTCCCATTTTTCCTTTTTAGGTGGTACTTATTTCTTGATAACCGTGCTCAGCTTTTCAAATAAAAATCCTATAAAACCAGGTGTGAGATACTTAAGTTGGATTAGTCTTCTTAGCATTTATCTCAGGCTTTTATCCTAACTCCCTTGCAAAACACAACTGAAATACCAGGAATGAAACCCACAGAACTGCTACTCAGACAAGAGAAGGCGGTTTTTCAGAAACTAGTAGCAGAAAAGGAGAATTTCCTAAGAAATTAACTGGGAACCTTGATTAGTCTCCTTCCAAATACATTAATTACTACACACAAAAACGACAACATCATTCTGCGTTTTCTGCTCTTATACAAATGATGCTCAGAATAGTACTGGCAATCGACCCTTTTTTTAAAGACGTTTGGTCTAAAACATCACAGCTGCCAGAGAAGGGAAAAAAAGAGGACTTCATATCCTTTTGTACCTTCCCTGAGCGTAGGATTGATGAGGGGCAGCTTTGGTTGTCCAGGTACTATAAGGCAGCCACTAGACTGCTTTATGCCATACCTAGTATATTTTACAGGGGCTCTCTTATTAAGTGAATATCTGGATATATGTCATTATAATTTTTCCTCTAGGGTTACCCACTACATGGATTGTGAAGGGGGAACAGAACAGGAGGCTGGAAAGCAGAAGACACTTTTCAAAGACAACTTTATAAGGAGTATCCTTTTTCTAGAAGAATCATCCACAAAAAACGCTGAGCTTCTTTTAGTTAGAATATATTTATAAGAAGCTGTAGCTGGTGATCAATCCTTAATGTTACTTAGAATATATCATCAGGCAGAAATTTCTTCCAAAACCTTTGATCGACAGAAAAATAAACTATTTTTTATCTTTTTCTTTAATTTTAAAAAGTTGAAGTGTTGATAGCAGTTTGACATCCTAACAGTCACCTTAGCAAGGCTACAACTGTGAACCCAGAAATGGACTGTTATCTTCTTGAAAGAGAAGCTCAAAAAACCTGATTCCTTTAGCAATTCAATACTTAGTGAAATGAACTCCGTATCTGGGATTCACTGCTACTTTTATGGAGAAAGAAAAACAGCTAATGTTTTCAGAGTGAGCTGTGCTAAAGAAGATGCTTGCAGCTTTAAGACAGCAAATACCACATTATTCAATTGTCCCTTGCAGCAGAGTCGTGGCTAGTGGAAGGAAAGGAGCTCTTGTCAAGGAACTTGTTATGGTTACCTCTATAAGCATAAGTCAAACCCACTACAGACTGAGGACCAAAATTACATGTGGCACTGCTGACCAGCTACCTTCAGTATTTATTGCCTTTGTGCTGACTTGGACCAAATAGCTGCAGTAAGTCCAAGAATCTGACAAAACACCACCAAGGCAGCAATCCAAAATTAATAAACTACATATCATAAATTTTCTGTGATGTAGGCTGTTCCTACTGCCCACTTTGGAAAGCTGCAGAAATTGATTCAGAGCTATTTGGGCTTACTAACCACTACTCAACAGTTCAGTGGCTTGCTGGAATGATGCACGTATACACCAGCCTGGTCATCTTAAAACTTCCAACATTTCCAATCCAATATATACATTTCAAAAGAAAATATGCGAATAATTTTATTATACTGTTTAGGGAAAACTGTTGAAAATCTAGTTAGGGTATTAAGTTTCAAAATTTACCTGGAAGGCTCTAAATTATCTTTGTCAACATATATTATTTTTAATACATAGAGAATTATTTTTCCTACAGGATTTTGCATTGAGTTTATCCACTTGATATTAATCCATTTCTCAAGAGTATGGCTGGTATCATTAATTTAAATGATTAGAAATAAAGAAAGATGTACAAAAGAGGGGATCATAAATTTCTTTATGTACTGAACAAAGAGAAAAGACATGTAAAATAGAGCAAATTCAGTTATTTACTATGATTCAGAAGATCTGAGTCATAAGTGGCACACTGAGTCAACTCTTTTCATGAAGGGGAATGATTTTAACTCAGAGAGGAAAAAGAATCATTCTTCAGCCTTAAAAAACCATGCTGATTGCTCTTTCAATAACTTTGATGTACAGAGAAAGACTCCATTTTTAGGAAAACCATTATAAAAACCCTTGAAAGATAACTCCTTCCACTAAGGAACTATCCCTGGGTGACAGGCTGTCACTTCACTGCAATGCTCTACCAGAATTTATTTTATTTAAAATTAAAAGAAAAATACATAAACTTTTTTTCTTTAAATTCTTTGAAACAGTTATGTTTCATCTTAATATAACCCAAAAGCTAGATGTCTAGCAATGTTCTTAGTACAGTCAATAGAGATAAGGGCCTCCAGATGGTGGTTCATTACTCATGAAAATTATATACCTTTGCTGATCTCTGGCTTCTCAGAAAGCTTTACATGTCCTTCAGTCACCCCAGATGCAGAGCACTCATTAAATTTTGTCTACTTTAGTATTTAAATCTGTAAATAAGTATTTTAGAGAAGGATCTAGGCTTGATTTTAAAAAGTGAAGTACGTTTATTCTTCATATCTTGTTCCTAAAGTTCATAATGTTATTAAAATTTTGTGTGAATTTCTAGTTTGAATCAAAAAAAAATTTCAGGTTTTATATCCTAGCGATCAGTATGAATCTGTTCATTGATAACTCTCAGAAGATATGCAATACTTAACTTAGTGTTTTCTGACTCTGTAGTTTCTTCTCCAGAAACTGACTGAAATCCTATCCATTTGAAATACCCTAATATCACTTTTAAATCAGTGTACCTAGGATCTGATCAAAAATTGTTGGGCATTTGACAATAAAAGACACTACCTTATATCAATAAGATTTGTTTCTAGATAAAACACTTTGAGGAATGACAAACACCTGTTCTAACAGTTACTGTACTTCCCAGGGCAATGCAACTATTTCCAACACTACACTTGTATTTAAACTGCAGTAAAGCAATTTTTGCTTTCATGAACTTACATACACAGCAGTTTAGCAATGGGTTAGCAGCCATTTTACGTTCTATTCTGCAGTATGAAACATACTACAGCATAATGCATTCAAAAAGAATAAAATGGAAAGTTTAGTACATCAGAAATTAAAGCTAATGCACATAGGTGAGAGATTAAAAGGTTTTTTATTAAGGTAAATTTAATTAGGTAAATCTGGTTTTAAAATCACATTCAAATAATGTATTTTAGATAATTTTAGATGACTTAGTCCACTAAGCAGGTTTGAATTATAAATACATTGTATCCTTTTGCAAAAAAAACTTCTGTAGAATTCATTGAGGGTTGCACTCTTTAAATTTACACATCTGATCCTGCTTAAATTGTTATGACAATCTTTTGTTTACAGAGGAAATCTTTGAAGACTTAATATTTTAACAATTAGATACAGATGAGATTAGTGCTGTAACTTCAAAAGAAAACAAACTCCTAGCATATTGCTGCACCAAACATTTCCCTGCGTGGAGCTGAGGTTGTCACAAGGGGCTCAGGAGGGGCAGGAAACCTCCACAACAGTGCTTGGAGAACAGATTGATGAGGGAGGCTTGTCTTTTCCTCTCTCCATCAAAAGAAAACTCAGAGGTGACATAGTTAAGATTTATAAGTAAAATGTTGATACAAGCAAATGGAGGGACTTATTTTTTTTTTTTTTCCCAAAAGGAAAGGTTAACACATGTTAACAGCAGGCAGCCTGCAGCACAGGGTATTCTATGCACTGGCTGGCAGGTTTTCAGCCACGTGGTATTCTTCCCAGCTTTCCCTTCATGCTCTCTCCCTTTGAACATAGTCTTTAGCCAGCCTACAGTGTTCAAAGTCTATTTCTTTTTCAAGGGAAATAAAAGGCTCCCATGTTTTTTAACCTGCACAGCTTTAGATACATGCTTCTTTTATTTAATCACAGATAACGCATGACCAGGTTTCATCTGGATTCCAGCTCTCTTTTTTTAACCGCTAATGATAAAGTTACCTTGCAATGCAATTTCAATTCCAAAATGTATTGAACATCACTGTTTTCCTGGAGGCCCAGGACAGAGCAGCACTGTTTTGCTCCAAGAGCAGTACATTGCAAAGGAAAGAGTCAAAACCTTTCAATTTTCCTCTTGTGCACCGTAAGCAGCCCTACAGCCTGAGCAGCCAAGTGCACTCACACTTTAGATGTTTAGCTTAACTTAAATTTATTCTTCCTTTCACTTACCTATTTTTTCCACCTGTACAAAACAACAGCGAGTAGCTGACTGAACAGTTCATTTAACCCCTTTCTCCTAACATCTCATGAGTATAAAAAGTGCATCGTGATGGGGCTCTCCATTTTTACCTATTTCTCATTATTCTAGAGGTCTGCTGAAGTTGCCAAATCCATATTTTGTTTAAGGGAAACTTATACCTAATAAATCCAAGGCAAAGGATTTTTATAGTGTTACAAAAGAACTGCTTTCCATGAAAGGGTTAATTGGAATGTTCTTATAATTCATATGTTTAGTTTGACAAGCATGCAACTGCCTCAGTCTGGAATGTAGCTATTACAAAGACAGTTCTTTAAAAAATTACTTAACTAAGAAAGAGGTATCCCTGAGGCAATTTAGAACAAAAGACAGCCTAGCAATCATGAGCTGCTTTATCGCCAATAATAAATCATCAAAATCAGTATTTTTGTATACAGTCTTATGAGGCTTCTGTCTAACATACCACATGCTTGTTAATGTTAGAACTGTAAAATCAATTGCACTTATTTTATTACAAGTTTCAATACGACTTTTTTTAAAATAGCCATGCAGGAGAATAAAATGACAAGATTTGTTTCCTCCAGCCATCAAACGAATCAAGACATTTTAGAGAAATTAATTTGTTTCTTGACTTCAGGACTCACATATGTATCACATGGGAGATTCAAGTTCTTTAATTTTATATTTGAGCCTGAGGTATTTTGGTTAATGATTTGAATCTTGCTACTCATGTTTTGTTGTAACACAAAGAGGCAGTACAGTAGTCTTTGCTGGTAACAATGAAGTACAGTGGTGGACCAAAGTGTTGCTGCTGCTGAAACTGTACGCCGAGCCTTGGAAAGCTTCTATTAAATACCTTGATACTCTCTTCAGAAGTAGATTGCAATCAAAATAAACCATCTACATTTTGCCTGAAGTGGAGTATTAGAAATCTGTTAATAAAAGATAAAGTCCTGCCTCACTTCAAATAATTTTAAAGTATTAAACCAAATTTTGAAATAAGCAGAAGTAATGAATGCCAACAGACTGCATGTCATTAATACCTAGCTCCACACCATCCACTTTTAAAAAGTACATTTATGAGAGTATTATATATGTCATCTGTAAAGAGCCAGCCTTAGGTTCAATGAACCTACAGCAAACCATACATTCAGCTCATTTAGCATCGCATGAGAATGTAATTGGCTTGTATTCCTGCAAAAGTTTAAAAACTTACTTCTATTAATTCCTCTTCAATCTAAACTGAAAACTACTTGTCCCTCTTTCTGCCACTTAATAAAAAATTTTAAAAGAGAAAACTTAATTTGTCATTTGCAGCCTGGTCTCGTTTTAAGGTAAACATCTGCCATTCACATTTGCCTTTTCTGAGTGTAATTTTCTTATGTAAGCTGGGTGCAAAAAAATGTGTCTGCAGACATGATGTTGCAGGATCATGACAGTTTAACATACTAATGACAGCATGCTAACACTGCAGCTTGTTTATCTCGCTGATATTAATATAGTATCTGAACCTAAAACCACACAGCTGGTAAATGTTTCCATGTTTTGGTTTGTGGTTCTATGGGCAATTACAGTAGATGTTTAAAGCAAGTAAGGAAGGGTGAACTTCACAAAATGAGATCAGTCCAGTTTCTTTGCCTACTTTATGTTGTCCGAATCCTGACTTTTGAAAGCATGACCAGAAACAAATCAGACTAATTCAAATAACATTCTTTCTAAATTAATAATGCTGTACAAAATCAGATTACTGAAAAATTTATTTCTCATTATGCTTTTGAAAATAAGGAACTCATCCTCAAAGAATTCTCAACAGTTAACAACATAATGAGCCAAAACACCAGGAGTGCTGCTTTTGACACAATTATTCTGCCCTTCATGCATGGATACACACATATTTATGCTTTGGGTACTTAAATTTAGCATCCATACTTTGCAGAAACAATAAAAGCTGGGATACGCATTGAAATAGATACTTCTAACTAGTAACTTTCTCGATAGCCTAGCAGATGCCAAGATGAGGAAAGATTTACATCAGAGACTGTGAAAATGCAGGATCATTTGAGAATAATAAAAATGTAAATGGTGGGAAATGTTAACAGCAACAGCTGTGAAAAGAAATTACAGAAGATTAAAAGTATAGAAGAGAACAATAATAGTAAAAACACTTTAAAATTTAAATTGCTTCACAAGAGAGATTCTATAATTATGGCTTCTATAGGTATTTGAATAGTAACTGCAAAAACAGTGAGGTATAGATATTTAAAATTATTTCAATATCCTAAGAACTTACTAGTACTGTAAAATCACAACCAAGAAAATGATAGCAGATCACACAACTGTATGAACCATGCTGACTTTCAGGTCTACAATGACTTTTTTAGACTGTGAACAGAGTAACAGTCACAGGCATACTGAGTGGTGAAGGCAAAGATACTGGAAGCCTCCCTATACAGTGCAGTTTTACAGCAAAACTCGGTGTTTCCCAAGAAAGTCTTAAACAGCAAGAAGAAGGTATTGTCTGGTTTTATGTTTTATTATTTATATCTTCATATCTATGGGATGGATATTTGCATTTATTGCCATAGACACAGGTCCCCAGTGCTGGAGAGACCTGAAACGTTGGCAGACAAAGGAAAGGGTAGAGGGCTGAATGTGTGCATACAGTGAACGGTTCAATACTGTGGCATATACATTTCCTTTATCCATAGCAAATCCAGAATCAGCAAGCTGAACAGGTAATAGTTGCAACTTGGCAGAACAATGGTCACATCAATACCGAACTGCAGAGACACGTAGCAGAAAGTGCAGTATTAGTACAGTGATGAGATACACTTTACACAGAATCATCTGGATAGAAAGGCAAAACGTAAAGTACGCCCCTCCATTTAGCAACATCCCAATGGGGTAAATTCCAAATTACACCAGAAATGTCTATGTGCTTCTAGAACTGTATTTGTTTGTGTCACTGATATTAATAGAGTATCTGAACCTAAAACCACACAGCTGGTAAATGTTTCCATGTTTTGGTTTGTGGTTCTACGGGCAATTACAGCAGATGTTTAAAGCAAGTAAGGCATTGTATTCCATTTGGATTTTAAGTTAACTGTTCACAATGTCTCAGCCTTTTCTAATACGGCCAACCCTAAGAAACAGAGCTCCCAGTTCGATGCCTATGTGAACTCTGGAAAAGTTCCTTTTTCAAAAGCACAGTATTCCAACTCAAGGCTCCTCTATTCAAACACCAGAAGAAGACTTATAGCCATTCACGCAGGAAGTTAGTTAATAAACTACAGGCAAAATCTGGAATTATTTTATTGTAATTAATAATGTATTATGGTGATTATGGTTTGGCTGAGAACAAACAGGCCAGCCTGAGCTAGTCTGAGATAACTGCCAAATCTTCTGCACATGTGACAGATGGTGGAAGCATTTGAGAGACTCCTTATGCATAAGAACTCTGTATTACCAGGGCTCAGATTCAATGCAACAGCAAAGTAGCTGAAGTGGGTCATGATAGAAGCACACTAAGCAGCATAAATTTTAAAGCTTTGGGTTTCATCCAAAGAGAAGGCGAAAAAGAAAGAATACCGTATTCAAGGGATGTGAGGGGAAAGTGGTTGTACCTGTGTTGACTGACGAAGGTGAAGAAAACTGGCTTATGACACACTGCACTAAATTCTGCAGGTATAGGGAGCGGAAGGACAATGTTTGAACTCGGTGGAGCTATATTCCCTTCTAATAGGGCTTACTTTAAACTTCCCTAACAGTTTTCATGAACATCACAGGGTGGTTTGGAAACATTACAACTTCCTTCACAATAAACCTTATTCTTCCGAAGAACATAATTAATTTTGTGTGCTTATATCTAATCTTTTTTGGCTCATCTTACTTTGAAAAAGGTTTTGAACTCCAAGAATGTTCCTCAAATACTCCCTCTAAAAGTCCCAGGAGGCAAATGCTAGACTGTGGAGGAAGTAGACAGGACAATAAATGAAATGTAATATCATACCACTGAGAACTCTCTTAGCCACATCCCATGTTCTACCCAATGGAGAAAATCTGTCTTCCTCTTTGATTAGTTTCTTATGGTAATCAAAGCAAGGTAAATTGGAAGGAACAGGCATTGAAAAAAAAAAAAAAAAAGGAGCCCAAATTAAAAAAAAATTAAAAAGAAGAATGAAACAACTGTTGACATCTGATGCTGCCAGTGCCCCTTCAGCCTTTACGATTCCTTCCCCAGAACAAGCAAGTTTGCTGTACTACTTTCTGCACCAATGTGCTTCACAGAGCAGTATGCAAGCAAAGCTTAAGCCTTGGTTTATGTTGAATTCATGAATTTAACTTTTTATGAAGTTGTTCAAAGAGCAATTTAATGTTATTATCGGGATGAGCTCTCTCAGGCTAGGTTTCCACATGGAGATCCTTCAATCCTTTGCTTTTTGGCAAGATGTAGAGATGCAGGGGCTAGCTGAACCAATTTAGTTTCATCAAACTGGGGACCTGCTTGTCTTTTTACGTTATCCATGAAATGAGAATCAGTCTGAAAGTATAAATTTACCAGAAATGGCATTAGAGATATCAGCCCGCATTTCTAAAGAATATTGTACCGCAAGCTCACAAAGAGAAAAAGTTCTAAAATATAAGCAGAAGCTACTACTTAAGTTGTCAGAGAAAACCCAGGTTGAGTTTTCATGAACATGGGATTGCTGTCAGCAAAAGATGCTGCCTCTAGTAATGGACAAAATACCTAACTTCTCTCCTGCTTGCCAATGTAAATCAGATATTTGCAGCATATAATTTATTTTCTGCCTGAAAAGAGATGCCAGCAGAGTCCTTTACAAGAGAAAGGCAAAGGGCAGATCATGTCAATTACGAAAAGGGTTTATACTAACGATACCACAGAGAAAATGCCTATCTCCTTCACACATCTACAGGGGTGACAGTGAGGACAGTAATCCTCTTTCACAGAAGTTCATCATACCAGTGGCAAGGCATACCTTGAAGCTGTGACACAAACCCTATTATTTTTCATTCAGAGTAGAAAAAAAAAGCTGTAAAAGGCTATGTAAGATTAGATGAAATCTTAGGTACCCACGCAGTTGAGAAGGACCAAAACTTACCCTGCCTAAGTCTCAGCAACCTCTACTGCTTTTTCTACCTGATTTCACATCATAAATGTGGCACACATTGTTGAAGATCATCATAAACAATTTTTTTCTACCTACCACAGTTTTTTTTTTCAACCAGTTTTGGTAAGCATGTGTTTTATTATCATCAGAACTCATAAAAATACTTACATTTTACACTTCCTAAAAAACCTCTGCTTTTCCAAGGAATAACACACACCTACACGTAAAAAAAACCCCACCCTATGTCCACGAAGAATGATTAAGTTTGTAAAAATAAAGTATTGAAAGGTCAGAGAATGCCAGAATTGTCTGACTAGCAATAATTTAGATACCTCATGCCTGCGCATTATGACAAACCTTTTAATTAAATATTGACATAGTGTGTTCCATAAAATCTCATTTAGAGGGTCTGGAAGAACACAGGAATCCAGCTTTCTTTCTTTGTGTAAGGAAAAGAAGTTATTACTTGAAGTAAGTTCTACTTCACACTTGCAGATGATAGACTCTGCAAAACTGTACAGAACAACCATATACATTAATACAAATAAGCATCCAGTGCTTGAGTGTCATCTAGAACTTGAGGAATACTAAGAAAAAGTAAAAAAACCCCTTATTTTGGACCTCTTTTTTTTTTTTTTTCTTCCTCAGGGGAAATCTGCGTGGTTTGAAACTTGGGTGTGAATACTGCGTGGTGGGAAGAGCTCTAATAACTTCACTCCCAGGGGAAAAAAAGAGCGAGACACACAAAAATGTGGGCACTAGCGACATTCGCTAATTACATGACTGCCAGCTTCTAAATTTTCCACCCTCTCTCTCACTTTGAGCGTAAGGTTCCTGTTCTCACATACAGAGCTCCACAAAAGTCCCTCCTGCCCACATCTCATTTCTCGTTTTCTCCTTCTGTTACTGCCTGAGTTCTATCCAAATTATTTTCTTAAACGCCTACTGTACACGTTCTCTGGTCTTTGCATCACGTCAATGCTTGCATTCCAAAGAACCTAGCTGTGTTCATTTGAATTTGTATCTAAAATAGGGTTTTTCTGCAAGGTCAACAAATGCTCTGATGTCAGCTAAAGCAACCTTCTGTTTTAAGTAACTGGTTTGTTAGATGAAAATTATGCCCCTTATCCTGATGCATTGCTTGCACTGTTTGACCAATGCAGACTACTCCTGACTTATGTCACAAGCGTATTTTCATCAGAAAATGTGAAAAGTGAAAATTATATCATACCTAGGTAAATATCCTAGAACTTCTTCAACTAATTTGCTGGGTTTATCAAACCAGAACCACTCCATGAACCTTTTCTCCCTTTGTGATTAAATACTTTTTTTTTTCCTAAAAGAAACTTTATTTTAAAAAGAGGGCACCCAAATCGACTCCATAAAATTTTAGACTGCCAAATTTCACAGCTGTTCCTTATCTCTGTGATGGTCTGACCAAAACCTCAGAGCTGACAGCTCCAAGTTCTGCAAAAGCTGGGGTATGAATTTTTATTTCTCAGATGTGGATAGAAGCCACGAATATGAATCTACTTTGAGCTTAAGGAAAAGAAACAGACATACTAGTGGGAGCATGTTTTTATGCTCACACCCATATATAAGGGCAAGATGGAGTTGTTTCTTTTTTCACACTGCACAGACAATGGGATAGAATCCCAATTCTCGCTTCTCATTACTTGCCAATACTGCCTTCCTCTGATACTTGCAAAGGGCAAAAGAAGAGAACAAGACTATAGTTCTAGCTCCAGCCAAATCCAAATGCATGTTTTGAACCATGTCACCAGGCACACACAAGCTGTCTGCTGCCTAGAGACCATGAGAATTTTCCCTTTGCTCATCAATTGATAAGGCGACCTGTAAAAATCAGGTCCCATTTCAGAAGTTCAAGATTGCAAACAATGTCTGAGCTTCTTAATATTTTCTCTCACATCTTCAACAAAAAGTTCTTCCTAAGTCTCCTTCCCATGTGAGAAATTTGCTTTTTTTCCCTGCTAAGTGTGGTATTTGCTATTTTGGGTGCTCAGAAACCTCGCAGCCTCAGAAGCTTACTTTCTCTTCCTATTCCTTATGTGATATTTTAGCGAATATGGAGGATGTGAAATATTTATAAAGCTCAGATAGGTTTTTACTTAGCAAAGCACTGTTACCTGTCAGCATCCACAGTCACGTCATGAACCCCTCTCTGGATGACGTCTCGAGAGGCAGCGAGGTCTGGTATGCGGTTCAGGCTTCTTGTATATAGGTTGAGTCCTCCATCTGTCATGTACCTGAAAATAAATTTGTGGTCAATCAGTGGGAAATGCAGCCATCTGGCAACTGTGTTTCACTCTAAAGTTAATGGTCTGTGAAATTCAAATGTTTAAGGTACAGGTTGTCTTATTAGATGGTAGACTTATACTAAATATTTCCACTTTATGTGCTCAGCACAGGGAGATTGGGTATCTGCCTGTTTTCTGGGATCGTTTGCCTTTTTCTGTGATGGCTTACAGGCCAACCTCTTTTACTAAAATACTTTTAGACCAAAGCCCCCAAGTATCTTCAAAAGCACATTTTAAATACTATGATTTTTCCAAAAAATAGCACCAGGTGCAAGAAACATCACTCCAGCTTAAAAAAAAAAAAAAAAAGAGAAAAAAAGGAAAAAAAATTACCAGCATTTTTCCAAATGGGAACAGAAATTAGGAACCTAAGTTCATAGTCGCTGCTGGGATGCAATTATTCAGATATGAAACAGATATCCACTGAAGACCTTACAGTGATATTTAAGAATATTTTTCTGTGTGTTCCTTTTGCTTGATTCCCACCAGCTCACATTATAATGAATGAAACAGTGAGTACAGTGCTATTTACTCACTAGAAAACCACTAAAAGTTTGTGAATCAAAAGTACCAGCAAAAATTTCTGGAACGTCTACCTACAGTTTAGTCGTCTCTATGAGAGGTCTTGGCACTAATAACAGAGCAGCATCACAAGCCTGTGCTACTCTCAAGACCTGTCCATTATGCTCCCAAAGGATCTTTCGTCAAACTGTTTTCCCTCTTAGGCTCTTGTTCTTTATGCTTTTCTTTTGTATTTTTGATAACTTTAATGTACTAACAAAGTTAGCATAAATTTATTTTTGAAGGACCATGCACATGTATGGCACTGAACACAGAAGTGTACATATTCAGAAAAAAAAAATTCTATACTTCACTGAACCTACTCAAAATAAAATACAGACTTACTGAAATAGGCATAGTCCCCATGTCAGGCTGATGGCTAAAGTGATCTCCCGGAGTTTACTCACTTTAACAATCATCAAATTGTATAAATTTAATCTTTAACACAATCTCTCCTCAAGCCATGAAATGGTGCCATACAAATCCACCTTTCACTCCAAGCACACAAACGTTTGACTTTAGTAACTATGCAGAACCCCAGGCACAAACCAAGGCACACACACTGCTGCTCCTCCAGCTGTTCTGTTGGCCCTCTCCCTGTGGTTCCTTCTGGGAGCAGATTTAATTGAAATCAACTGTGACAGAGACCTGAGGGCCAATACAGCAGTCTGGGAGCACCTGCCTCTGCCTCCATCCACGTGGTTTGGGGCAGGTGAACAGACGCAGGCCTCGAGACCAAAGCTGCAGCAGTGGAGCCCTGTGTGGTAGCTCCAGTTTGAGAAGGCATCGTGTCCTGGGTGGCAATATGGATGAAGGTGACCTCAAGTGCATTAAAACACAAAGGGTTCCTTTGATTATTTTTAACAAAACTGTGAGGCATTTAATGCATGGGTAAGATTTGGCCTGCAGTCCGGCAAAAGATTTCTGAAACCTTGGTATCTGGAGTTTGGAGAAGGTAACTTCACATTTGTTTTCAAAGGTAAATTAACAGTCACACTTACGTATTATAGTCATCTTTTTATTAAAGACAAAATTCAGACTTTTTGACAGATAATTTTGCTAGCCTTGAATTACCCAGTAGATTCCACAGCTCTAGAATTGCATTTTAAATTTAGCTGTGGCTTGAATGCAATACAGAATAAATGGATTTTTTTTCCCGTTTAATAAGGGCTGAATGGAGAGACTTAACAAATGCAACAGGCCTTCCTCGCACTAATTTCTAATTACTGCTGCATTCTTGTCCCCAAGTGTTTAAAGTAATTAAACTGATAATAGAAGAGGCATAGAGGAGATAAGACTTTACATGCCTCAGTGAATCCTGAAATTTCAGAGCTTATCAACTTGTTTTTAACGTTTACTGCACCTAAAAATGTTAACTGAGCACAGGGCAACTTACTATCTATTGGGTTATCCTTATTAGAGATGCAAAGAAAAGTCACATAAGATGACTATATTCATCCTTTAATGTGATAAGCTAATTAATACAACTCATCAGGCACTGCAGAGGGTTCCCTTTTTTTTCTATTTTGAATAAAACCATGCATCTGTCAAAGGCAGCATTAATATTTCCTTTATAATAAGAGGTCCTCAGACATTAAAGTATCATATTTTCCACATGTGTTTTCTCTTTTCTAGCACATATAAATATAGCATCCTACTTGACAGTCATTAATGCTGTACTGTGGACAATGATGTCAGCAGTGCTCCATACACAGATCACTGAGACAGTAGACCAGGGAGATATAGGAATATGCTTTCTTTATAGTGATGCTTTTTCTAGAGATCTATCTTTGGATGGTGCTTGAGATGAGACACTACTCCAAAGAGAGCTTTGATCACAGATTTAGATTTGCCTTCAGGAATGTATCGTACTCAATTCCTTCACCCACTATTCTCTAATCATAGCTGTACTTCAAACTAAGAGATTAGATTGACAGCAAGAATTCTAAAATTATAGAGTGAAGCAGTGTGGTGTGACATGACCGTGTACTCTATGGAACTTCTATTCAACACAGTTTTACATCAGTCAGTAAGCAGCCTTGAGATGCCAACAGCAGCACTGAATAGTAATTTAAGCATGAGTAAAACTGTAACATAGTTTTTCTTTTTTAACGATGTTCTACGAGTTCTAACATACACAGGACTAAAGTGACTTGTGTTCAGAGATTGATACGAGAATTGTTGAACAGTAATTTGAAAAAAAGGGAACGCAGTACCTCAAAGTCAATCAACTGATTAAGCAAACAAAAATAAAAATTGTGATTCTTCCTCCTGGATATATTAAGAGAGTAACTGGTCTAGTGTTTTATGAAAAGATATTGCTACTGCTCAAATGATATGCACAGTAGAGAATCTGCAATAAAGGCCTATTACACCACATTGTCTATTATACTAGACAATATCTGAAGTGGAAACAGAGAAAGTCAGTGGTGTCAACAACTGCTTTTCATCAGATGCATCCAATGCCATAACGACCATCTCAAACAAAACATAAAAATACGAAAAGAAGACCCATCCCAGGGAAAAGAATGCAAAATGATGGTTCACCAGACAACCAAGAAATTACAGTAAGTAATATTGGAACTCAAAGTTCACAGCAAAGTCATTTTGATGTTAAAGGAGAAGAATGGAATTTGAAGGCAGCTGAAAGTATCACTGGCAGTTTAGAGGTTTGGGTTTTTATACATATATTTAAATATTGCAACTATAATGCCACTTCTACTTGTATGCCAAAGTTTTTAGAAAAATCCTTCTAAACCTACCAATCGTGCATTGGTTCAAATGGAGAAAAAGTGCTGCTTACCCACTATTGATGTCATCAGTCCTCAGGCTTTTCCCAAGAATGTCCCCATCACTCATATAGCCGCCGACGTCCGCTTCAGAAGATATGTCCAAATCACCACTTCCCTTCTCACTCATGTCAATCTGTGAGATATTTCCAAGGCGAGAAACGGCTGCTCGGCGAAGCGGGGTGGTGTACATGAACCGAGAAGGGTCTGTGTGTATGAAGCGACTTGCACTGCTGCGAGGATAACCAGCACCCAAGGATGGAGCATCTCCTGCCTGCAGCCGAGGACTGGCCTGCCCCAGCCTCCAAGTCACAGGGGTCGATCGGCTGGACAAGCTTGGTATGCTTCTCCCATTCACTTCAGTTGTCACAGTGCTGTCAAAAGTTGTCTCCAATGTGCTGCCAAACAGAATGGAGAAGTCAGTGAACCGTGCTATCCCCGTTCCTGAGAAATCAGGAAAAGTAAAGGCTGGAGGAAAGTATATTTGTTTCTAAAAATTCTCTGTGTGCGGATGTGCTTTCACCATATGCACACATGTGCTTGTATATGCCCTCAGGACTGAGGCCAGTCCTGTTTAATATCTTTATCAATGGCCTGGATGAGGGGATTGAGTGCCCCCTCAAGTCACTTTGCAAATGACAGAAAGTTGGGCGGGAGTGCTGATCTGCTGGAGGGCAGGAAGGCTCTGCAGAGGGATCTGGACAGGCTGGATCAATGGGCCAAGGCCAGCTGGATGAAGTTCAACAAGGCCAAATGCTGGGTCCTACACTTGGGTCACAACAACCCCATGCAGCACTACAGCCCTGGGAACACAGTGGCTGCAAAGCAGCCCTGCAGAAAAGGAGCTGGGGGTGCTGGTGACAGTGGCTGAACATGAGCCAGCGTGTGCCCAGGTGGCCAAGAAGGCCAATGGCATCCTGGCCTGAATCAGAAACAGTGTGGCCAGAAGAAGAAGGGAAATTGTCATCCTCCTGTACTCGGCACTGGTGAGGCCACACCTCAAATCCTGGGTCCAGTTCTGGGCCCCTCGATACAAGAAGGACATTGACGTGCTGGAGCATGTACAAAGAAGGGCAATGGAGCCAGTGAAGAGTCTGGAGAAAAAGTCTGATGAGGAGCAGCTGAGGGAGCTGGGGTTGTTTGGCCTGGAGTAAAGGAGGCTCAGGAGAGACCTTATCACTCTCTACAACTACCTGAAAGGAGGTTGCAGTCAGAGGGGGGTTGGCCTCTTCCCCTAGATAACAAGTGATAGGACAAGAGGAAATGGCCTTAAGTTGTGACAGGAGAGGTTTAGATTAGATATGAGGAAAATTTTCTTCATGGACAGGGTTGTCAAGCACTGGAACAGGTTGTTCAGGGAAGTGGTGGAGTCACCATTACTGGAAGTATCTAAAAGACTTGTAGATGTGGCACTTTGGGACAGGGTTTATTGGTGGACTTGGCAGTGCTGGGCTAATGGTTGGACTTGGTGATCTTATAGGTCTTTTCCAACCTAAACAATTTTATGATTCTATAACCTCTACTCGTGGGAATGGTGCCAAACACCTGGCATCTTAACCAAGATTAGAACAAGAGAAAATTGACCCTACAGGCTCTGCTAATCTGTGCTTATGATTGAAGGTGCTGCGGGAAAACTATTTTGGTGGAAAATCTGCTGTACGAGTGTGTGACTTTGTGTGATTGAAAACAATCCCATGCACGGAATGCTTGAGACGTGTTTTGTGTGTAACAAAATTAGCACAGACCCTAGGGACCAATCAGAAGGTGGTGCTTTATCTGTAACAAAATTAAAATAAAAGGGAGCTCACATGGGAAGAAAAGCGAAGGAGAGGAAAAAACCACCTGGAGAGCTCAAAACTACAACACTACAGCAGTGTGTCTTTTTCCCGTAGCCAACATACTTATTTTTTACATTTAGATTTTTCCTTGCATTTGATCTCATCCTCAACAATCTACTTACAAAATTACCTAAAATAAATTGTATAGGCTTCTAAGTAAATGTGTATGAAACAATAACTATCTTTGTGAAGGACTGTATAAGACACTTTGACAGTATAGTATATTAAAGCCACACAGAAGTTTCAAAGGCAGTTTAGTGTCATAGGTAATTTTCCCTTGCAAGTGTCTCAGTCATTCAACAACTAGTAATACTCTCCCATGGTCCATATTTTTAGCAGTCTACACAAAACCAGTATACCTGTGGCTTATCTGGGTCCCTCTAAGGCTGGACATGGTTTCTTCCAAATTCTGTCTCAAATCTGCTATATTCTTGACAGTTCTCATTCTTCTTGTTTCAGGGTCTTCCCCTGGAAGAAAACAGTAAAACCCGCATACACTTTAACACGAGAGTTTAAGAGGTTGAATAAAGTGCACACAGCTGAGAACACACACATATGATTGTAAATAGGGCTGTCCCTTTAAAAAAAACTTTAAAAAAAATAAAACTTCATCCTTTCATTAATAAAACACATATACGCTTACAAATAACATGTGGTATGTAAAAAAGCCCACCAAAGTATCCCTGTTAAGGCCCAAATCTATTAATGAAATTCTGATTTACAGTGTTGGGATTTTTATCCTCTGCAATCAAGGCATGATGCAGCCCCAGACCACTCGATGCATTATAAAGTCCCTTTTTAGTCCTTGACATTTTACATAACTCAGTAGGAAAAAAAGCCACTGTAAATCTGTGTCTGGAAAGAACTGGGATGAACCTTAGAACAAATCTTTGGTATTCATTTAACATCCAGGCTACTTCAAAATACTCTTTAAGTAAGGCACTTGATAAAGCATCCTTCCTGGACGGTAATGCTTTCCTGAAGAGGGACATTATTCTTCATATGGGATAAAATAAAATAGGCTTCTTGGGATACAAAACTGAACACTCTATGCACATGCATCATTTATACAATTACAGGTTTCAACAGCCTTCAGGATCCATTGTGAAAAGCCGGTCTCATATTTCAGATAATGAATCTTTCAGAACTTCACCTGGAATATCCTGTACAATGTTTACTCCATACAATTAAAAATAAATTTTTAAATGGAGAGAAGTTATATATATGATATGTTACAAAAGAGAAACATAATAAGCCTCAAAGAAGCCTCCAGTAGTCATACAAAAAAGAAACAGAAATGCAGGTTTTCTAGCAAATTCATAGATCAAGGAAGTTTAATTCATTTTACTTTTGAACAAGAAGAGAATTTCAAAAGAAATTCTGTGACAAAAAACACTGATTTGTTCAAAGCTAGCGTTCTACTGCTGATCGTGTCCTGTATCTGCTGCTTGTAAGAAGGCTGTAAAGAAGCATCAGTATTAGAGTTACATATAAAAATGCTGAACTTGAAGTGCAAATAATTTCTTTTTGACTTTATTAATTACAAATTTCACATCATACCTCACAGACCTTCTGCAGTCAGGTCCTATTGCCCAAACACACTGCAGGCTGTTAAGAAAAATCTCAACGCCAGACATTAAATGGAAATAAATTATTTCATATATATTCCATATAAGCTTTAATTCTTCCTCAGTAGGCAAATGATGCATTGTACTAGCCAACATACCCTGCAGTTGTGGCTTAATGTCAAGCGAGCTTTCACAGCAATGACAGTTTGAGGTTTTCCCATTTACTCTGCCCTGGTTGTGTCTTCTGTCCTCTTTGCTGCAGCCAAACAGTCCTTCAGGAAATTATGTTTGCCTATTTTGTCTCTCAAAAAAAAAAATTTCAGTGCTTTAATGATGCTAATGTCTATAAATGTCTGTGCTGGCACCATGGAACTGACAGTGGGATCAACACCTGGGCAGGACGGAAACAAGAAATGGGGATACAGGCCCTGCACCGCTGACATACTCTCTCTTCTCAAGCCACACCCCAAGGCCACGTCTGTTCACGATATTTAGTTCCATAAAATAAACTACTTGTGTCCATTTTTACATGTAGTACCTTGCAGGAGGCAAATGTTCACAGTCACTGAAATTACAGCTGTTCCTGTGTTTCAAGCTAGAGGTGTTGGATAAAGCATTGGCAATCAATGTGCCCACGGATCCCACACACTCTTTGCAGAAGTTTCTGTACCACCCTGGAGATTCCAGAAAGGCAAAAGGGCTCATGCCCAGGCTAAGCTGAAGACATTTACGTCCTGTTAGACTGAGACTGCTTTTTAAAGCCCAGACAATTTCCAGGCACACTGTCCAGGCACACTGCCTCCAGGCAGTTGTCTGTGGTGCACTCAGTTCCTCGCTGTCACTGCCCTTTGCCTTTCCTGCTCTGCCAAATGCATTTAAATTGACTTCCAGGAGCATGTTATATTCCTGCCATAATACCAATATAGGGAAGATCCAGGAACTGTTACCTGCCCCGGCTTGAACCAGAGGTGAAAGAGTAGCTTGTTGGCATAAGAAAATTTTCTATTTATACAGAAAGACAAATTCCAGGGTCTATGCAGGCAGAATTAAAGGCAAAGCAATACTTTACCTTTATATTTATTTGAGGAACTGAAGACAATTCATATTTTACAGTGACCTTGCCCTTTTCCTTCCTTGTTTATCCTTGTCGGTTGTCCTTTGCTGTATGTTAACACTGAAAATTCTTGCAGCAAAAATGACAGCAACTGTCTTTTTTAATATGTATTGCACAGTAAATGGCATAACAAAGCCTTGAGGTATAATTGCAATACATTAAATAAAAAGGTACATATATGGCAAGCTGCCAAAATACATTTTCACAGTGAAGAATATTTCACTTTCAGACAAATTGTACCATAAAATTGGTGTTATTCTATTCAGTAGAGGTGAAAAGTTTGAGATCTAATCTCTTTTGATCTCTCAGTGACACAGAGGGTAATTTCAAAACATTTCCACCACTTTTTACAAAAAAAAAAAAGTTAAAACTGAAGTTTTATTATGTTAAAATACTACATAGTACTATATAAAAAATTCTCACTCTAACTGTTACAGTGGTTTAAAAGGATTTTTTCTTTTTTCTTTCCATCCTTCTATACAGGCCATATCACTGGAATCCTGCTGCACCGTGGATGAACAAGTCAGAAAGTATAAATAGTTGAAAATGACAGTGAAGAAATTTCTGCACTGAGTACAGGATCCTACGTTTTCAGGACAGCACTGACTCCCCATCCACATCAAGCCTCCTTCTGTAAAGAGGATCATAGGGATGATGAATATGTTCATTTCTCTGAAAACTAACTACACCATGCCTGCTAGTGGAGACACTATAGTGCTTATTGCATCAGGATTGGGTTCAAAGGGATCCCAGACTCCTCTGGGTACCTTGTTTCTTATATTATGGTGCACTGCCATCATAGTCTGGCCATATTTGTATGACCTAACATATCAGAAATGCTCCCTGTCTTGTCATCTCAAGTGATTCTGGTTTGTACACTAAAAAAAAGCCATTCTATTTCACACATGGGGAGACTGGGGTAAGACTAAAACCAGGGTACCCTGAAACTTTCTGTCAAAATTCTGTTCCTCTTACAAGAAAGGCCATTTGCTCCAATCATTTGTAGTTTCATTGTTTATCTTAAACATGAATATTCCAAAAGACTGTCCCCAAATTTTTGCCTATAAACAGTGAACCATTATTCCCTCAGTAAATTTCTGGAAAACACATTGATTTCTTCCACTGTGTGAGACACATTCACAGGAAATCAAAACAGACATTTAACAGAAACTACTGGATACCTGGGTTAGACTTTTACATTCACATTTCTGAAGCTCACCCATAATTTCACAAGCAATAATATTGTTCATAACCACTTCTGTTCTTCTGCACATGTAATCACAGCCCAAAGCAAAAGGGAGAATAACAATTCCATCAATTGTCTGATTTGCATAAAAGGAGTTACAAAGAACAGACATCTCTGCAGAGAATTGTCCACTATTAGATATCAACTCAATTCAGAAAGGAAAGCACCAGTTTTACTCTGCAAGTGGGGAAACTGAGGCTTACAAGAGAACAGGGATTTGTCAGTGACAAACAGCTGAAGAGGGGCAGAGGCAGGTTAGAGCTCAGTCTCCTGTGCTAGCAAGCCTCTGATCTCCAGCAGAAGCCCTTTTAACCTATCGGTACAGTCGAATAATAAAAGGTATGCATACAAAGAGAATTCTTGTTTCTTTCTGGTTTTGAGATGACAGCTTTTTACACTAACTACATACACAGCAAAAATTTTGTCCTTAATGTTTAAACACAATCAAGGCTAACATATCTACCAGCAAGAAGCTTCAGGCTGGACACATAGCATATAACCTTCGAAAAGCAAGCAGCTACTTCAACCATTTGACTGGCTGGAAGAACAAAGCTTTGGAAATGAACACTTTGAGCACTCTTATAAAAGGCTGAGAGATGAAAAGTAAAGCCAGTTACACAGAAGCCTTTGAAGCACCTATGGCTGTGGACTTCAAATACTCGCTGGCATGCACAGATATAACAAAACTGGCTATTTAAGCTGAACTGAAGCCCTGGCACTCGCAATTCTACATGTAGGGGTGAAATTATCTGCAGGGGGGCCAGGGAAGGGGGAAGAAATACTGGAGGGATAGTTTGTAGGAAGGCCGAGATTCTTTTTGTCCCACCCAAACCCTGGATTCAAGATATCAGTTTCAAATTAATGAGAAAAAATGTCTTTAAATTAAAATGATTTAAGAATAGACTAATAGCGCTTAAATATTTCACCTTATTTTTCAAAAAGCTAAGCAAACTATGCTCAGTTGTTCACAGGCTGTTGCTGCCCCTGCACCCATCAAAAGCAATTGAGACATTTGTCTTCATTTCATACAGTCTTAAGAGGTCATAGTAAGCAAATAAAGAAGAAATGGCTAGACCCTATTTTTGCATACTACTGCAAATAAACCCAGTTCTGTCTCGGGAAATCACTGTCAAGATCAAAAATCTGCTCCGTGCAGATATGTGCTAACACTTGGGTCTCCTCCTGCCCTTCCTGATATCAAGCCAAAGTTAACTTACCTAAAATATCAGTATAAAGGACCTGTTCCAGGTCACCCAGCATTGTTATTATGACATCTTCATCCAGATGTGCAGTCCCTTCACGCAAGCACCCTTCCTCCTCCTCCTCTGCCCAGGTCCTGCCGGGGAAATGGGATGTGCAGGATGCATTTTCATCATCTGATTTTTTGCTCTCCTCATTGTCAACCTGAAAGCCTTCACCTGTACTCCGGTCTCCCGGCCTCCTGGATGTCCTGCTTCCAGCAGGTGGTATCCCCTGAAATGCTTGGGGTGTGGTGAGGCTGGAGTGGCAGAGAGAGTGCACCGACTGCGAGAATGCCTTGGAGAGGGAGCCTCTGCACCCAGCTTCTGCCTCCCGCTGTTGGTAACTCTGGCTGGACTTGGAGGCGTTTCCAAACCAGTTCTCCCTGTATGAGTATCGCCTCTTCTCCCCTTCACTGATGAGCGTGAGATTGGTTAGAGACTTCTGCTTCTGGAGACGAACACACCCTCTTCTAACCTCTGTGCCTTTAAACACTGACAATTCAGCAGATCGCTGCATCTTTCCAGCTGGGGCTTCACCTCAGTCAGATTTCATATTTCTGGGATGGACAGCAGCTCAATTCCCCTGAAAGGTCCGGGCGGTGCTCCCCGCATCACCGCACGCTGCACACCCCAGGTAGCACATACTTGCAGTCGCAGTGAAAGCACAGCTCACACATGCACTCTACGTACTGTAAGGGGCTAGACAGGCACAGTCATTTTCTTTAAAATTACGCTGCTGTCTCTGCTAAGCCACTTCTCGTCCATCACATTAATCTGCAGTACTTACAGTCATTTTCACTTAGATTTCTCTCAAGCAGAAGAGACTTGATCAAACACTCTGCTCCAGCACAGAAGTAATCCCAAAAGCCAACTGTGTTTTCCCCTCTCCATCCAATCACCAGTCTCATCGGAGCGGTGGGCCTGCATCTCTTTCTACAGTTGCTGCCTTCTGAAATCCAAAGTAGGCACAAGTACAGTCTCGGGCTTTTCCCTCCCTCTCACCAGCTCATGACTGATCCTAGTGCACAGCTCTTCACTTTAGATGGGCTGACACAGAACTGCAAGTACAGCCTCCACGTCAGAGCTCAATAAAGAGCCAAAATTAACCACTGAAGCACAAGCCTCCTTACATTTTAGTATTCAACCTGCATTTCCAGATATATGACTCTTCTCTGCTACTGCAGTGAATGCTGCTGGCTGCCATGGCAGCAAACATCCTGGTGAATTAAACCGGAGACACAGAAGCCTCTGCCCAGTTTACAGTGCCACAGGTTTCAAGACACAGCTTCACCTGAATGGGATGCTACAGTAACAGATCTAGCTCATGGTCAAACCCTATTTTTCTCCCCGAAAGGTAAGAATGAAAAACTATTTCTTCCATATCACTGTTACTCCCTATGCAGGGAGCTAAAAGCAGACTTGCAAAACGACCTTCAGTCTTGCAATTCCTGCCCTAAATAAAAAAACCCTATAATTTAAGATCATAAGATAAGACATGGAACACAACAGTATTTGTCTGGTAAGATGATTCATAAAAGGCAGTATTTAATTCCTTTCTCCTTAGAAAGCTACCCTGTTTGCACCTCTGTGAGATTCAGAGGCTAGTATAGAATTAAAAAGCTGTAAAACAATCGTTGTTTCACAATATTCTGAAGAAAACCTATTAATGGAAGAGTAATTTTTATATAAAGCAAATTGGTACTGTGTCTGAACTAAGTTCAGCAGTTTTGAATGCTATTTTTAAATTCATTATCCAGAGAGAAAGAAGACTTATGTTTAAATGGATGCCTTTTCTCACAAAGAAAAATATATTAGTCCCAGAAATAATGGACAGATGAACAAAGAAATGGCTGAATTTAATCATAATTTTTTTAGATACAGACTTTTTATCTAGGCGAAATTAATTTCACAAAACATTATGTAGAAATCTACAAATAATAAAATTGCTGCATAAAAATAAACTGCTTTTGTCGGTGTGAAAATATGCTCGTCTCAAGTCTCTACCTGAGAAACCCTGACAGGCAAATAACCTTTAAAAATGCCACCCTAAGAATTACAAGCTGTTCACAGATTTCCTGTATGAATAAACAGATGTTAACAGAAGCCTCAGTGTATTTTTTGCTTTTCACTGGTTCAGTTTACAGTTTTTGAAGATATACAGGGGAAAATTCTTGGAAATTTTAAAGGAAAGGTACATTTCTTCCTAGATAACTCTCAGAAACACAGAATAACCTAGAAAAAAAATCAGTAGTCTGAAGTAATGGTGGTTTTCCATATTAAAGCACTGACAAATTCCTAGAAAGCCATGTTCCACATCAAGTGGAGGTACCACTCCCATCCCCACCTAGCCCTCACAAAGAGAAGACAAGAGGAATGGTCTGTCTGCCTGAGTACAAAACTGTCCCAAATATTAAACACCTGTCACTTTTTCAGCATGGAAACAGAAGATAAGACTGCTGTGTTTACTCCCAGGGTCTGCCGCTTGCAGTGACATATGGGCGCTTAGAAGGGTTTTATGGATGTGCTGGTGCCTGCCTGCAGCAGAGCCGAGTGCGGTGTGGCTGCCGATGTCGTCTCAGAGCTGGTGTGGTGCTGGTGCTGTCCCAGAGCTCCAGCACTGCCCACACACTCCTGTGCTGGTACGCACAGACAGTGCCACGTGGCTGTCCCAGCCTGTCCAACATGCCTGACTAAGCTGTGGTTGTCAGAAAGACCTCACAGGGATTTATTGACAATAGAGGATTTGAAAAATGAAGTGCAATCTCACTTTTTTCACATGAATTGGTTTTATAGCCTAAATTTATACTCAAATTGGTACAGTATTCCCAATTGCTATGTTTTGAGTTAACAGGAAAGACAGGCATTTTTAGCTCAGTTGGCCAGAGCACAGTGCTAATAATGCCAAGGTCGTGGATCCTATCTCTGTATGGGCCATTCACTTAAGAGCTGGACTTGATGATCCTTCTGGGTCCCTTCCAAATATGACTATTCTGCGATTCTGTGATTTGGCCCTGTGATGCCAAAGTTCTCTTGGAGATTGTCTTGGAATCAAGAGAACAGGCTCTTTTCCTACCAGAAGGAGCAAGTCTGAATCTCTCCCTGATATTCCAAATCCACTGCCCCACCTGCTCTTTCATGCCCCAACATCTGCAGGCAGTGACTTGCCTCCTTGGTCAGCTGTGGGGAGACGTGGACCTGCTCTGCCTCCATCCAGGCTCCCAGTGTGCATGGTCACATGCAGCAGTCAGTACTGCAGAGCTGCAGCTGGCCTCAGCAAGCCCCATGGGCAGGGCATGCCCCTCGTGCTCAGCGCTGCTCTGCAAGGGAAGCAGCGCACGGCAGGGCTGCTCGGCTCCAACATGAGAGACCAGAGACAAGACTGCCAGAATTGGACAGGTATACTCAGTCCTCTTTCTAGCTGGGAGCAGAAGGAGTTATGGCCGGGGATGAAAAATGTTCACCCAATGAGGCACGCCAAAGCTCACACACGGTGCTGGCAGTAGGTGCCGCACCACTCCAGGCTGGACGGGTCTCTGGTCGGCACAGCTGTGTCCTGGCCAACCCAGTGGGTCTCTGCTGACCTCTTCCTGCTCCCAACTGAGCTGTTCACTGCAGCCCAGCTTCAGCAGCACACAGGTCACAGACCATCATACTGAAAAGGGAATGACACCAGGACTGTGTAGAGGAGCCATGTGAGGGTAGCTGGCAGCTGCAGCATTTACCTGCTTCATTTTGAAATACATTAAAAACACAACGAGTCAAATGCCTTTATATACATGTACTGAGGCTAATCACACAACCTTCATTCAGCCTTCCTGTGTACGAACATTTCACTACATCTCTTAATTATAAAGTTGTATGAGCGTTTCTCCCGTTAATCCCGTTGCCTCACTTGGTAGACAGGCCATTGTGATCATCCTCAGATACAGCAGATACCTATTTATCTTGGACCAAGTGCTCACTAGAAAGAACACTGAATTTATCCTTGTACTTTACCGCATCTCTCTACAGGGTGTCATTTGACAAAACATAAAATTGCGGTGAAAATTCTCAGGTTTATTTATTGAAAAATAACTTTCTAAAGCTCAGCTCTCCATTTTAAAATGTTGAGATATAGCAACAAAAAAATACATCCTTCTAAGCTAAGAAGAAAGTATAGGAGACTAGAGGAGAGCAAATGTCATGACAGCATTATTCCCCAACTATTTTGCCATGCAGTGTGTTCTCCATCCATCAAGCGGGAATATGTTTACATCAAGAACAACTTGGGGAACTTCCTCAAGCCATCACAGTCAGTGAAACATACTACTTTATATTTACTGTCTCTTTCATAAAAGGAATTATAAAAATTATTTTAAGAAGTAATAATCTTTGGGCAAATTTAGCTGTCAGATAAGACTTTCTTTGAAGTCTCAGTGGGTAGTTTGGAACTCTACAAATGAATTATGTAATATATCTGGAAATGCATAAGATTATGAATCTCTTCAGCTAAGCTTACTTGAAAAAAAAAAGGAAACTATTCCTGCATGTATTAATTAGCTATTTCTTTCACTGAGCACAAAAATAAGCACAATAAACATAAAATATTAAAATTTGAATGTTTTTATGCTAATGCTGCCATTGAGATAGGCCTGTAACTTTTAAAAGTACTGTTTCATTTCTGATTCATCTCTCAGATTTCTAATAATTACTCAATATTTATAAATTCATGAATAATTACTTAATCAAACACTTCTCATCAAGCTCTTTGAACATGCCAGCACTTGTTAAAGCCAAATGCTATCACTGATTTAATAAAATAATAATTTGTAGTTTACTGACATGTACAGTTTACAATGGATTATTAACTAATTAACTTACTGACATCCCACTCCAATAAACTTGCTGCAGAAAGTGATAAATGCCACAGCTACTTTAAGAAGAAATACTTGGTGAGAAAGTCTGAACAACTTGTTCCCAGCCGTATCATGAAACTGGATTATTTTATCAGCCTTTCTTTTCATTCTCATTTTATAATCCTGTTTGTAAAGGTATATTCCAGTTTTGCAGAAACTGAGCAGAGAGATACTGAGTAGTCTTGTTGAGGCAAATGGTACATAAAGTACATGCAACAAATTTTGTTCATATTTGAATGAAGAATTTTTCCTTATTTAGGTCTCCCAGACTTCTGGGATTTCCGGGACAGAGGTCTGCACACCTGTGTGCCACGTGAGCAACAAGCCTACCATACACAGAACACACCAGAACTACTCCACAGGTGTCTCATGCCTACAAACGGGGCTCGTTCAGTGGGAGTACATGTGTCACTGGTGCTGTGCAGACAGAGGGGATTCAAAGCGTGCAGGAAGCCTAAAAACTGCGCTGCACATGCTCTGTGGCTGATCTGCATGTGCACTGTGGAAACACTTGGGGATGCTCCGGGTGAGCTGTGGAATATTCAAAGGGGAAAAAATAAAGGAGGAAAAAACTCTGAAGCACTTCAGATCACATCTAGAACAAACTCCCACCAGAGACAAAGGAACAGATTTACAGTAGCTCTACCAAGATGCAGAACTGGCTTTAAGCATAAGCCATGTATATATTCACCAAGAGCAACGGAATATTGGTGACAACGTAAAAATAAAGAGGTTGTCCAGTTTATCAGGGCCACACTTCTGAGTCCATGCCTACACCAGCCTCCCCACCTCCCTTGCCTTCCAGCACTATTCCCTTCTCATGGCTGCGCAGGTAAAATGAAGTAATCACTTGCAAAGTAGTGGGTAGGATACAAGCAGCTTGAGCTCTGACCTTATCTTTCACCAGCTCTGAGCTGGAAGACAGGAGAGGTTGTAAAGGTAACCAGCTCCCTTGGAGGAGGAAGACAGAGCAGAGGAGAGCTGGAAACTACCTCTACATATAGTTGCTTTACTTTCTACTTTCCCATCACCTCTGTTGACACAGTAGCAAAGGGATGTGAACTACTTTGCTGGACATAGAAAGCAGAGTCATGATTTTTTACTAGTACAGTAAGGAAATTAACTTGGGTTTGGTTCCTGAACTACACAAGGAGAATGGGGCCTGACCAACCACTCCTAAATAATTTTAAGATTATTTTTTCTGCATCCAGCTTTTGCTTATATTATGGAGAAGTCTTGAACCAGACATGCTTAAAAGCATTAGTTTAGGTTCAATTGGATATTGCTCCGAAGTGGATTAGGAGATCTGATGTGGTCAGCTTGGCTGGTTATGGGAGCAGTAATCTTTAGCCAAGAAGCTGTAATGTGTAAATCCTCAGAAAGTAGAGAAACAGTTTATACAACAATATTGGCTAAGATATTCTAGTCCTGAGCATGTCAGCCTCAATTCTAAATATTTGGCACTTTAAAAATAACAATGATTAATGAAGCAGGAACACAATACTGGTAGGACAGCACTTTATGAACACAATCCTCCAAGCTGTTTAGTGATTTCCACAGATGTTCACTCTTTTGCATTATCCTTACTGATCCTTACTGTTTACAAACATATTGTGCTAGTCTAGTGGCCACCGAGTTTCAAAAGAAGATCAAGGTAATATAAAGATGATGCCCATCCATGGCAAGAGCTGACAATTTCAGGAAACAGGTAATATCAAAATGAAAGAAACTGGATTCATGGCTTAATACCCTGAAAATAAGTGACCAGACCACAGAAATTAACCTTGCCTATCTCTTTGCTACTACAAGTAAAATGCCTTGATCATATCAGAATAAATATGCTCTTAAGTAAAAGAATTTAACTGTCCTTTCTCATGGCTAATCCATCATGGAATACTCCTCTGAGCAACTATCACATGAGCTTTTATCCATGCAGATTCAATAACAGAATCACCAATGACTTAGTGATAGTTCACCCATGCAGACAATTAAGTATTCAGTAAATACAGTTTATTCCTTTTGCTGTTAACAGTTAAATATGAGCGACACATCTCTGTTTCCCTACGTACACAGCAAATCACTGACCACATTTTCCCAGCAGTTCTGCTTTACAGCCTGTTAGGCCAATCAACAGCTAATGCCAGAGTCTAAATAATCAGATTAGGAATATGTCTGGTGCCTAGTTTTCTTTCTGTCATTTTCTTCTTTTTGATGCTGTTCCATTTCTGTTCAGAACAGTAAAAAGGCCATCAGACACGATATTCTGTTTGATCATTTCAGCGGGTATTGAATTGCTTGGGGTTTTTCTAGCATCTCTCTGGATGGTTCCTTGAAGCATCTTTTGATTTGTGGCAAGTGTTTCAATCAAACTCTTTATGTATGTTAGACCAAGGAGTCCGATTTCTCAAGTAATTAAAAATAATTTTATACTTTAACAGCTATGCATCACCTCCAAGGAACATTACACCATGCTTCAGAGTGACATATTTATCACAGAAGCTGGCTGTGCAAATAAAGGATGTTAGAAAACTTCCAAAGGGACTGAGACAAACCAGGACAAAACCTTTTTCAGTATGAGTCAGCTAAATGTCAAGACAGTCCCCATAAAGCTCGGGCATCTGATTTCCCTTCTGGTGGAGAGATTAATTTTAGACTGATGTGTCAAATTAGTGCTTTGAGTTATATCCTGTGTGAGAAGAACCACATGAGTCATTACAAATCCATCTAGATGTTAAAAATTTGGAGTAAAAGGGCAAAACTATAGGTAAAACCAGTGGGATAGGATATCACCTTTTGTAAAATTATAAGAGTAAGGATGCTAACGAAAAACAAAACAAAGCGACAGCAAAAATAAACCCTGAAACCCCCAAGTAACAGCTCTTGCAAAGAGTCCCTTTGGAACAACTTGTACGCAACCCTGCAGTGCAATTCAGTCCTGCTGAGAAAGTGAGCTGTGGCACACTTTGCTTTTTGCATCCACAGGCAGAGCCACGGCCAGATCCAGTGCTGATGTAACTCAGCATGGTTCTGTTGACTTCAAAGGAATTATTCCAATATGACTAAAATACCCCATCCCTTCACCTTTGTAACCTACTAGTAAGGACTTTAATCCATGTTTACAAGGAATTCCAGAACACAACCTTTAGCAGCTTAGCTCTAGAAGCAGCTTACAAGTCAGGTACAATAGCAAGGACTTGCTTGTTTTCTGAATACAGATTCATTTATAAAAGCAACATGCCGCATCTTATGTAATTTATGTCTCAGTTCGGATGTTATGATTTAATTTGATGTTGTTAAATGAGAGTGTTAAACATTCTGAAGTCGACTTTCCACTGCTCTTCTTGGAACATTCAGTATGATTAAATAAAATACCAATTACATGAAACTCTAGCTGTGAAAGACCAGTTTCCACAAAATGATGAAGAGGGTATTTGAACAGAAGGAACCAGTTCAAATAGATAACTGTGGATTTGAAGCACTAAACATGCATGACCTAAATTTTCTGTGTATTTAATACCACTCATGATTAGAGGTCAGAAGTATTATTTCAATCCATCACAAAGCTCCTGGTAAGAAACAGATATAAATAAAGAAGTTCACAGTCTTCTCCTGACTTACTGTTACTCACCAGATATCTCCTCTAGGCACTGTTTGGCAGTCTTACTAAACGACAAATCCATTTTAGTAGGACTGGTACAGGAGTCAGCAGGTGGTAAAGAGGTACTGTCATTTTCTGAGAGAGTTCTGAAATCAAGCAAGAAGACTGATTATTATTATCTGTCATTCATGTATTCATGAAAAAAAGTGCTACTTGCAGCTCCATCGAGAATCAAATCGCTATAGAGTGATAATATCATTTTTGTCATGTTCTTCTTATGCTAGTTTAAGTCCAGCTACACAAATGTAAAAGCAACTAGGGTTTCTCTCTCTCACTGCAGGAACAACTTATAGCTGTGAAATTTGAAGCCCTTTTTTTCCTCACTTATTTTTTTGCAGGATTTGTCAACCAGATCTAGTCAGAATCCATTTACATTGGTTAAGTCACATCCCTGCACATACATAAAGGAAATAAAAACTTGTAATTGATGAAATATTAAGTGAGAAAGGCCATGTGGGAAAAAGCTTATGCAAGGCTGGATGGAAATTTGGCCCAGATATTTAAATCTATGTGCAGCTTGTTTTGATAATGCCCCTTATATAACTCTGGGGAATGGAATAATAAAAGTTTTTCTATTAACTTTCTAACAAATAGCTCATATTTTCTTTGAGGGTATATTTCTTGAATATCAACGATAAATTATAATGGGAACCCTTTGCTGAACAGAGTTACTTTCTGTTGTATGAAGGTAAATAGCAAGAAATACATGAGCACATTGATTAAAATAAAAAAAATATTTCACATGCTTATTGCCTCTTCTTAAGGAACAGCTGTAGTATTGCATTTACGCTGGAACTACTGAACTGTGATGTCATCAAATAGCAACATGTACCACCACGTGTATACAGTAAAAGAACACATCTAAAGATATAATAGCCACTTTCTGAAATAAAACTTTAAAAGCTCTTCACTTAGAGCTTAAGTTCTTCCAGCTTTCCTGACATGAATAGCAGTCCTTCCTCTGATTTGTTAAGAGTGGTGAAATATTTATATCCTAATTTTAAAATGGGACATTTATAGCTCAATTTTCAAAATTTACCATAGAGTGTTTCCAATGACTAACTAAACTGAAAACAGAAACATTTAACTGTGCAGTGAATCTGTATTTTATAAATAAAACTCATAAAAACAGTGACTTATCTCTCAAAACAATTTTAAAGCAACTTATTTTATGACATAAATTTCCAGTTCATATTTTCTTTAAAGTTACTTACTGAATGGATTTGTTCAGTAACTCATGACAGTAGATGAGGGAACAGATATCTTCACAAAGAGCAGCACAAGTACTGACATGGTGGAATCCATTGATCAGAATCATTCAACTCAAAAACAGGCCTATAAATTATGCCTGATCAGATGCATTGTCTTTCTTATCAATTTTTCTACTTTTGAGATGCTGGAAACAGACAATTGCTCTATAAAAAACTATTTTTGGCTCTTGTCTGTCACGCACTACTGGAAACACAAGCTCAGCACACGTTGCAAGGTTAACTATGTCCTGCCAACCTTGAATGTAGTTTTTCATTTGATGCTTGAGAGGAGAGTCTCAAGTAAAAAAAAAGCTCACTCTATCTCACTGAAGTGAACACACTCTGAAATTTCACAGTCCTGCTTGCTTTCCCAAAGGACTTCGAATCATCAAAATTTTAATTGTCTGAGGAAACAACAGAAATCTCATGGAGGACTATGGATTTCGCAGCAATCTAAGTTCTGCTTACTTGAGAAAACTGTTTATTTGTCGTGGTAAATAGAGACTAGAAAGCACTGGCCCTTGGGCAACTGTGATGGAGATACCATAAGGAGGGAACGGGGAACAGGTCCCTCACGAGCTCTTTTTCCACAAGGTCTCCGGGGGGTTGCTGGCTGCCAGCACTTCCACACCAGCCCTGCCTTTTCATGCGTGATGATGGCCAAGGCCCTGATTTTCTCTGGAGTCGAGCTTAGCCCAGAGGCAGTGAGAATGGTGAAAGATTAGGCTAGGAGTGAAAGACTTCCAAGTAAAATTGTGTGGGATTTTGGGGGCTCTTGGGGAACAAGGAGGCCCAGGTACACACTGGGTACCTAAAACTTCAATTTGCGTTGCTGTGGGCCTGTTATGGGTTGCGATATGTTGGACCAAGCATGTAAATGCCTCTTCTAATTTTTGATAAATGGGAAATGAAATTGTGAGGTTCATCTTCTCCTGTACTTCTGGTTTTAACGTCTTTCTGAGGGACACATTAATCCTATGAATGATTCAAGTGATCTCTGCAGGACTGCAGCACAGATTAAGCTCAAAGAAAGTAAACAGCAAATTAAGTGATCTTCTCATTAACCTTGCACACTGGCCTTAATGAATGATCCTCTATGCTCTACCTAGTCACAGCCACTGCCAAGAAAATAATTCAATTCTTGGATCTCTCTTGATGTCAAGAAAAGGGAAAAGAATTTCAGTTTAGTCAAAGCCAGCCCAGTAATATTTCTTTCAGTTCAGTGCATCTACAGCGCAGGAAAATTTAAGAAACCTTCATGAAAACAAGACAATCTGTTTCTATTTTAATCATGGCAATCAGAGAAGATATGTATCCCCAACCCACTGAGTTACATGCTACCTATTTGTAAGAGCATCAAACTCACTTAATGGGACAAATCCTTCTTTCAATCAGACCTGCACAAGCTTATTCATTCTGATTAAAATGAGCCTGTACGGAGTAATTAAGAACAGAATTTGAAACACTACTTAATAAGAGGTCTCTAACACAGTCAGTCATTTCCTGTCTCTAACAAAATAGCCAACCTTAGATAAACACAGATAACATCAAAGATTTGTTTGCTTTTAAGTTGACATTCCAAAAGATATCAGATGAATATGATGGCGTTTTTCCAACAACTCTCTGAGATGCAGCTGTCTTGAATGTGTATCAGTGTCAGTGTAACAGACTGGCAGGACCACGTCTGCAACATGAGCACTTCGATCACCCATGTTCAAGAATTGTGAGTTAAATTGGGAGCAGATGCAAGGAAGGGCTACTAGGATCCTCATGGGGAAGAAGAAACCCTTCTGAAAAAAAAACCAAAAAACCAAACCAGAAAGAGTTGATTTCGTTTAGCCTCACAAAAGAGAAGGAAGGGGGTGGGATTATTGCATCACATATTTAAAATGAGCAATCAAAGAGAGGGAAAACACCTTTTTAAGTCAAAGGACAATATCAACAAAGTAATAAATGGATGCAATGCAATCGTGTAGGATGTAAAAAAATTCTAAAAATGTTACGAGTGAGTTTCTGCAGGAACCTTCCCATTGTAGTAGTGGGGAATTAACCAGTTTAAATTTATTTGGTTTATGAAAGGGTTAGTAGGGCTGTCAGTTACAGAAGCCTGAACAGAATATTTCTCTTGGTCCTTTATTCTGCATTTTACTGATTATTTAGTCAAAGGAATAAGGCCACACTTATGGCAACTTAAAAGAATAACTTCAGATCATAAACAGAAAACAGATGATTTATCAAGCTAATGTTTCAACTCAGCATTAATCAAATATGTGTTTATAATGATTTCTTCACTTATTATGCTTCTTCCCATCTCTTAAACTAACACCTCTACAATGGAAACTCTTCTTGCACAATTACTTGAAAATCAGTCCTGGAACAATGGGAGGATTTTTCTAAAAACCAAGTATTTGTTACAAGTAAAACTGGTGAGTGGCAATGTTTAGCACGACCTATAACTGCAAAACTTTGGCAGTGATTGTTGCTTTATTTTCACAGCAGCAATGTAAGTAACAGGAATCAATAAAGCACTGCAGTATGACTTTGAGTCCTCACTTTATTGAAGAAAGTATGTTTAGCAGCGTAATCTATTATTAACAAAAACAATTAACTGACAGAATGTTTCTTACTATAAACTTAGTTTCAACTCCACAATGAGTGACACAGAAGTAGCTTCTGGTCATTAAAACAGGGCATAAATGTGGCTTCAAGAAACCCTGCACATGTTATGGTTGCAGGATCCTTGAAGAGTAGTATCATTTTTTTTCCCCTAAGCCTGTATGAAAACATTCTGAACAGGCATCTGGAACTGAATTTCACTGTGCTTCCAGAGATCCAACCAGATCATATCTTCCTTCTCATCTGTCATTGCTCTGAACCTGCTGCACACCCTTGAAGCTATGGCCTAGTAAAAGAATCGTGTTAATCACCATGTAATAAAGGAGTTGGGAGGAAAGTTTTGGGAACCAGTAATATGTTTATTTATTACACTGATATTTCCTTTTTCGGCCCTATCTTTTGAATACTTTAGTCCTTACAGAATCATAAAGTAATTTAGATCAGAAAGATGTTCTAGGTGCCATCTGGTCCAATGAATTTCTTAAAGCAGGTCCGGTTACATTAAGTTGCTCAGAGCCTTGATTTGTTGTATCTTGGACATGCTCAAGGACAGAGATTCCATAACCTCGCTCCACAGCCTGCACCAAGTGTCTCACCACCCTCAAGGTAAAACCATATTTTTCTAACTTTCAATCAGCACCTCCCTGCTGTAACTTACATCTGTTACCTCTTATCCTTTCACCCTGCGTTTCAGAGAAGAGTCTGGCAACATCTTCTCTACACCAACCTATTAGGTAGCTGAAGGCACCAGTTTCTTACTCTGCAGGGACAAAAGGAGTGCCAAACTGGTGTTTGTAGTCCAGCATTAGCACTGAAAGAATATCTCTGCAGGACTGCAATTCAGACACTGCTGAAACTTCTTCCAGATGTTGTTATCATCAAACCAATATTTAGCTGAAAAATGGAAATTTAAGCAATGCAGAACATAAAAATGCAGCTCAGGATGATGAGTGGTCAGCTAATTCTCCGCAGCAATTTCTATACTTTCAGCATTTCAGGCAGTAAGCAATTCCTGAGCACCACAGCCCCTGGGATTTGAGAGCTTCAGATTCTATATTTCAGCCATGGAAAAGAGACCTACTAAGCTCCTACACTGGTTACTGGAGGAGTCAGTAAAATAAAGCTGAAGTGCAGTACATGCATCCAGTTACAACCCAATGTTCTCCTACTGAAATTCAGTAGGATTTCTTTTTTTGTTTTCATTAATGTACCTTTTTCCTCCCATTTACACTGTAGCCTACTAAGTACTAAACTTCTGTGTTACTGCTCTCCATTTGAAATTTAAGCACTACTAGGAAGGCAGCTAAATCCTAAGGCCAATTTCAATACAAGTTTAAGGGACTCGGGAAAATGGCACAATTTTCATTGTCCTACAATTCTGTCTAAGTAGAAGAATGTGTAATTTTAAGTAGTGGCTGGTGTACTTTAAACAATTATACAGTCTCTTATACCATCCCACGGTATCCCTCTTATCACGCTTTCTGGCGAAGAAATTACATCTACTTCAGTCATCTATCAGTTGGACCCTGCAGTCAACTTCAGAGGGGACACATATGGGACTGTAAGTAATATATTCACAGCCACATTTGAAAATAAATAATCACTTTCTGGCAGAATGGAAGAATTTAAATTACACCCATTTAGATTATCTCAAACGCAACTCTTGACTGTTGCTGCTAATCTTTGAAGAGAAGTAATAATCCCATATGAATTTTGATGTCAGGTGTTTAGGAGGAATAAAAATACAATGTGGTATCAGATGGGGCAAAGCACCAAGATTGCAAAGCTGAATAGTGCATTATGCCACTTGAGAACCTCCCAGTAAAACAGTATTTTATATCTAATGTCCATTAATAAAAATACAGACTTCTTGAAAACATGACTATTAATACCTATTACGTTCTGCGTTACTTACTTAAGGAAAATACATGGCAATCTCAAAACACTCCTCGGAATACTTCCTTTTCCTCACAAATCTTTCTTCTCCTCAAATCTATCCTCTTGGTTAACAAAAAAATATTTCAAAATATATGGTATCTGCAGGTATCAGCAACAAATCAGAGAAAGCACTAGCTTACTTATGCTTGTGCTAACAGTCTAAGTAGATGACACATGTATATTATAAGATTCTGCAGAACTCTGGATAAAAAGCACTGTATTTTTACTCAATTTTATTGAGATTCTTTACAAGGACTGCAGTACAAACTCCTACAGAGCCTAGATATTCCTTGTAGGTGGGAAAAAACTCTGTTAGTCTAAATGGTAATCATTGTTCACTAGCTCATATAAAACTGTTAAAAAGCACACCTGAAAATTCTGGGTATTAATTGTGGTAACTGCTTTGAAAAAAAGTACGTTGAAGAACAAAAACTGTAAATATAGTACCCCAGCTCTTGCTCATTTCCACTTACCATATATCCACAGAAATAAATATGCCGACTTTGAAAATTTGAATATTTTATCCTTGGTTATATTTTTCTATGAAATCATTGTGTGGTATTACAAAGCCCTCGAGATTTTTAAGAAATTTAGTTACTGTGTATTTTTGAGTCAGATTCTGCACTCAGAGAGATACATATTGAAGCAATCTCATCAAAGGCAGTCTTTTACTATGGGTTTATGGCATTTTGAGATCAGACACTGGCTCTGAGAATTTTATTTTCATGTGAGATTTCACTTCAAATACAGTCTCCTTTGCTGTTTGTTTGAAGCAAAGAAACAATTATTAGTAACAAATTTTACTGGAAGATGGATATGTCTATCGCCCTTTAAAATTCAAAATACATTTTGCTTCAAGACGAAGCTTAAAACAACACTAAGACATCTCCATCACGCAAAGAAATGGCATCAATATGCAGTAAAATAGCCATTTAACAGCACATACATCTGAAGGCAAAGCATAGCTCCTTTTTCTCTCTCCTTATATATGCACCCTAACAAAGATGTAGGCTGTCCCATGTACCACACTACAAATCCTCTGTATCACTGAGGTAATTCCAGATAGCCACATGCATATTAAGTGCATCCAGTGATACATCTAATTGAAACTCAAGAGGTTTCACTGCATATTAGAATAAATATAACCCATACTGAGCCTTTTCTTCCTCCCATATGATTTTCTGAACTTATCAGTCATCCAGATTGGTTTTGAAGCTATGTTTAGTTGTGTGTAATGATATACATACTTCCTCAGAGCCTACTTCGTCACCTCTTTAATCTTTAGCCAAGATTATCCAGAGTACTACTCACTAACAAAAACTGGCAGTGCATTTTGCTTAATAATGTATTTGTCATTTTATCAGATGTTAAATTTACCCACAACTGTAGCTAAAGCCCTCCAACAGCTGACATCTGACATCTGAAAACATTATTCGAATCAGCCTGTCAATCTTTCTACACTTTTTCCTGCCTTCCTCATTGTACAACAATGAAATCTCCCAGCCTCTCTTCAACCGCTTTATCATATAGCAAAATAAATTCAGAGAAATGTTGATATATTTAATTGTTCATTCTTTTCCAGAGCCTTGGCCATCTGAAGAGTTACTACTGCCCGTAAAAATTAACTGCCTCTAAGGAGTTGATCTACGCCTAATTCATGCAGAAAACTAAACAGGAGAAGAACTGCAAACACCAACATTTTCTGTCTACACACACTGTTGAAATATTTTTGAAAACTTGTAAAAGTTTGTGTATGGTTTTTCTTCAAATATCCACCAGTACTGTTACACATTCTGAAAATATCAAGAGTTTATTTTATGATCTTTTAAGAGAATGGTGAATTCTAAGCAAATATTATCGAATATCAGCAAATAGATGTTGAGGTTCTTAGAATGCAAACAAGAATATTCACACTAGAAATCTGACTCAGCCGTGACCTTTCAAAAGCAGCACAGAGAATGTACTATATGATCTGTATTTCTAATCAAAACACCCCGAATTTTAAATGGCAAATATTTGCACTGGATTGCTTTTGTACAAGGCAAAGACTCAGAGTTCTTGTAAGAAATTGTTCATACAGTAACATTAATTAAAAAATAATATTAGGAAAACATTGGCATGATGCTGTAACAGAAACTGGGGGATAACAGAGTGATGCACCATTACTTTTTTCCATTTTAGCTCTCTTTCCTAAATGGCAGCAGAAACCCAATTTTCCACCATGATCTTACCTATAAATGAAAGGAGCTACCGTGGCAGTGTTGGGGTGGCTGTATTGCTGTTGCTGAGGAAGCTGGACTACACCATTTCCTGTGCCTTGGCCACTGCCTGCAGCCATCGAGGCTGACAGAGCTGCAGAGGATCCTGGGGTGAGAGCAGCACTTGATTCTTTCCCTTCAGAAGAAGCAAGACCAGAGGAAGGAGAAGCCTTCTCACTAAGCTGAGATTTTGGTGCTGATTGGGACTGGTTTCCTTTTGTAGTCCTCAGTTTTTCAACCTCCTTACTCCCTGTGCATGTGGAGGAAGTGCTCTGCTTTGCTGTTGGCACCTTCGATCCAGGTTTTGGGATCCCACTAGAAGATGATATTAAACTTTCTTTCTTGGCTGCTGTTGTCTTGCTTCCCTTTGGGATTAAGCTTGCAATTTTTGAGCTCTTCTTTGTAGATGATTCAATGACCTGATCCTTCTCTTCCTTGACTGCTTTCTCAGTGCAAACTTTGTTTTTGTCCCTGTTCTTTTCCTCTTTGTCCTTTGGCTGTAGCAAAGACTTTTTATTGCTGAGATTTTTGCTGCCAGCTTTCGGAGGGGTTAACTTCGGTGATATTTTGGGACTGCTACTTGTGGAGCCGCCGCTATTCACCCCACCACTTAAGACATCCATTTCACCACACTCTGAAAAGTTGTCATCCTCTCTCCCACTGTCACTGGGCCCTGAGCTCAGTGACAAAGGAGGTCTCAGAGCAGTCCTAGCATTAACCAGCTTGAATTTTTCCAGCATAGATTTTTGTCCAGATGAAGGGGGCTTCACACCTTCAGAAGGGGGTGGCTTGAGCCTGTCTGAAGTTGGAGTAGGGGAGGTTGCGGGGCTGGGCTGCTTCACAGACAGCATGGTAGAGGTCGCACTGTGTTTGACATTCATGGATTTGCTGCGCCAAGGCTTGCTGGCACTTGGAGAGGGTATGGCAGAGACCTGCTGCTGCCCGGTGCTGGTGGGATGCTGCACATTTCCATTCATGCCTGCAGAGGGGTGAGGGCCTTTTGGTGAATCTGCTTAAAAAACAGAAAAAAACCCATAATAGTATAGTTACTCTCCCATCTCCTGCTTGAAGGAGAGGTCCTACTCCCCAGGCTTTTAAAACACACTTACATGTAATCTATAACAAACATCGTTTATACGTGCATGGAACATGAAGGATACTAACAGGAAACACCTTTCTTTCCTCCACTATCATGGAGGAGAAAATGTTGTTTAATGCTTCCACAAGCCCAAGAAAGCTTCAGAAACACCTTCATTACAACAATTTCATTATGCACATCAAGCCTTCCAATTTAAGATTTTATTTTTAATGTGTGATAAAGAAATTCTTCCAATCACTTGTTGATAACAAAACACTGAGACATGGAAGAAAGGAAAGGAATGCCACAATTCTGGCAGAAAAACAAAACTGGACAAAGATGAGTTTGACGTTTAGTGGAAGAAAAATATGTGCTAGAAAACCATGGTTTTGGGCAAGAGGAGGAGGACTGAGTAATACTGAAATTACATGGATAAAATCAATATTCATAAAACCAAAAAAGACAGGTGTCTATAAATTTTTTAGCTTTAATTACTGTTAACAATATTTAGCAGCTCACTTCAGGAACTTATCCCAGTACACCTTCATAAATGGGAAAAAATTTTATCCACAATTTCACCAGTGTCAGTACTTGAAAGTTACAGTGATATATCATCTGCAGGGGTACAGCAATAACAGTTGTTTTGGGTCTGAACTCAGGTAAGTACAGGAGGCTCTGGCACATTCACTGCATTTACATCATCCAGGAACTTCAGTGAATCTTCAGAACGAATGAGAACAAGGCTCCTTCCGCAATCATCAAACTATGCCAATTAATAGGTGTGATTTTCATCATCTAGCCTTATTAAGCAAAACAAACCAATGCATGAAAGGGTTAAGATCTTCTGTATGAAGTTCAGATTCCCAAGACATATTCTGAGTATATAAACACCGTCACTCCTGGAGCACCAGAGAAATGAAGTAGTAATAGCAATCAAATCATGTGGTACATAGCTATTTCAGCAGCTGACATATTTTCTTTTAGTGGATCTATCTTGTCTTGCCATTCAGTATTGGGACTGTCAAGGATTTAAATGTAAGCCTTCCTATAGTATATTGAATTCTGTACTACAAAAAGCTCATGAAACACGCAATGAAAATATAGCTTATGTAATGACAAAAGGAATGCTTGATGCCTGGCATACACACACATGTCATACCTTGAGGCTCCCCTGTCTGAATCATATTGTAGATGAGAACGCTGAGGACATTTGTCCCTTCAGCAGAGAATATGAAATTATGCATCATTTTAATTTTTGCAGTCTCAGTTCTAAACCTCAAGTAAAGATTCAACTACCCATCTGGAAGTCTGAAGGCTGCTAATGCATTCAGGAAAGGCAGAATTTTGAGAATACTGAAGAGAAGCTGGTTTTCCTTTAACACAGAGAATGCAAACATAGCAAAATTTACTGCTCCGAATAACATTAAGAAGTTCCAGTTTAAAAACATTAAAAAAAAAAATCTGAGCAAAAGTAACATAACAACATGTAACATTTTTACCTGCTTAACTCTATTAACAACTAGTTCCATTAAGCCAATCACCTCCACCTTAATAGATGCTATATAATTCCTTCTGCCCAGGGTTTTTTGGGTGCTCCTCAGCCTGGTATGCAAATGCCACAGCGCTACATGGGTGACAAAGGTGATGAAGGGACAGGAACATCTCTCTTACAAGAATAGGCTGGGAAAGTTGGGCCTATTCAGCCTCCAGAAGAGATGACTGAGAGGGGACCTCATCAATGTACATGAGTACCTGGAAGGAGGGTGTCAAGTCAGGCTTTCCCCAGTGGTGCCAACAATTGGACAAGAGACAACAGGCAGACCCTGACGCACGCGAAGTTCCACCCGAATATGTGGAAGAACTTCTTCACTGTGTGGGTGACTGAGAACTGGAACAGATTGCCCAGAGAGGTTACGAAGTCTCCCTCACTCGAGATATTCAAAAACCATCTGGATGTAACCATGCTCAATGTGTTGTGAGATGACCCTGCTTGAGCAGGGGGGTTGCACCAGATGACCCACTGTGAACCTGATCCATTTCGTGATTCTGTAAATGAGCTCATTCCACCTTCACAAAAGGTTTCAAGCAGCTCTGCCGAGTCCTGTTCTAAGCAAGAAAACATTCACTAGTAAGGCTTGCTTCTGACTTATTTTTTGTGACAGATGAACTTAGAGAATATTCCCCAAGCTCCAGGTCGCACCATGGAGCACCTTTGGTGGGCAGCTACATAGCTGATCCCTTGGGACAAAGGCAGGAATTACGGCTGGGCCCCTGCTCTTGTCTAGTGAGCCTCAGATGCTGGAAGAGAGCCTGGGGCCAACCACAGCTGTTGGAAATTACTGCAGCCCTCAGGCTTTCTTAATTCATACCAGGAATCAGCCACAGGGCTGATAGCTCAGAAGTGGGTGTGCACTTGCACACATCTTGTCTCGCACTAAGCTAGCCCTAAACACATAGGAGGATTGGGGTCTTAAGCTACACTGATAATTTTGCAGAAGAATAAATCACCATAAGAATATTCAATGCTAATGCAGAGTACATGTAACAATTTGTGAACAGTGGGATGCCACTACATTCTGTTTTAATAGTTATGTTACATATTTATGGCTTCAGGCTATTAGTTTTACTACAAAAAAAAAAAAAAAAAAAGAAGTGTTCTGATTAAAAAGAAGAATGCCTGCCTTGCCATATTTCCAGCTGTATAATATTAAACTCATTGAGGGGAAAATTGTAAAAAGAAGAGTATTTATTGTTTCATCAACAGCTTGTTCTGCTACGTATATAGCAAAAAAAATACAGGTTCCTGGACCCACTGGTATTTATTTGATCTCTATGGCACAAATCATAAACAGCGACAAAAAAAATCACAGAGAATTTTAGCTTGCCATTAATCTCCAATTAAAAAGGCATCCTTGATATTTCTGCAAGGAATGTGAACTGCATGCTCTCAAGAAATATTGACAACCTGTCTGTATGTTTAAAAATATGGAATTAAAAGATCTATTTCCCCCTCACCTCCAGCACAGATGCATTACTTCAAGCTGCACACAATTAACTTCTTTCTGCATGCTCAATTGGGCTTGGTTTTAGCTGTTCATTACATGAGACCTGTCCCCACCTTGTGGTGATTTTGAGACAGAGTGAACTCAACCTATGACAAGGATTTCTTATTTCTGTAAACTAAATTTTACCAGAAGTCAGTCTTCTGTTTCAGGCTTAACCTCTTATTCCTGAGATGCACAGTCAGCTTCTGGTGAAAATGGTTTTGCATTCTGCTTGAGAACTCAGTGCTTCAGAGCTCAACGTCCGCTGTAAAAGCACAGCGGAAACACAATACCCCCAGGTGTTCAGTGCAAAAAGGGAAATTTCTACCAGAACCCAGCAAGACCATGATGATCGCATGGACATTTTCAAATCCACTTTTCATAGGTTGTTGAACAAATAAAGGACATGTGAAGAGTTGAACTTGGGCCCAGTATATAATCAACCTCCTTTGTCTTCTCATCTGTGACCTTTACTGTGTTCTGTGCTGCTGGAGAAGACAACCTCTGTAACTACAGCTCCTCCACTGCAGCAAAGTTAGGTATGATAATCTAAATATTCTGTAGCAGGCAGATCATCCATTTTTAGTCACTCACAATAAAAAAGGTTAGTAGAAAATGGAAAAGTTGCAAGGGGTTGCTATAAGGATGTTGGAAGGAACTGGAGGTCTGTCTAGCGAGATTAAAAGAATTCAGCTTGTTCAACTCTCCCTTTCTAGCTGTCCATGAAAATGTAGCTACCCCTTAGCAGCACAACAGGAGAACACCACCAGGGACACCTGAAAAAATAGTGGCACCAGAAGAAACATACACAAACTAGCTATAGATGTACATACTGGCCACAGATGAACAACAATTTGCATCATCACACAATAGAGTTCCAGGGCAGAGTTTCTCAGAGTTAGTATGGGCAAAATAACCAACTACTGTTAAAACTGAGTTTGGAGAAAACACAAACACCATCTCATACCATTAAATTATATTGAAAACCTGGCAATAAAACTCCATGACATAGAGACCTTTATCAGTGTTCAAATACACTGTTTCTAAGATCTAAGGGCTAAAGATTTGTTTTAAAAATATGGTATGAATTAGAACATCATTTCTTTGCTGTACTCAAAATGCGCCGGTTTTCCACCTTATTAGCAATCTGAATAATTACTTCATTTAAATAGTTTAATTTTCCTAGTTTTATTTCTATCTTTATGTTATTAAGTCAGAGGCAGATAAATCTGACGAGTCTGAAAAGCGAGCATGTTCTTTGAAATCGAGCCGTAAGCTGCAAAGTCCAGCAAAAATAAAAAAGAATCGCACCAAAGCTCCACAAAACAGGTTTCAGCTCATGGTTTAATGTTTTGCTGCATTCTGTGTTTCTGACTTAACCAGAGATATCCACAGTTGCCACTGTACACCTGTGTCACACAATGGACCGTGTCTGTCAGTGAAAACTGGGCTCTGCTTCGTAGAGAGCAAATCTGCATTTGCTCAGGGGAGCCAGGTTTCTTACTGTGTTGAACTACTCCCTAAGCAACGTTCAAAGGAGATCATCTCAAAGAGAGATTAAATAATGGAATACTAAATAAGAGGCTGATATCGCGTCTTCTTTTGGATGACCTTCAGGTCTCCTTTAACTCTCTGACTACATATCCATTCCCCACTGTGACTGAGTGACCGTGTCACACAGGAATGGATTACAAGTGCTACCTATAACTGGATTAAAAAAAAAAACAAACCCGTATATATTTTCTGAGGTCTCCTTATAGCACATACAGGAAGGTGTACAGCAGAGAAAAATGTAACAACAAGTGGTCTGCCCTTGAAGAGGTTTGGAGGTCCCAACATCTAACAGCTATTTACCTCGCACAAAGTCATCTCTTTGTCTCAGAAATTAGGGCATATGGACTGTGCATCTATTAAAAAAAAGCTGTGAAAGTTATCTTGCTCCAAGCATCTGCATCAGAAGCAAAAATTGACATATAAGGTCTATTATTTGTGCTGCACTGTAAGGAAAAATCAGCTTGTTACTGTATGATGACGCTATTTTTTAAAAAGAGGGGGTTTATATTATTACTATAGTAAGGGTTGAAGTTTGTTTCTAAACAAATTCTTAAAAAATCTCAGGTTACAGAACACCCTAAAATACTTCTAAAAATATCAAAAAAGTACCTGGAAATCCTATTGTAATATTAAAAAATTAGTCGCTGTAATAACTAAACTTAAAATATAGCAAGGTACAGTGGATTTTCTCTTTAGGCAAAGTAGCAGCATAGCATACTCAAATACAGGCTCTTGTGTTCTTTTAGGAGATTATGAAAGAATATCACTTTGCTATCCTTGTATTCGCAGAAGTAATTTTATCTAATGAACTTCTGCTTTATACCCTAAAACAAACTTGTATTTATCTTTGATTATCATGTAAAATTAATGTTTTGTCACCCATTCTGCTGTTTTGAGAGGAAAAAAAATAACAGATGGAAACATCTCAAATACAGTAGTCTGTAGATATGCAACATTACATCTTCTATTTTTTGTAAAATGAATTGATTGACTTTACAAAAAAAGCCACCCCTTATCCTCTTGCAAGTGATGACTTCACTAAAAACCGCATCAAGGTTCTCATTCTCTGCTGTAAAGAAACGGGGAAGTAAAGAAATACATCCTGCAAAAAGTCACATAAATGTACAATGCAATGCAAACCTTAGCAGTCAAAAGAGAGTTTCCAAGTAATGAGCTAAGAATATCAACACCTCCAAGCATGTCTCACCTTGAATCATTTCATCCTCACATATTTCAGTAACAAACATGTCAACAACATGAAGCAATTCTCAAACCTAAACTGCTGTACATACCTTCACTCAAGCAGCCACATCTCCTACTTCACTATCGTATTTGTGAACTATACAGTGGGCGCTCAGTTTTGGCTCTGATCTCTTTCTAGTTTTAGCCTGGATGTCTTGACACAAACAAGTCCTTGGTAAAATAAAACCCACTATAGAACTATGTGAAACATTCAATCCTGATAGTAAAAATAAAGAAATAACTATTGAAGGGATGGTTTTATATCTTCAGATACAGCTAGGGGCAAAGCGTGTTCATCAGAATTTTTAAAAAAAAATCTGGATAGCTGCCTGTTGCTTGGATGAAGAACATTCACTGCATACTTGTTCCTCCCACAGACCCCAAGGATGCAAACGGGTACTATGTATATTGTATCATTTTCAACTGGATTCTAACCCAGAGATATGAATAAAATGCTGTTCATTACACAAAGGGAGAAAGAAGGGGAGGAAGGGGACGGATTAGTTACACAACTCAGAAAGCTGCAGTTTTGCATTATTCTTTTTGAGATAAAGCCTGAAGAGGCACATTTTCCAGGAAAATAGGGTGAGAGAAACAGAAGGACCTAGGGTACTCAGTTCATTGTCGTAATGGCTGCTCCAAATCCCTGCAAAATTTCATTTCACTTGACTTAATCTTCAATCCTTTATTCAGTATTATACACACACTAGGTAAGGTTCTGAAAGAACAGATACATATAACATTCTGATGCAAATATAACATTCTGATTCCTCCCCATTAGAGGCTAAGATGCAAAGTCTCCTGAAAATGATGGCAGTATTCCTTTGGGTAAGAGTAGACTTGAATATGGAATAAGATTATAGGCATCCAATATGGATTAACTTTTACTTTGTAAAAGTCACCCTGTGATACTTCCATCAAAGATGGATAAAATATAATTATAACATCTTGAAGGTTTTCACATCTGCACTTAAATCCAACTGAACCACAAGTCCTAATTCAGGCCCCAATCTCCACAGGTCTTCATTACCAAGTCAAAATACTACATTCACTTCTTTGACCCTTGTGGATGTTTTTTTTACCCTTCTTGTGTGTTATGGAGAGTAAACTTAGTAACTTTAATCCCTCACCTTTTTCATTTCCGTTTGCATATTGTGGAGGCTTGTTTTTGTCAATGCTGTTAAAGCTCTGACTTCTCCGATTTAAATTGGAAGCTCCCTGGACCTTGGTACTGCTGCCAGCAGCTGGCACCCTTGAGGGTCCTGGAAGCCTGGAATGGTGAGAAAATTAGTGAGAAATCAGTGAGAAATCAGTTCATTTTATGTAATGAAACATATAGCAGAGACAGTATGCAAATATCAGATCACAGTTTTAGACCAACTAAACCAAATGAATTCAGGAAGCAACAACGAACAGGAGGATTCAAATTAGTTAGACTCCACAAATGAAAATAAAAGCTTATCCTTATGCACACAAAAGGGAAAAAGATACTTTCTAGAGTCACAAGACATGTAAGAAGATGCTTTGCATTTGCCGTTAACATTGCTAAAACAGATTCATCCTAACAAATATTAAAGTGCAATATCGATCTTTACTAAAATCTGTCACTTTTGGAGAGCAAGTATTAAAGAAATAGATTAGAAAGCACAGCAGTACATAGTTGAGAAATATTTTTTATCTCTTACTCAAATGTTTCACAGTTGTGTTTAGCATAAATGCTGGCTTTTTGATTATCTTCTTCAGTTATTTTTCAGAAGGCTATTGGCTAAAATACTTCCACCTTGCTATTTTAAATGAAAAATATTGAAAATACTTATTTTATCTAGATGATACAGATGCATTTATACCTTTTAGATGGAAGTATATAATGTAGACTATACAGCTCATTTCTTAGTATTTGCTGCCACCGTCTGAACCTTACTGTGTGGCTGTGCTAAGGAAAAAAATGTCGATTCTTGTTGTTTCTGGCATGTGTAAGCCTGCATCTTTTAAAATCTGTTTTATGCTGTAAAATACCTTAATACATGACTATTTCAAACTTTCTGGTAAGCACCTTTGTGGGCATCCCCAATCCTTTCCAGTTCTGTTATTTCTTAGACAAAAGTAATTGCTCAAATCAGTCACAGACTTTTGCCATAGAAGAAGAGCATCTCTCTTCTGTTTCTTGCCTATTGGAATGATTCGAATAATGGCAGAGCAAATTATACCAGAGTTATCAAATTCTGTTAGTTTCACTTTATTATGAAAGAGCAGCATCAGAAGGAAGGAAAAAAATCACATTACAAAGAAGTACAAAACATTTGATTTCTTCCAAACTTGTTTTGGTTTGTTTAATACACTGGCATAACAGAAATGTTCAAATAATTTTATTTTCATTTGCAAACATGTAAACAGATCCATATTCTCTTTCTTTACCAGTCTAAACCTCAGAGAACTAATCCAGTAATTATTTTTCTGTCTCATTCTGGCCGCCAGCCTGCCCTGCTAGTCTCTGTGCCGAGCCCAGAGCAGACTGCCTCTGCTCTGCAGCTGTACGCATGCTAACCTTTACCGTGACCCATGAATTCGAGTGATCTTCTGTTCCCTGAAGAATGCACTCAAACAAACTTAAAAATCCATTTGCTCCTTCTCATTACCCTAATTTGACAGGCAGTAAGAGCCCTGAGATCATTTGTCAGAGGTAATGACAAAAGCAATGAAAAGGCATGTGCAACACTAGAAACTCATCTGTTCTGTTAAAATACAAAATAGTTCTGCAGATATTCTGCATGCCAGAATTAAAGAACTTGCCACAATAAGCACATTATGCATGAGGTCATTTTCTCTACGCACTTTCCAGTTTACCTCATTTGCTGACTTTCTTAATTGAATTCAGGTTTTAAATTGCTCTTGCAGAATCATGTTAAGCAGCTAAGGAAATGCAAAGAAGAGTATAACAAATAAGGGACAAGTCACATACCTCTGAACAGGCTTCGGAAACACTGCCACAGATTTAAAGTATTAGACAATAAGACTGTTAACCTTGACATGTTGAATGTGGACAAGACAGGAGCATCAGCAATAAGGAAAACGAAGACCTATAAATGCAGGTGCAAAGCAACTGGACCGTGGTATAGCTCATTTCAAGCTATCACCAGCAACTCACATTGTGTTAGTGTTCTATACTGCGAAACACAATCTTTATTGTACATTATGCAAATTAGAGTTCATTGGTCTCACCAATGAACTGTACAGCAAAGGTATAATTAATGAACACATTAATTATTCTCCCCCCCTCCCCCCAAAAAAAAGAGACAGCTAGAAAAAAGAGTAAGCTTTAGACCTCAGCGTCTTTCTTCTACAATCTGGCTTGTAGATTTTAGTGCTCATGGAAATGACAGACTGAAAGTACTGACAAAATCTGAAACAAGTCAGCTCCTACACACAGCTCTGTCAAATTCACTGCCAAAACAAAGCCTCTCATTCATGGGGACTGTGTGCAGGCTACTCTTGATGGAGCAGAAGTCTTGGAAGTCATTCTTTTTTTCCGCTCTATTTTGCTTCTGCATGAACTTGACTCTGTGAACGCAAACTTTCAGGTGGGTTTGTTGTATATGCAAAATATCTAGTGGGAACTGGGGTGGACTCCCAAACTTCTTTTCACTCGTGACTAAAGTCAGGAATTGAGCCAGAAAGTACAGAGCACTAAAATCACCAACTAATCCTTCACATCCGATATTTTACATGCAGAATACAAAGATGCAGGATACATAACAACCAGAAATATTGCTAATATATGGTACAAATCAGCCAACTGGCCAAAGGCAATTAATACAAGGCTTTTCTGTGGCAAAGCTCACCATTGCAAAGCTTGCACACATAACAAAAATTACACATTGTTTAGTGCCTGCTTAAGTCCAAAGGATAAAATATCAATGGGCATATACTTGCTTGAGTATCACTAACAAGCAATAAATTAGAGATATTTAACTGACCTAGAAGCCTTTTTTTGACTGGTTGCAATTCCACTGTGATTAGACTGAGTTGCATATCTGGCTGTGAGACTGTATGAGAAGAAACAGAGAAATTGAATTAAAGAATTTCTTTGAATATGTATAGAAAGAACTTACCAGCAAACTATGAGTTAATGAATGCAAATCGAACATGGATAGAAAACACAAATTAACTGGCAACAATATGAAACAATGTAAACATGCAGATTTTTATGAGAGATGCAATGAACAGATTATGAAATAATGGATATTGTTATAACATGTCTCATTTGCTAGAAATTATCTTATGAATAAAAAGCGAGCAAATTTCCACAGTGACTGAATTCCTGAAGTATAGCTCAATTCACACAGAATTTACTTTAAAACATTGTGCCTTCTTTTTTTCCCCCCCCCCCCCCCTAAAAGGGCCAACACACAAGAACCC
>VZTA01018588.1:257560-312767 GCA_013398855.1 Mohoua ochrocephala | reverse complement strand
TGTGTCCCCAGCTCTGTGTCCATTCCCGTGAGTGTCCCCACCTCTGTGTCCATCCCCGTGTGTGTCCCAGCCCTGTGTCCATCCCTCACCCCCTCCCAGAGTGCCATTCCCAGCTCTCCCCCAGCTGGGAGCTGTGACATCCAGCGGTGTCACAGCTGCCAGGGTGCCCCAGCCCAGACACTGCTTGCAGCACTGATGATTTCTTTTTGAGACACGTGTTCCCGCAAGGGTTGCACTTCTAACGCGCTCTCCTGAATGAAAATTAAACCCTCCCCAGTGTTCCCTGTCTTGTTCCTGTTTTGTTGGTACCAGGAGAGGAGGAAAGTGCTCCGTGTCCCTCACACAGCACACAGGCCACCCTGGTTTTGGACAGCGAGGGACTGGAGGGAAATTCGGGGATGTGCCCTGGGGGGGCTCTTGAAACAGGGAAAGCTTTGGAGCCATTTCCAGCCCGTGGAAAGGGCTGAGCACAGAGCTCTGTCAAACCTCCAAGAGGTGACAAACTCCTGTGGCTCTGACAGGAGAAGGTGCAAATCTTGACCAGGATGGATTTTGCCTGGAGAGAGCTGGAAGAAAAAAAGGATGTGAACATTAAAAGCATTTCAGAAATACCTTGTATCTCTTTCCTGCAGCAAAGGTAGGAGGTGCAGACAAATAAAACCAGTTTTACAATTCGTACCTGCAGCTTTGGGGATTATATTTGCAGTTTAACAGCTCCTGTCCTTCCTTAGCAGCTGACTGTGGAAGCCTCGGCGGACAGGGCTTGGAAACACTCTCAAAACGCCAGTTATTCCCATTTCATCTCCCCAGCACATGCAATTCCAGTTGTTCCTAATAAACCAGCACAGATGGTGCATTACATGCTTTGGGATGCTGCCCCGCTGCTGCACTTAGTGCAGAACCCGGTGCTGCTTCTCAGCCGCAGAGTAACGAGAAAATGGATTGTTTGGGGCGGACTGGGATGCGTGATCCCTGCACCAGCAATCCCATTGAAAGTCTCATTCCCTAAAAAGCCAAAACTCGTCCGTAACACCACGGATATCCACGGGGATAAACCAGAGACGGCTCTGGTGTACAGAGCCCTTCACAAACACCCCTGCCATGTCACAAACACACCACTCACTCCAAGAGCAGCCAGAGCCCACCCTGCCCGTGGATGTTCCCAGCCCTACACAACGTTCCTGTCCTCCAGGTGAGGCACAGACCCAGCCGGGGCTGTCGCCCTGGAATACAGCCCAACCCTCCCCACACGAGAAGGGGATTTGAAACGGGTTTCTTTGGTTTTGGTTTTTGTTTTATGCAAGCAAAGTTCAGAGTAGCTGAATGCCGGGTGGCTGGAAAAGCTAAAACCAAACAAATCACATGGAAGACAGAAGTTGCCCATCAGCTACAGGCGGCAGCGGCATTCCCGGCCATGGAGGGCTCTTCCCGCGGCGGGAGAAGCAAGCCGGGGTGGGAGCAGGCTGCAGGGCAGGGAGGGGCTCGCTGAAAGCCGAGGAAGCCTGGGTGGTGCTCTGCTCGCAGAGCACCTGCCGGTGCCTGGGTTCCTTCCCCGTCCCCCTGTGCCGGGGCTGCTCGGGGTGCATTGCGATTCCCGAGCGGACCCTGCGCTCCCGGCTCTCCCCGTCCTTCCCCCAGCTGCAAACCTGGAGAGTGCAAAATGCCGGCAAATAACTCTGCTGGCCCGCAAAACCAGTGGCGTGGCAGGAGAGGGGCTCTCCAAGGGGAGGTTTGATGCGGAGCTGCATTTTGGGTGTGCTGTCCCTGCCGTGCCCTCCTCCCGAGGGGCTCCGGGTACACCCTGAGGGAACAGCATCGCTTGGAGAGGTGAACCCCAGCACAGCCCCAGCGTCCTCTCCACTGCAAGCAATGCAAGCAAGAGAAAAAAGCTCGGCTGGGGGCGTTGCTGAAGCAGGAGGCAAATGTGAAGCTGTGATGTTCGAGGTCTGGGCGAGTCTGCTCCTGAACCTGCTCCAACTCCGGAGCCTTCGCGCAGCTTTGCCTCCCCTCTCTCCTCTCTCTCGTTCTCTCAGAGCTCAGCTCCTGAGGGCCTGTAGTTGTTTACTGCCCTGTCTGCCCTGTCTACACCTGTGCGGGCCGTGTGACAGCACCCTGGTCACCCCTGGTCACCCCTCACCCCGACAGGGACCCTGGGACGGGGAGGAGAGGCAGTGTCCTCACTGACCAAGATTTGGCTGGGACTATTTCCAGCACCGCGGCCCCCGTGCCTGGGGGACAACGAGCGCCGCTCCCAGCCCCGATCTCCTGGAAATAACTGCACTTTCAGGCTCTCTAGAAATACTCAACTCACTGCCTTACCTGGGAAATGCCACTGGGATGCTGGAGAGAGCGCCTGGCTTTTCAGGGATAATGTTCCCGTTCCTTGTCCCAGGGCAGGACCCTCTGCAGCAGAGCCGGGTGTGGCCGGGCTCCCTCCCCTCAAAACCCAGCCCTGCTCTATTCCACAGGCTCCAAACTGCTCCTGGGGCTGCTCTCAGCACATCTGGGATGTCTGTCCGGAGGCTCCGGCTGTCCTCCCGCGAGGCTGGGAGCCGGGACAGTGCAGGGACAGAGAGGATTTAAACCCGTGTTTGATCCGAGCTCCACTCGGAGCAGCCCCTGCCAGGGGTTCTGTCATCAATCAATTCGCTCAGTTGGGAGGGAGGGCACAAAGCCAGGGCAGGGGGGATTTTTCCAGGACAATCCTACTCTTTTGGTGGCACACGAGTGTCTCGGTGTCCACTGGAGCCCCACCCCAGCGCCTCGTGCTCAGCCTTGGGAGAAGGGTGACCCCGCTCTGAGGAAAATGATTTAAAATGCCTTCAGATGCCTTTTCACTTCTTTTTATTTAATTCCATAAATATTTTCATAAGGCTCAGTGTCTTTACAACACTTTTTTAAACACTTTTTTTTTGTTTTATACACACAACTTTGACACTTGTTTGACAGGGTCAAACAGTCCAATATAAACAAAATAATAAAACTGGCAAGTGCGGATCAGCTGGGTTACCAAAATCCTTTTTTCTTTTTTTTTCTTTTTTTTTTTTTTTTTGCTCTTACTGTTAAAACCCCAAAAGCACTAAAATATCAGTATTTGGCTTCAAACTAGAATTTTAAAAACCTCTTTTTTTTTTGTTTTTTTTTTTTTTGTTTTTAATTCTCTGCTACAAGTCCCTGTCGTCATAGTGCCTTTAAGCTCCTACAGACTCTTCTTTTCTTCTTAAGGAAAAATAAGCTTGGTGATGCCATGCAGAACTTACAATAGCTACTAAATATACATGTTCCCTGAAATGTAGCTGCAATGAAAAGATGACAGAGCATAAAGAGAACAAAACCAGAAACCCAAAGCACCACAGTGTACTATCAATAACATTGCAATGGACGGCTGGTGCCCATCCAGAAACTGAAACAAATTTCAAATATATTTCTCTATGTAGTATTTTCTATTTACAACTGTTAGATGCACCTAGGTTGGTTCTTGTTTGACTTTTTGGAGAGGGTGGGGAGGCGAAAGTCTTGAATTTAGATCCTCTGTTCTAGTGTCTAGGTTAAGGGTAATGCATGTCATTTACCTAGGGAATAGGGTTTCTTTTTATTTTTTTTTTTATATATATATATATATAGATTCAGCCAGAGAAATACCGTAAACATGTAAGTTTGTTACAACTCTCTTGTTTCTGCATATGGAATGGGAAGTGGGTTCCTCCTGTCTGGCATTGGAATGAAAAGTCTGTATCAGATGCTCAGTCAAGTCACCCCCATCTGCATCCGCGCTGCTCCCAGCGCTGTCACACACACGCTCCAGCCCTGCTCCCTGCTGGGAAAGCCACAGCAGGTGCTCAAGTGGGACCCAGTGCTGGTTCTTCTTTGTGCCAATGCTCCATCTCCTGCAGCACCTTGGCAATTTATGGAGGGGAAGAGCTTTCTTGAAGGCCCCAGAGCCAAGCCCCTCGTCCCTGCGGCCGCTGTGCCAGCGCCAGCACGAGCGGCGCTGCCCCGGGTGGGCTTCCCACTTAACAAAGAAGCTGCGAGTCCAACAAGTGGCCTTGTCAGATCTTGATTTATGATGCAAATAATGGTGTGGCGGTGGTGTTTCTTTTTTCCTAGTGCTGAATATTTAGGAAGCATCTTCTCATAAAAATTATGGATGTCTCATTCTCACTCTCTGAGGCACAAAACAGTAAATGAACAGGCTTAACTAATGTGCTTGTTACTTGGTTGTTTTTTTGTTTTTTTTTTTTCCCTAAGCAATTAAAAAGGCAAAAGGAGTAAGTGAAATTTTCATCATGTTGACAACATTTTGGAGTCTCTCTCTCTTTCTCTCTCTCTCTCTCTGCCTCTCTCCAGCCATTCAGAAAGAGCAAAACATTTCAGTTAACTGACAAGAACCCATCTCATGCACTACTTTAAATACCCATTCTGTTAAAGAAACAAAACAATATTTGCTAAGTATCCCATATTAAAATCTGGCCATAAAAATGCAAAGATACAAAAGAGCATAAAAATAATTTCTGATATAAAATTGGGTTGCTTCCTATTTGGGATTCCTGGTGTTCGGCTGCTGCCTGTCACAGAGGGGCCACTCCTCCTCTCCAAAACCCTAATCTGGCTTTGCTGGTTATTGATAGCTTCTAGATTATTCAAAAGCATAAGAGAGATTATTTTTGGATTTAAATAAAAATAATGCCGCCCTTGCAAATATGCCCTGAAATAAAACAGGCTCCATGGAAACAATGAAATCACACTCCCTGCTCTTCCCATTCACTTGGATTTCTTAGGGGCAAAAAAAAAAAAAAAGATTAAAAAAAAAAAAGCATCTCCACACTCTTTGTCCTGGGGTGCTTATGTGGTGTATCAGATTGCAAAGAAAAGGACAAATACCGTGATCAATCACGTCATCCCACATTTTCAAAGGAGCTTGCAGAATAGCTCTGCAAAGATTTCAAGTTCATCTTCTAAATCTGGTTAAACAGTCTCATTTGCCCTAGGAAAAAAAAAAATCCTCCTCCTGACAATGGTTTGTTTTACAAGCTTAACCATAAGCTCCTGCACTTGCAAACAAATGTACTCGAGGCCGAAATTGTAGGAAGTGTCTTTAAAAACAGAGCTGTGAATCTCCAGAGGGAGAAAAAGAGAGAGAAAGAGACCTGGAGGGTCGGGCCGATCGATCCCTGCAGACCCACGGCGCTGACCCCGCTGGGAGCCACGGGGGCTGCCAGGACCCAGCGCCAACTGGGACCAGGGCACGGCACCACGGCCACGCTGCCAGAGCCACCCCCGGCTCCCTGCGAGGAGGGCAGCCCTCAGCCCCTCTGCAGCTCGGGGTTTAACCTCAGGGGAGCCCTCCCGGGGCCTGGGGCAAGGAGCGTCCTGCTGCTATCGGGGCAGCGCTCGGGGGGACCCGGCGTGGGGCGGGCACTGAGTGCAGCCAGGGGCCTCGCTTTTGGGGTCCCTGCTCGTTAGGGTGGTGCTGTGCAGGCTGAGTGTGGCCAAAGGATGGGACCTTAGTTCCTGAAGACAGAAAACTGGCCGCCTGTCGGAGCCTCGGAGCCAATTTTCCTCTCTGCAACGGAGGCATGAAGCCATCGGTTTTTAAGCTTTTATCTTTGCGTGGAAAACAAAGATAGGAGTGGGCTTTTCAAGTGTCTCAGCTTGAAAAGAAAATAAATCAAAGATAAGCCCACAGAAACAAAGCAAAAAGAAGAAAAGCCCCTGATTCTCTTTTCTCAGTCTTACTCCGAGTGTGAGCAAATCACACTGAATTGAGAAAAAGACAAGTGCTTAAAAAAATGCAAAAAATGAACTGAGGAAAACCCATCTCTCACTTCCTAAACAGCTGCTTGCCCTTCTGCTGGGTTTCACCTGCCCACGAGAGAACAGTTAAAGCCAGAGAAATACTGCGCAGCGGAGCGGGAGCACAGGGAGCACATCCAGACAGGCACGAGTCAGACCAGGGGATGCAGGACGGGGACGGGGACAGGGCCGGGCCCTTCCCGGGGCGGGGACTCGGGGACAGCCAAGGGAGGGACGGAGAGGGAGGGAGAGGGAGCAGAGACCTCCCAGCACTCCAAAAAACAAACAACACCCCCCCCATAAATAAAATCAAAGAAAATATACACCAATGTAGTCCATGAGGAACTTCCATGACGGAGTCACACAAGCGAGAAAGCATTCTGGGATGCCAATGACGACTCGGATGGAAATGAAGGAAAACAGGAGAAAAAAAAACAAAACAAAAAAGAGATGTCCGACCAATGGAGTAAAATAAAATAAAACAGGTCACATGGTTAGAAATCATTGGTGCTTCCTAGTATCTAGTAGCAGATTACTTCCCAAAAACAACAAAAAAAGTTTTTGGTCCTTCTATATATATACATATATGTATATATATTATTATTTTTAAAATGAGTGTATACATATATATATGTATATATATTTAGTTGCAACAGTGCTTCTCCGAAAAAAGGTCCATCTATAAATATAATTTTATTTATTTTTATTTTTAAATTTTAGTTCTTTTAAGTTAAAATTCTCCATCTCTCTAGGTATTATTTTTTGAATGGTGTTAACCTGCTGAAGTTTTGCCAGAATGGTGCCTGGCTGCGTCTGGGTTCGGTGAACTCGAAGACCTGGGACTGGGATATGCCATCTGTCACCATGTATTGTCCCTGATTTAATGGATCCTGGGGTGGTGGGTAGGCTGGAGGAACCGACTTGGAGTAGCTCACACCTGCATCGATGATTGGGGGGAAAAAGAAACAGATCAGTCAAAGAGCAATTGGGTCAATAGTCGTTCTTCGTCATGCTACTGCTTCTTATCGCTCCTTATCGCTCCTTATCGCTCCTTAGCGCTTCATAACCGGGTCCCACACGGGCCAGGACGTGCCGGGGCTGGCCAATCTCCAGGAACGCGGCGCCTGCCTGACCTCTCGGCTCCGAGGCTGCCTCCCTACGCCAAGGCTCCAAGACTGGGACAGGATCCATTACTTTTGCTGGGCAGAGTTCTGCCCGCCCTCATGGAAAAGTCCTGTGTGAGCGAGGAGAGCTGGGCCGGGCCCTGCCCGCACCGAGGCCGACGACCGCGCCGCTCGCCCGCTCCAATTTAGCAGCTCCTGCTCCAAGCTCCTGCTCGCCCTCCCGCCCGGCTATCCCTGGAGAACGGCCCTGCCCCCAACATGCCCCGCTGACCAGCCCCGAGCACGACCCCGAGCGCCGCCCCGCTCCGGTTCCCGCACGGAACGGAGCGGAGCTGCTGCCGAAGAAGCCCTACCCTGCAGGGATGCGCCTACGCCGAGGGCAGCTCGTTCTTTAGGACTTTTCCATAGGGTTTGTTCTCAATTCACCAGTCTGGTTTCAGCCCAAAAAGGCTGCACACAACGCAGAAAAGGCCGATTCTGCTCCACCCAAACTGGCAGCAATGGATGGACCGGCAAGGCTACGCTTTTAGGGTCGAGGTGTTTAACTCCCACGCAGGCGAGCCGCAGCTCCTGTGCAGGAACGGGGAGAGGGGATGCTGCCCTTACAGCTTTCCCACGGAACCAGGGGGCTTCAGCAACCTGGGGTAAAGGATGGTGTGGAAAGGGTGGCTCTGGGTGACTGAAGTGGAACAGAAGGGATGTGTGTCACCACCAAAGCGTGGCCTACGGGGCACAGTGACACAGTCTGGATGTCCTTCCCCGCAACGCCGCTGACGAGGGACAACCCCTCCTTCAGCCTCAGGGCAGCGGGGCCGGCTGGAAACCACGACTGCAGGAAGGAGAGAGGAGCAGGGCTGTGGAGCAGCTGGCTGTAAGCTCTGGCCATCTCTGGATCATGCAGAACTGCTCTTCCTTCTGCGGGGCCGCGGGACGGGCGAGGCTTCGCGAGGGCCGGCTCGGGGCCGTCGCCTCCCCGGGCTTTAACCGCAGCAGCGAGGCCGCTGTCCCCGAGCAGCTCAGTGTCCTCATCTGGACAGCGGGATGGCATCCCCCACCTACCTCACAGGAGGGTTGTGAAGCTAAATTAATTAATGTTTGTAAAACACTTTGAGATCCTCGGCTGGGAAGGTGCTGGAGAAGGCAAAATACGGTGATTAGCACCCAGGTACCAGAGCAAGGTGTGCACAGCAATGCGGCTCCTACCACACACAGACACACCAGCGCTGGCCGGGCACGGACGGCGGCACACGACGGGCACTGACACACAGGGAAAGCCTCACGAGGGCACCCACAGAGCTCACCACACAGCTTTAGCAGGCAGGACCTCTTTCGGGGTACGAACTAAGGCGTGTCTTTAGGGAAGGGGATTGATTCGCTTCTCCTTGCTACAGAATTTACCGATCGAGGGTGACAATCTTCAAAAGGTTCAGACCAAACGGAGATGTCTTGAGTACGTCTAACTGATTTCTCCTCCTTTACTGTATTTTGTGCAGCTCTCTGTCCACTGTAGAGAATAACCAAGATCATTCCTTACAGTGGGCAAAAACTGCCCTGCGATTCACGCTCATTAACCTTTAACGAATTCATCACGGTTAGCATTTCAAACTTACTTGGAAAGATCAACCTGGAGATGCTCTGCACCTGTACCTGCCTGCTGGAATAGTTACTCATCAATGAGTTCTCGACTCTGTCTTCCCAAGCTCCTGTCCCCTACCTGTAGAGCCCCAGCGCTGAGCTGGGGTCACACCTGGGCAGGGGCAGCTGAAGGAAACCTGACACAACGTCTGCACCACCCTCGCTGGCACAGAACTCCAAGGAACAGTTTGAATTTCAGTCACTGTGTGACTGAAACCCACAAGGGCAGGGCACTGAGCTCCTCTCTGCCCACCTCTCCCATCCCTTCTCCTGGCACCGTCCTGTTCCGAGCTGCCCTGCTCCAGGCAGGCCAACGTGTGGCCAGGGACACCGACTGCAGAGGCTGCTCTGGAGGGCAAACTCCAGCCCTGAGCCCACACAGGAGTGTCAACCCTCTCCTGGAGACCACCAGCCCCTTGGCCAATTTTCCCAGCAGGGCCGGGTGAGGGATTTTAGGATCTGTGGGAAGGTGAGGACCTGGTACAGGTCCCTTACAAGGCTAGAGTTGGGAAATAAATCTTCTGCTTTGGCTCTCAGACTGACCAGGAATTACCTCAAAGGCACACAGTCCTGGTGCCAAACCAAAAATGTGAGTAACAAAATTACTCATGTTCTACAACAGGAGAGCTGTGAATCTAAAGCTGCTGCTGGAGGGGAGGGACACAGAAATTGCTTTTAGCTTTGTGAGACCTTAAAGCCACCTTGCTTTAGTGACACGGCCCCACGGCTTCGGCACCCTGTGGCTGCAGAGCACCCGGCCTTGCTGGGCTGAGCTCTTTACTGCCTCTAAACCAACCTGAGGAGGGAGAGCTAATGTATTTTAATGATGATCCCAAATGCTGGGAAACCTCCTGGATCAGCGAAATGTTGTGCACTTGGAAAGCTGAAGAAATAGAGAAAGGACAGTCTGGCTGATGTCCACTGCCAGTGACGGAGTTACACTGCAAGGAATGGAATCCATAGTCTGTCTTCTCCAAAAGGGAAAAGGGTGGACTCCCCTGGCCAGATCACTACCAAACCCCGTTTGGTTCTTTCCCGAAACTCCTGCAAAATGTCTGTCCTTGCCTGAAACACACCCATGCACACCCTGCCCCTTCCCTCAGCAAAGCAGCTCTTCCCACAGTTGCACGTGTGGCCCTGTGGATCTGGGCTACTGGCATCAACATCTGGGCTACTGGCATCAACATCTGGGCTGGACGAATGCCAAAAGCTCCTGGCTGGTTCTACTCGCACAAGCAGCTGAAGGTTTCATATTCCTCTGATTTAGCCAGTGGCCGGAAGGATCAAACCTGTGGATCTCAAGGACATGCACCATCGACTGCCGTGTGTGGGACATGCAAATAGAACCTCTGTGCCCTGGGAATTCCAGAATGCATTTCCTTGTGGAACTGTGAGACAGCGCTTTGCCATAGCTTGAGGTGCCCCGAGAATGACTTTTCCATTTTTTTTTTTGGACATACTCATGTTCTGGAACACAGAACCTGGGGGCTGGGAGGGGAAGGTTCACCTAACCTGCACAGCTTCAAATCCTGAGAAAGAGCAGTTCTGGGGAAAGCCTGGCAGGGAGGTATTTTTCTGTTCTGCTCTGAAGTGGTTTGTTCCCTCATCAGAACTCGGGGCCATCATGCAAAACTGTCCCTTGAGGGATATTTTTTTTTTAATATGCAAAGCCATAACTCCGCTGCAATTCACCAGAAAGAAATGAGCAAAGCTCTTTTCCAAGGCAATTTTGGGCTGCGTGGCGAGCGGAACTCAAAGCACAAAGGGAAGAATCGATGGATAAGGAACGATTTCCAGGCACGGCAGCCAACTCCACCCCACGGGCAGAGCTGGAGCTCCTTCTGCTGGTTTGTGCCTCCTTCTGCAGCGCGGCTGCAGCTGCACAGAGGGATCGCTCGCAGGGCGGGGCTGGGAGAGCTGCTCACGAGGAGAACAAGAAAATTCCCAGATTCATAACTTGGCTAGACAAAACTGGTGAGAGATGCTGCGCTGTCACTTGAAATCATGTCTTTTTATAGCACCAGGCAACGTCACTTGGAGCCTTTCGGATTTCTCGGCTCAGAAGGAAACAATTAAAAAGATTTGAAACTGTCTCGTTTTTCCCTTCTAGGTTGGGTTCGTTTTTTTGGTTGTTTTTTGGTTTTTTTTTTCAAAGTGTCTCGTCTCTTTGAGGTGACAACACGATTTCAGCAGCACGTGAAGGTTTGGGAGCATGCTGGTAACTCACAGGCAATGCACGGGGACACGTGCAGACGGATCATCCAGCAGGACACTGCCCCTCCCCGGGCTCACACGACACACACACGGAGAACACGCACATCTCCTCCACATAACCATGGAAACTTGCCTTACAAGCTGTTTACTCCATCCTCCACCTAGGAGATTTTAGCTCATCCTTTGATCAGGAGCTATTTCCCAGGTTTTTCCTCCGCCCTGCTGTCCAGGGCTCACGCTGCTCGTTAGCCAGAGCTGGGGAGGGGACAATGCCATCGCCACCCCTTGCTGGCGGTTCTGCCCTGGCCGAGGAAAGGGAGCAGTGCTGCCTAAGGAACCTTCCAGCTCCCTCAGAGCTCAACAGCAGCTCAGCCAACTCGGACCTTTTAGGAAATGCTCAAAAACCCCCACAAATTCAGTTTCCTCCTGAAAACCGTAACCCCCGCACGCGGGGAAGCCAGGGACACGCCTCCAGAGCACTAATTGGTGCATGGCTAATTACCCCTGTCATAGCAACAAGTTTAAGGCAAAGAAACGAGCAGAACTGGCTGGGTGGGTCCAGCCCTTTGCCCTCTTCAGCACATTTCAACAGAGGATCTCAAAGCACCACCCCACGACTCCCTGGCTCGCGTGTAGGGCTGGCAAAGGACCATGTGGCTGGAAGCTGGGTGTCCCCGAGGTGAGGATGGAGCTGTGAACAGGAGCCCTCTGCCTCCCAAGGCAGGCCTGACCAGCCGGATTTCCTCGCTTTACACCTCCCTGCCGAATTACCCGACTCCCATTTTTTCCCAGCTCCAGAGGAATTTCAGCGGTGCCTCGGCCGTGGCTCTTCGCACACCGAGGGATTTCACTGGGGCCAGTGAGGAGAACATGCCTCAGCTCCCTTTTCTAACCACGAACCTCCCTTCTCTGATTAGGAGGGAGAGGGCTGGCTGCAGCTTGAGAAATGCAGGAGGAAACAGTCATCTCATGCCCTGATGTTCCCCAGACAACCACAACATCTACCTACACACGCTGAGCTAACCCGACCCTCTGGAGTCTATTTATCAAGGCTGCTCCCGCAGCCTGATGTCATTAGACCAGACATTAAGATAATGATTCCTCATGTGATAAGAAAAGCTAATCGAGGCAAGATTGAATAAATGATACTGAGGCTTTATCCATCAGAGCCAGGTGAAAACTAATTCCTGCCATCCTGTGTTTACACAGCCTCCCTCTCCTCCAGCACCCTGCAGGCTGAGCACAGCTCACTCCCTGGGTTTCACTCACAGGAAGGGATCAGTTCAGCCCTGGGATGCTGCTGCTGCTGCTTCTGGGGAGCAACTCCGAACTAAAACCCCTCACCAAACTCACGGTGTAGGAGGATCCGGGCTCACAAACTTATTTCAGTGGGCATCTCAACACGTCATTGATGTCAACACCTCGGCTCTTACCATGAGGGCCATTAACATCTCACCAAAAAACTGCCCTGGGGGACTTGCTCAGCAAATGTCACCAGGACCATCCTCAGAGGTCAGAATTTATCCCTGCTTTGCCTTAGCTTGTAGATCTGACTGGTTCCTGGAGGGTGCTGAGGACTCCAGCTGGATTCCTGATGCCATCAGTGGGATGGTGCTCGTGGACCCACAGCACGAAGCACTGGTAGGGTCTGGATTTTACAACAAATGGGGTGAGCTCTGTGCTTGCCCTGAACCTGTGGGGAAATACCACCAACAACGCGATCAGCTCCGTCCTTTCACCTCCTGTGCTGCGAAAAAGGGAAGTGACCCTGATTATCCGAAAATGCAAATGCCCCTCTTTGTTGTGAAGCAGTCGGGCTGTGGCTGCTCAGGCTCCTGCAATCCCCCGAGGCTGTGCCTACACGTGTGAATAGATGGGGAAACACGGCAGGGCCACGTCAATCTTGTCAGCAAGGGAGATGCAATAAAATAGGATTAAACAGGCGGGAGAACCACGGGAGGGACCGACAGCCCCTGGTCAGCCCTGTCCCGCCCGGCTCTGCTGCGCTGAGGTGCCGGGAGAGGGGGAAGTCAGGGAGGCTGTTGCGTGTCTGGGTCAGGGTTTTTGTGACATAGTTGGCTGCGAGCTCAAGTGATCAGAAAGGAATAAATTAACAGGAAAATCCAGTGATTCAGAGGCTGTCTGGTGACAGGCCAAGGCAGTTCGTGCTGGCTGATGGTTTAACCCCTGCTGGGCTCGCATGGCTGAGCGCTGACGGGCAGGTTTAGTGGCAGCATCTTTCTCAGGTGATGCTGACTGAATCTCTGCTTCCCTCATCCTAAAGACTTGTCAGGGCTCAAGGCATCTCCTGGGGGTAACCTTGCACAGGGCAGGGAGAGGAGCTGGATACAGTGTGGGGCTCAAGAGCTCTCCTGGGGTGGGAAACACCCCCAGCTCACCCTAAGGTCACTTCTTTAAATCTCAACAGACATTTCCTTTCCCAAAAGTGGGGAATGGTGCTTTAAGAATGGAGTCTCCTTCCTGGGAGGACCTCTAATTCCCCGACACCACTGGCTGGCAGCTGCCAGGAACATGAGCAAATATCCCTTCTGTGCACAGGCTGTCCTGCAAGGGGCCAGATATGGACAGAGCTGGGCATCAGAGAGGCAACTGAGTGTTCCTGCAGGCTGCAAACACCAATCCTTGGAGGGGGGATCACGAGTGGCCAGGGAACAGAGGCCCCTCATGCAGAGAGGCGCTCCACGAGCCTTCTGTTTTCAAATGCTTAGAAAGGGGAAAAACTGCTCTGGATTAACCTTTGACTACACTAAGGACGGGCTGGAGATCCACAGGGGATCCATTTTCAAGGCAACTTTAGAGCAGTTTCCACTCCTTTAGTCAGTGACAAGCGTGGTGCTGGCAGAGGGGGCCAGTGCCACCCTCGTGCTGCCCCGTCCCTCGGTGGGACCCGGGCTCTGCACAGAGCCTGCACTCCCGCCTGCACAGGGCTGCAGGGAGAGGGTTCTGTTGTTTGTCTAAGTCAAGACAAATACATTTCTCCTGTTGCTTCACTGTTTCTAGGAGCCACCAGACTGAACTCCATTCCCAGTTCCCACGCTGACGCTGAAGGAAGCCAAAGGGCAGCAACCGAGAGGCAAAGTCTTGAACAACCCGTGCAAAAGGCAACCAGCAGCAACCACGCCTTCCCTCTGTCAGGGAGGTGCAGAGCCAGCACTACCCATTTACTGGATGTCTAATGGACTTAAAGAAGGCCAAAAATTGGTTTAGTGCTGTCTTAAGGCACCTGGTCTAATATCATTACGTTTTGCCCAATCCAATAAGGAGTGCAAATCCTGGGATATTGCGCATCATTAACTGGGTCTGGCAGGGAGCCTGGCCCTGCACGCATCGCTGAGAGCCAGGAGGGGGCTGCTGCCCCACACAGGACCCTCAGCTGGGGAGCAAACACTTCTCAGAACACTCTGAGCGTGTTCTCACTTCACCACCTGGATAAAAGTCCTGGTCGCTTAAAAAGCAGAGTTGGAAGGTTTCTTCTGCTGCTCTCAGCTGCTCTCCCCCTCTCGGGCTGCAGCCAGCAGAGGTTTAAATGCCTCCTTTTCAAACACATGCCAGCCATCTCCAGAGCAATACATCTGGGAGGTGTGGTACAACAGTGCATGAAATAAGCAGCAGTTTATACTATTTGAAAAATGTTTTTCTGCTTCACCTCTAACAAAGTTGATTGCATTTTCCATTTCACCTCCTTCACGGCTTTTCTCTCTTCCTTAAGTGTTCTGTGACAGGGGAATTACCATGGTTTCCCATTTAAGAGGTGGAGGGAACAAGTGAGATAATCTAGGAACAAGTCTGTAATAGGCATCCTGTGACACGGGAGCCGGGCTGGCGGCACCTCGAGCTGCTGAGCTGTCAAGCCCTGCTGCAGCCACCCAGACCATCCTGCAAAGCCTGCATTTAAACAAATAAATACTCCTATCGAATGCAGGGACCGGGTCCTCCTTCTGAAGGGCTCCCCTGCTTTTCAGGTGTAACTCATGCTCCAAAAGCAGCCCCAAGCCCTTTCCAACGCTCCCGTGGTGCTGTGGGAGGGCAGAGGCGGCGGCAGCCCCTGGCACGGGCACACCTGCAGCCCCAAGGTCTTGGCAAAATGAAATGTTGTCAATATCTGTAAAATGCACATGGCAAGGTTTAAAAAATCAGTCACTGAAAGCCAGCTCTCAGGAGTTTCCTCCTACCTCCCTCATCTGAGCAGCACCAGCAGCTCCCTGCTCCGGCAGCCTCGCGCCTCTCGCTGGGTCTTGGGCACAAGACAAACCACGGAGTAACAAAACTAAAGAGTTCTCAGCGTCAATATTTAATGTAATCAACCTGAGACTGGGCTATGATCACCCCAGTGTAGGGCAAAGCAGACAGAGCTACCGTTTCAATGACCCTGTTTGTTGCTTTTCAGATTTCACGTCCTGAAACCAACCAGGCTGTGCTTAACTCGGTGCTGGGGTGTGACTGAACTTCTGTCTGGCTCGAGGACTTAATCCCATAAACAGAACTGCCAGTGCCACAGCCTAAGCTCGTTCTTCACCGAAGAAATGCTGACTGCTGTTTTAGGAGCTAAGGAATTTCATAGTCCGAGAAGCCCGAGATAACAACCCCTCCTTTTTCATCTCAGAGAGAAAGAGAGAGAAAGACAAAGAGAGCAGACAGAGAGCAATTGCTGTGTAAGACGTAAGTCCTGTCAGGCAGATTGTATTTGTCAGGATGCAAGTCCAGTGATTTACGTGGGAATACTGGCAAGGCATGCTCAGGCACCTCTGAACCGTGTCACTTACTGGCTGAACAGTACAATTATTAATTAATACCGATATTAATTAATAATGCAATTAACTGAACAGCTGGCAATCATTTAACCTGGCTTTGTCCCGGCAGTCATGCAAGTCAGGCTCCCTCATTGCGCAGTTGCCACGAGCCCTGTGGATGCTCCCGTGCTGAGGGACAGACATGCAGGTGCCGAGGGGCTGTGACAGGGGCACGGGGACAGTGTCAGGCACCTGGGCCTGCTCTGGGTGTGCACACTCTGAGCTTAGAACATCTGGCCAGGAGAGTTTTTACAGAACATCTTAGGAGACAACGGAAGAAGTTAGTAGAGAGGAGAAGACTGATGACAATGGAGAGACACAGCAAACCAAGGCGTTCACAGCTGGCCTGGCAAACCACTCCTGGACCAGCAAAGCCAGTAGACAACACACAGGTGAGGCAGAAAGCAAAGAGCTCCTTCAACTTCTGCAAAATCCCCCCCAAAACACCTGCACAGAGCGGGGACCGACCTGCCTGCATCTGACCTGAGCCAAGCCTTGAGGAGCTCTCTCAAAACCCACTTGTAGGCCTAGGTGTGCTATGGAACTTTGGTAACAAAACAATACATCCACGACTGTGTGAAGCTTTGGAGAATTCGAGAAATGACCTCTCTGACCTTCCCTCCGTGTTGAGTATTTCCAAACCTGTAGCTGCAAGAGTTATTGCGAGAGAGAATGAACGCTGGTTTGGCCAGTGGAGACTCTGCCTAACAGCAGGCACGGCATCGGGCAGCTGGCTGCAGCCTGCCTGGCCGGGGAAATGAATCTGACATTCCAGAGGTACAATGTCTTTACTAAAATACTTTATTTCCTAGAGTTGATGCTACTGTGCTGTCTTTAAAAAAATTACAGGCAGCCCCAGGAAACAAGAGTGTCCCTTTCCAGCAGCAGGAAAGGGGTACTCCCTCCCCAATTCCAGCATTTTAGCAATTTTTTTTTTTTTAATTTTTTTTCTTTTTTTTTTTTTTTTTTTTTTTGCTAATGGGAGACTTTGGGAATTAGCAGAACCTCTACACACCTCCGCACTCACTCCCATTTCAGCCTGAGATAAACAACTGAGATAGATTTCTGCCCCCAGGGACAGCTTCTGGACATCAGACTGGAGACACGAGATCAAATTCATCTCTGGTGCGGGTCCGCTGGCTTTCAACCACCTTCGACCAGAGATTAATTTGGCCCACAGATACATTAAGAAAGGATACAAAGCACAAACGGTATTTGATATAAAAAGAGAAGGGAGGGGGAAGTTGAGGGGATGCTGGATCCTAACCCAGCAGGATTCAGCCCAGCCCGCTCCACCCTCACATCACCAGGCACAGAGCGTGTTGCCGGTTACCTTTTTGCTTACTGACTTTCTTTACTGTCATTGCCGCTTGCCGCTTTTGATTCTCAGAAATTTCAAAGCCTGGAAAAAGGGAACACGGCAAACACAATTCAGAAGGTTGCTCACAAAGCCCCGTTTCCTGCTGGGGAGGGGGATGCTCTGCACTGTTTGCAAACACGGAATGCTCTGGGCGTGTGTGGGCGGGGATTCTACCGGAAAGCAACTCCTCCTTGGCTTCTTTCTAATCTCACTTGTGCAGGGGCTGGATGAAAAGTAAGATCAGACCCATTTTTATTTCTCCAGTGTCATAAATATGCCCGGTGCTTTAGAGCTGAGCAACAAGCTGAGCCTGGACTGACACCGGTCACAGTCAATTTAGGGGCTGGCTCAAGGGAAGGGCTGTCACTGACTTTGCTGCCTCCCCTCTGCATGAGACATCTCTAACCTGAGCAGCAGGATGCAGCCAGGAGACCCTGAGGGCAGATGGCCAAAGACCTCCCTCTCCCACACACCCACAGAGGTCCAGGCTTGAAGCTATGGGCAGAATTTGTTTACTGAGGGCCAAAAAGAACAGTAACTGAGCTGGAAAGAGACCTATTCGTGACCAGGAGAGCAACCAAGGACATTTCAACAGGGCCGAACTGTAATTCTACCACAAAGAAAATGTGGGCTCCTCCACCCATTGGGGCTAAATGAAACATTACCAACAACCTCCTTTCAGATTCATTTCCACATTCCTCACCTATCTTTTCATCTTCTTTTACCATCTTCCTTTCTTCTCTGAAAGCTCTAAGCCATCGTAACTTCTCCTCCAGTTTCTTGGCAAAGAATAAGTGCATTTCCTCAGTCTCCTTGTTATGCAGTTTGAAGGCATTCTTCATGCTGACATTGAAGTCATCATCTCTCCCATCTTCTATATCCACCACTTCATATTTATCCATGTCTATGCGCCCTTTGTAATACAGGATATCCCTTCGGATCAGATCCTACAGAGGGAAAAGGAGACAGGGTTCATGGTGAGACCTTACGGAGCCTGAGCTCAGCAGGGAATTCCTGGGAGAGCTGAGGGAAGGAAAGAAGGAATGGAGAAATCTGGTCAGATCCTTCAGTTCCTGGGAGAGCTGAGGGAAGGAAAGGAATGGTGAAACCTGGTCAGATCCTTCAGTTCCTGGGAGAGCTGAGGAAAGGAAAGAAGGAATGGTGAAACCTGGTCAGATCCTTCAGTTCCTGGGAGAGCTGAGGAAAGGAAAGAAGGAATGGTGAAACCTGGTCAGAACCTTCAGTTCCTGGGAGAGCTGAGGAAAGGAAAGAAGGAATGGTGAAACCTGGTCAGATCCTTCAGTTCCTGGGAGAGATGAAGAAGAGAAAACTAATGGTGAAACCTGGTCAGATCCTTCCAGCCTCATCTACTGTGAGCGCATCTCTCGCTGGCCAAACAGGGCAGACCACGGGCACAGAGGAGCAGAACACACATCCCTGAGCTGCAAAACTCAGTTTGCAGGCACAAAGAAATGCCTCTGAGCAGGTGACACGTTCCAGCATTTCCACATGGGAGGTTCTGCTCCCCAGGGTGAGAACTGTGAGGCACAGGTCGCTGGCCTGAGGGATACCCCTGGGGCTGACTGGGCCGGGCACAAGGCCAGTCTGGAGCCACCGCTGGTGTGGCAGCACAGGATGCCCAGTGCAGCTCTGTTTCCCACACACATTCCCACATCCAGGGGCGAGTGGTCTCTGCCCCTTCTCCTTGGGGCCCATTTCCCACTCACGCCCAGATCACTGGTGAGAAACCACCCTGATTCTCAGCTCAAAGCACTCCTAACCTACCTCTGTCTCAGTCCACCCTGGATTTAACCTCTTGATGCAGCTTATTTTTCTTTTTCTCTCCTTGATATTTATAACCTTTTCAACCAAACCTGTTCGTGCTCGTCTCCCTTCTCAGTTGGTTATTCCCTGTTGTTCAGCAACAGCTCATTTCTCTGCCTTGGGAAGGGAAAGTAAATTCCCCACGGGCCCCACATCCCCACATCTCCGTGTCTGTAATCTCAGATAACACAAGATGATCATCAGAAAACAGAATGTTAATTCTCTAGTCATGGCCACACAAAGTGATTCAATAGATTTAAAACCACATTCAGCAACACACAATCAAGATTTCCTTCCTCTAACCACTCTCAAAAGCAATATTTGGGTATATTAAATCAATTTAACCTAAATACCTTCAGATTTTTCAGAGTGCCCTTAAGATAAATGCCACGTCACAGGATTCATTTAAGAGGAAAAATGAAGGCAATGTACAGCATTTATTTATCGAAATAATATTTTGCAGTGAGGTTTTCTCAAGATAAGCAGTAGGTAATATTTTAAACAAATTAATCTTGGAAAATAAACTCTACATCATAATGATTTAGCAAACTTTGCTCATGAATCTGCCAGACAGTATTAACTATCACAAGACTGGCCAGAAGCTCACAGGCTTTAAATCCTGACTCCTTCCTCTGGAATGCTCTGGGCAGGGGGGGAAATTCCATTAACAAATATCTTGTACAAAAACCTTCCTCTGGTGCAGGCTTGAAATAAGTGATGCTGTCCAAAACATAAGAAAAAGGTCTTTCAGGCTGAATAGGCAACAGAAAATCTCTTCAGTTTTGTCCTAACGTAGGAAATTGCTTCTTTCCCTCGGTGCTGTGGAAAGGCTGCAAGAGCCACACGGAGCCTGATCAATCAGGTCAATACCACACACGGCGTTTAATGGGAGTCTGGGGCTTGTTCTTAGAGGGAACATTTATCTCAAAAAAAACCTGATACCGAATCTCTCAGGGACGAAGATGTGCTCCTTAAATCAGCTGCACAGCAGCCATCCCCCTTCCCACTGCTGCTGAGAGCTCCCAGAACCAACCCCAACAGACCGTGTCCCTGGGAGGATGGATCCAATGGACCTTTCCAGGCAATTTTCGCGACTGTGGAGAGATTTGTTCACAAAGGTACTACAAGAATCAATAACCACAAGCTCTGAAAATCCCAGGCTCTGTGCACTGCCTCTCTCCTCACACACACTGAATACATTTTCGCCCTCTTATCTCCCCGATTTTGATTCAGAAAACATTATGAGCTGTTTTTAATAACTACTGCCAAGTGAATGCTTTACCAGCTTTGGACAATCCATGGGTTTGGACGTGCCTGACCGAGCTGCTCCACATGTTTCCCCTCCCGGGATGCAGCAGGAGCTGCCGCTGTCTCCGGCGAGGCTCCGAGGCTCCTGAGCTGCTGAGCGTTGGATGTGAAGATAAAGGTGTTGCCCAGGAGTGACTGAAGGAGCAGTGAGGAGATAATGGAATCCTACAAGTGCCTCTGGAGATGAAATGGCCCCACAGGTTATTGCTGGTGAAAGGCAGCAGTGGGGAAGCAGCAGCTCAGCTTCAGCCGCGGTTTGGCCTTGAGCTGAGCAAGGGAAAGACAACAGCACAAAGCTCCTGCCTGCCACTTTCACTGTCCTTTGGAGAAGGAAATTCAATAATGGCCCTAGAAGAAATAGATCCTCTTTCCTCCCAGTGCTTTCCTCCAAAAGAAGGACCACTACTCACTTGTTGGCCATGAACTCCACACCGCTCCCCTGAATTGGTAAGAGACCCTTTATTCCCCACAGAGTGGCAGAGCACACAAACATCTCATGAGTAGCACGTGCCTGGACACGGAGGACTTTGCCCACACCTGGTTCCAGAAAGTTCAGTCCACGGAGCAGATTAACAACTGTACCTGGATAATTCCATTTCTAATGGGCTCAGCATTTCCTATTATCATTCTCCCTTCTTCTTGCCAACGCACAGTGAATGGATATTATTTCCCAACTGACTCAATTTTAGCACCCATAATATGGGAAGCACAATAATTATTTGATCCGTGGATATTTTATCACAGCTTTTAAAGAATAACAGACACCACTTAGCTCCTCAGTGAAGCACGGCCCTCTTCAAACGCCTCGCACTGTAATCGAGGTCAATAAAATGCAGGTACTGCTCTGGCCTACAGGACAGACAGCAAACAAGGCCAAAGCCTTGTGTCTTGGGCTGACTTTATGCTGTGGATCCCCTATCGCTGCTCTATGCCCAGCCATGATTCCTGGGCCTTTCTGTGCCTTTAAAACTGGGTGTGAGACAAAGAAAAAAGCCAGAGGAACTTTTCAAAGCAGTTTTGTGCTTCAAGGACACACACCCTGCCCTGCGTTCCTGCTGCTGCAGAGCAGAGGCACCTTCCTGCTTCCCCCGGCTCTGGGCTCCTTTTCTCGGAGGAGAGACACACGGAGAGTTCAACTCCTTTGTTTCCCTGGGACTTTGGATTTTTCCTTCTTCTCCTCTGGACTGTTCAGAACACCAGAACATCAGAACCTCACTGGGAGCCCTCACACCTCGGCCCGGAGGGGCCCGAGCCAACCCAGCTCCAAAGAGGGGGGGGAGAGAGAGAGAGAGAGAGAGAGAGAGAGAGCCCACACCCACGGAAAGGACTCTCAAACCTTCCCAGGTTTTCTCTCCACAGCGAGAGGTTTTATCATTTAGCATTATTCTTTTCCTGTGTGTTTGTTAAATAAATAGGGTTTTTTCCCTTCTTTCACTTTCCTTTGAGGAATTTTTTCCTGACCCTGCTGGGGGAGGGGTGGCTGTAACCTGCCTTCCATAGAGGAGACGTTCCTCCCAGGGCGTTCCTCCCAATTTTTGTCTCAAACCAGGACCCTTTGTTTGAAGGAGCTTTGGACAAGAGGATAGAAACTGAGAGAGCACACAGGCCATGCAGGGATGCTGCTTGGGTGCTCTCTGCCAGCTGCAGCAGCAGTGCTCACACACCAACCTGTTGCTCCTCACTTTGCCCAGCACAGTCCGATCCTTTCTCCTGGCGGAGTCAAAGCAAACATGAGATAAAGGAAAGCAGCTGTGAGGCTGAGGAGGGAAATGGATTGTTCCACCAGCCTGGTGTTAGTACAACACGGCAGGAGGACAAAGCAGATCCGTGCACAAAAATGGAGATTTATCTGCTACAGAAGCAGTCACGCTGCTGAGAGGAGCTCTGCCTTTTTGGGGGACAGGAAATGCAGCTGCTGCTCCTGCTCCTGGTTATCCCAGGGATAAATGAGAGAAACAGAAGAAATTATTAATCTCTAGGATATAGCTTTGTTCAGGTGCTGGCTCTGTTGGTTTGGCAGTGTTTATTATCCTGCCCGTGGCTCAGCCAGGGTGACCATCGGCTGCTTTGCACTGGCCAGTTCTGAATGTCACACGAGATTACTTCTTGTAGTTAAATCAGGCAAGAGCAAGAAAATATAAAACCCCCAAAAAAGACTCTTGAAACCTTATCAGTGGGGAAAGGCCAAAGGAATGGAGCTGTTTAATCTAGAAAGGCCATAACTAAAAAGGAACGTGCTGGTGGTATTCCAGTATGTGAAAGCTGCTCCTCTCCTAAGGAGGCCGGTGATCAATTATTCTCCATTTTGATTGTGGCTTGGCTTAATTTACCACCAGGGAGAACAGGATTAGAACCTTGGGAAAAAGATGTTTCTATCTAGAAGAGTAGTTAAACCCTCGAACAGACAAAACAGGCAAGTCTTGGGACGGCATTCCTTGGGGATTTTCAAAAGAAGGTTAGACAAACATCCGTCAGAGATGATCTGAGTATGCTTAATCCTGCAGAGGGAATAGCTGATCTCCCGGGGTCCTTCCCAGCTCTGCAGCTGGATGGTGTCTAAGAGGAGGTGACAGATGGAGCAGGGATGGGAGCAGGTAGGATGAGCAGGGACCCGGGGCGGTGCGGGAGCGGGACGGCAGCAGAGCAGCAGTGGCACAGACCTGCAGCCTCTGCTCAGCATCCAGCCTGCCTCGCCCGGCTCCAAAGGAAATTGATGCATCTGGGTCATTTGCACTTATTTGTCTAAATATGATCTTTTTTTACCCTACAGCTTCTATGATTTCCTTTTCTTCCCCTCGCTGAGGTTAATTAAGCTCTTCTGAATAATGCTCTGCAGTCTGTTCACGTAATCTGTACTAAGGATTCACAAGGAAAAGATGAAGCCAAAAAAAGTGGTTTGATGGGAGCACAAAGCGAAGTTCTGACACGTTACATAAGCCCCCCACAGCGCTGCTCTCCGGGTGCTGTGCTGGGGTTTGCGGCCACGCTCGGGGCTGGCCCTGCCTTGGGACCTGCCTGGGCCACCCCCTCCGCTCCCACCCCCCATCACTGCCCCCTCCTGGAAAGGGGAAGGTGACTTTATGTAACTGTGCTTGGAAGGAAAAAAATCGTTGTGACCATCCCAAGGAAAGCAAGGCTGAGCTTTATGGGAAACCTGGAAGCTGGGATGGGCTCCCACAATGAATTATGCTCCTGCTGCAATGGATACAGACACCTGCAGGAAGGGTTGCACCTGTAAATCACTCTGTTCAGTAGCTCTTTGACTCCTCCTTGTCTTCAGTGCTGTTCCTCCTGCTCTCTAGGTCTAATCTCTAACTCTTTTTCTGCCCCACTAGTCCAGACCACAGCTCCCTGTGCCTGTGGGAGAGGAAAAGGGTCAAATCCTGCCAAGACATCTAAGGGGAAAAAGAACAACAATCACAAGGAGGGCAATCTGCAGGCACCAGTGCAAAAAGGCATCACAACCAAAAGCCATTCGAGGGTTTCAGCAGCACTGGGCAGCTGAGGAGGAAATGAGCACCTGAGAGGACCTGGCCCCATCCCTTCATTCCGTGTGTGCAGCATTCCAGGAGTTTCATATTCCTCCTGTTAACTCCTAAGCGGGTGGCGAGCAGGGCTGGATGGGGAGGCCTTCAGCAAGGGTTTGGATTTAGGACGGTGCCTTTTTTCAGGAGCTGTGGTTTACTCTGTGCTGGGTCACACTCGACTTCTCATGCATAAAACAAATCATCCATGAAACACAAATGGAGGAAGAGCCATTTCCAGCCGTGAGTCATTAGATCCCTCTTCGGAGCTGACAGGACAGGAGATGCCAGCCACAGAATAATCCATTACAAGTTCCTCACTGCATATGTAGGTTATTGGTGCTCCCGTTTATCAAACCCTGCCTAGTCCCGTGGCAAAGGAGGTTCAAAATGACTCGGGGAGGAATTATGTGCTCTGAGGACGTGGATGCAGCCAGGCCCCGTGAGTGCAGATCCTGGGGCTCGAGGTGAGATTTCTCCCTCAGCCCTTCCCCATCTCTACCACGGGATAATGCCATTTGTTTGTGGTACAGACCAAGGGGGAGCTGTAAGTAATCGCTGAGAGACACTGGAGGGCTCTGGTGGTGCATCTCCAACAGCTCCAAGCTGTGTGGGAACAGCTCAGCACTTCCCATGCCTTGGGATCAGAGCTGGCAGAGCCAAGGGAGGCAGAGGAGCTCTGTGGGCAGCACGGCACAGCCCCTCCAGCCCTGAGAGGCACAGGGAGGAGGAGGAACAGGCAACAGGGGGCTCCTCCAGTGGGGATCATCACTCCATGCCCGCCAGCTTTACAGAACACCAGCAGTGCCCTGGAGCCACGAGGGACATCCCTGTCCTGGGGGCATCAGGTACAGCCAGGCCAGGGAGGGCACGTCCTGCTCTGCTCTGCACTGGGGCAGCCTCACCTCCAGTGCTGGGGCAGTTTTGGGCACCAGAACACAAAAAAGACTTTAAGCCATTGGAGAGTGTCCAAAGGAGGCCACGAGGATGGGGAAGGGTCTGGAGGGGCCTGGAGGAGCAGCTGAGGGCACTTGGTTTGTTCAGCTGGAGGAGAATGAGGGGAGACCTCACTGAGATCTTCGACATCCTCCCAAGGGGCAGCAGAGGGGCAGCTCTGATCTCTTCACTTGTGACAGGGACAGGATCCAGGGAACGGCTGGAGCTGGGTCAGGGGAGGGTCAGGTTGGATATCAGGGAAAGGTTCTGCCCCCAGAGGGTGCTGGCACTGCCCAGGCTCCTCAGGGAATGGGCACGGCCCCGAGGCTGCTCCAGGAGCATTCGGACACCGCTCCCAGGGATGCCCAGGGTGGGGTTGCTGGGTGTCTGTGCAGGGATGAGAAGCAGCAATCCCTGCAGACCACCCCACCAGAGATGAAGCGGTCCCCAGGTTCCAAGGGAGAGCAGCCAGCCAAGGATGAGGCTGGACACGGACCCACCCAGGGCAAGTCCTGCCCTTGGAGCAGCTGCCATGGGAACAGCTGATGAACAGGGAACAGTTGGTGCTGGAATTAGGCAAAGACTGAGCCAGGGCTCACAATGAATGCACCCAAACACCAGCTCATGATTTGGGAAAGGCGGAGCTTTGGAAGAGGCTGAGTTGCCTTTCGCACTGAGGTGTGGGTGGGTCTCAGACCCCTCTCTGTGATTTCCCACTGGCCTGGGCACTGACTGCGGAGCAGAGGAGCAGAGTTTTCCACTGGACTCCTGAAATTTGTCCTGATTTTCCTGCTTGCCTGCTCTCTCTCTTCCCTCTGCCCAGCCTGCCGTGAGCAATGAGAGCATGGCACGCTGCCACTTTGCCATGTCTTTGGGTATCTTTAGTCATAAGGGCTTTCAACGTTCTTTGACTTTTTAAAAAAAGATTCCGAGCCTACATTTTTAAAGTCTAATTTACCTTAAAGAGACCCTCTGACGAAAGCAGCCCGGCCTGCTTTTCATGAACACCAAGGGCACAGTTTTCTGTAGCACCTGTACATTTAATTTAACCCTTCTGGGGGCAGTGTTCAGGTGGGACAGTGACAGTGACACACGGCGGAGCTCAGAGCAGCACCACACTGGGCCTCTCCTCGATCCAAATGAGACCCTAAAGCTCAATGAACCCTGTGCAGTGTTTTTGTTCTAAATATTCTCGACACAACAAAGTAAATCCAAGCACTTCGAAGGGTTTGGGTGCCAGAGCCTGTGAGCCCTCGGACACTCAGCTGGGACTGAGCTGGCATTTGGGAGCAGGGAAATGGGGTCTGCTCAGCCCAGCCTGGAATGGGCTGAGGGATGGATCCTATTCGGACAGGGGGATGTAACACCACCTCCCCAAAACCCCCTCAGCCACTCGCTTCCCACCCCAACCTTTGCAGGAGCGTCCCCAGGGGAGCCGAGATGCCGGCGCTCTCAGTTTACGTAACTCCTCCTGCACAAGGACAGCTGTGCCGGGGAGGTCGGCAGATTCCTGCCAAATTATTCAGCACTGTCTGTCTCCCGAGTTTGGGAAGAGACGTTCGGTGCATCCTCGCCAGCTCCGTGGAGCTGCAGCGTGGGATCCGGGAGGGGGAGGACTGGAGCTGCGAGCGTTTGTGTGGCAGAGCTATTTCGGTTCCGTGGATTCGGTGGAACACCGGTGGCATTCTGATGCCTTGTTCCACCCCGAGCCCAACCCCTTTGGCTGCGGGCGAGGGCGAGTGCCTTTCCAAAGGGCTCGTAACAGCAGGAGATGGGAAACCCTTGTGCAGCCACGTCACTCCGCTCTGCTGGCCTCCCCAGCTGCTCCCAGGGCCTTCAGATGGTGCCGATGAAAGGCCACGGCGGCAGAAGGGGTAGGTTTCCAGCTCTGGAAGTTTTGCTTGTGGGCCAAATTTACACCCACTGCAATTCCAGGAGCGCTAAGTGAGGCACGGAGTGTTTCGCAGAGCATCCTGCAAATCCGTATGGTCACAGGAGGCTAAACCTCATCCCTGCCCAGACAACCACACAGATGGTGAAGGACTCTAAATTCAGCCCTTTCTGGATTTCAGCACTCCTCCTGCTGGCTCCTCCAGTCCCTCTGGATCCTGCTCTTCCCCCTCTGCTCCCCCCAGGCAGGAAGGGCAGCAGGTCCCAGGTCAGCACTGTGACACCATGACACGAGCCCCTGTGACATGAGGCCCTGTGACACTGCTCAGGGCACGTCACTGGCACCTGCACTGCCCTGCAAAGGCTCACCGAGCATTCCAGGCTCTGGGACCACTCACAGGAATGTTCTCTTCCCTTGAGTAGCCCTGCCTGAAAGCTGGAGTGCTGTTTCATAACTGGTTTTAATCTATACCCTGTCAATTGCTGGACTTGCCTCCCTTGGCTATCTGCTGGCCAAGGGACTGATGAAACATCCAACTTAACTTCCCTTCCGTGCTCTGTGACCCCACAAAAACCTCTTGCCTGCAGACAGCACCAGCTGAGCAAGAGCACAGGGGTCTGTCAGTGGGGCTGGGGGAAAACTGGTCCCTAAAAACTTCACTTCCCGCTTTGTGACCAAGCCACTGCGTTCTCTTTGGTCGCCTCCATGCCCACCTCGTAGAATCAAGGAACATCCTGAGATGGAAGGGACACCCCAGGAATCACCCAAGCTCCAGCAGCAGCAGGCTATGCCTGCCAGGGCAGCACCGAGTCTCTCCTGAGCTGCTGAAACCCAGCCTGACCCATTTCCCCACCCTGCTGCAGCCTGGGCCCAGGCCTGACCCAAAACGTGGCAGTTTGTGGAGATCTGTGTTACTGGGAGAAAAGGAGAAGAGCTGGGAGGTGCTGCTGAAGTCAAGCACTGCTCCTGGTGGGTCAAAAACCCACTTAAAGTAATAAGAGCTGTCCCAGGGCTGCTCTGTGTTTGCAAACAAGATTTTTGGCTGCTCCCACAGGCCCTCTTTGACCTGTAATGAAAGCAGGGCCCTTGTTTTGGGGTGTTTCCAACAGAACCTACACGGGAACGAGACCTTCTTCCACTGAAAGGACTCAGAAATGCCTCTTTTATCTTCCCACTAGGAAACCTGGACTGCCACGGAGTCTGACAGGGTTATTTTATTTAGTCCATCTCCTGTAGCACGGCTATTTCTGGCCGGCTGTCTGGCCACTGCTATTAAACTGGTCTCATTTTGCTTCTCATCCAACCTGCTTTGCTCGGGCAGCTCAGGGGAAGGCAGCAATAGCAATAAACCACAAGCTGGAGCTTGCATTGCCTCTTGATTACAAGAGACACATAAAAAGCACAAATGAAAACTAAATGTGCTTCATGCAGTCACTGATCTTTCTGCGCTGTCAGAAAACACTGAACAGGGGGCCCGTCAAGGACCGCTCGGCTATTGATGAAAGAAAAGGGGAATTTAGAGCAGGAACTCCGTTAACCCTTCCTATTTCACACTGTCATTCCCAGCCCCATGCCACAGCGCCCTGGAGCCCGCTGGGGGAATTCAAATTATTACCCAGAATAGAGAAAAGAAGATCCTCATCTGCTAAGAACCTCGAGCATCCCCAAAGTGACCGTAATTAACGCCGCGTGTCACAGGCCTCGATGTTAAGCACCATGATTTGCAAATCTAAAGCATCTCTGTGTCAAACTCCCTCAACTTCAGGGTGATAAGGAAAGTGGGCCCTGTGCCTTTAAGGCAACATCTTTTAGTGTTCCCATCAGCCGGGATTGCCTTCATTTCTCGGTAATCACGGCCAGCATCCCGGAATAGGCATTTTTCTCCCGATTCTACACATATGGCGAGGCACACTGAGGCACCGCTTGCTTCCTGCCCAGCCTATTCCCTTCTGCCTTCCCAAAAGGCAGCTCTGCCTCAGGGTACCCGACCAACTCTTTGGAAAAGGCCCCACTCTCTCTGTCCTCACGCACACGGCGGTGTCCCAGCCTGTGGTTCAGGAAACATGGGCAGAAATTCATTGGGAGAGTCTGACATTAATCCAGCAGCTGAAAGTTGCTTGGCTTTGCAAGGAAATCCTGAATTGTGAGCTCTCCCAGTGGCTCTGGAACAGGAACTGTAGCACCCAAGCTGGTGTTCCAGCACTCAGCTTGTTGAACCCTGAAATGGTTGACAAGGCCACTTCATCTGATCAAACTCCTCACTGCCTGGCACCAGGAAATAATTCAGTGGTGATGTCGGGAAGTGACCAGTACTGTCCTGGTGGCAAAATCTACGGTAAAGAGACTGATCCGTAAAGCCTGGAAACTATTTTTGTGAAAATTATCCCACATAAGTTGCTCTGCAAGATGTTTGCCAGCAGGGAGAGGTGCCACGGTGTCAGCTTCTCCACCTGCTGCAGCCTTTGGAACCTCCGTGCAGCTTTCCTGCTTGGAAGAAAGACTTCAAGACACCCACGGTGGTGGAAATAACATCTGCCAAGCACATTCGAGTGCAGCCCTGGGTGATCACTCATCTTCCCAACCCAGGTCTCTGTCTGAAGACAAGGTGGTCATGGAAACGCATTCAGGAATTCCCAGTCTTGCAGGCGTGAAAAGCAGGCAACAACCAGGTCATAATGTCAGGAGGAATCATCCTGAGAGTTATTCCCCCTCACAGAAATGCCTTGGCCAGGTGTCCAACAAAAAAAGGTGTTTTCCATGCAGGCACCTCTGGTGCAGCACCTCCACAGCCCCCAAAATGCCTTTTCCATGCAGAAGGGAGGAGGGCAGTGTCACACTAACACTGCCTGCACACCGATGGAGCCCTGCAGGCCCCCAGCAGCCCCCTGGAGATCGCTGACCGCCCTCCACTCGTGCTGATGACCACGGAAATCCCAGCCCTGATTTCCCCGGAGTTAAGGAAACGCTCTCTGGACCAGACCCAGCGCAAGCCAGACTGGATGCTGCCTTCTGAATTGGAAATTCAGGGTCACAATCAAAGAGGAGGAGGTCAGGATTAAACAGGAAACCAGCTGTGCACCTCCAGCCTCACTGCAGCTCCCCGGGTGCTCTGTGGCTATTTCTGTGCAGGGCCGGGCAAGGAGGGAAAGGCACAGCAACGAGGAGGGGGAAAACAAGCACAGGCATTCCAGAAGGCAGGATTTCAGTCAACCGTGACTCAGGAGATGAAAGTGCCACCCACTGCAGTGCCCAGGCCGCGGAGGGGGCAGTGATGCCGCGCTGAGTCAGGAGCCACCCACGCCCTCACCCACGCCCTGCCCGCGGTGGCAGGGCCTGCTCGGAGGGTGCCAGGCTCAGCCTGTCCCGAGCCCGGGAGCTGTCCCAGGGACCCCCCTGCACAGCTCTGTGCGGCTGCAGGCAGTGACAGCAAATCCTGAGCTGTCACACCCAGGACTGATGAGCTCTGTTCCTTCGTGTCACACGGGCGTGCTGGCAGCGAGCTGGGATCGCTCCAGAGGGACACAGGGGTACAAGAGCTGCTGGCTGGACACAGCTCCTCTGGATCACAGCTCACCTGCTGCTGTCACCACCACAGCACACCAGCAGCTGCATCCTGCACTGCCCTCCCACCTTCTGCACGGGTTCCACGGCAGGGAGGGGCCCTGTGAAACCCAGCACGGCACAGACAGGAGGACGAGGCTTAAAAAGCCTCTCCCCGAGCGCCAGCACAGACACCCAGCACAGCCTGGCTGCTGCTCATCACCATCTCAATGCAGCAATTGGGCTGTCAGCCCCAGTGCCAGGTTTTGTAGTTCGTACAGGAATTGCAGGGCTATCTAATCCCAGATCATACACTGCAGCCAAAACCTAAAACGAGAAGGGAGGAAACGAGCCAAACCAGGGGCACATGAGATAAAGGCATGAAAAGAACAAGTGGAGGCTGGATTTGCCATGAGCACAAAAATCCCTCCGTCACAGCGTGCTCCCCACCCCGAGCATGTGGATTGCCCTTCCTCAGGGCTCTCCACACCCTCTTCTGCACGTGCAGCCAACAGCCACCGTGCCCTAAAAACCACTTCGGACTGGCAAGCCTGCCCACAGCATGCCCTTAGCTGTGTCCTTACCTTCTTGCAGAGAACCATCTGGTGATCAAAGAGAAAGAAAACTCGCTGCTGGTTCCGTCCATAAGGCTGGTAAATCCAGGACATCTCTCCCGTGTAGATCAGCTCCGAGCTGCGGTCCAAGATATCGTCTCCCTGGAGGGCACAGGGAACGAGGCTGAGTCAACTGCACTGGACAACTTTGTCTTTGCAGGATGGGCAGAAGCAGCAATTTAGTAAGATTTCGGCCCTTCTGCAGCTCTCAAAGCCACCCCATCTGATTTCGGATGAGAAACTGGGCTTAGGGGGTAATTCTGAAGGAAGGGGAATAACTGAAGGAAGTGTGGACACTGAAGCACGGTCACCATGGCTCACATTGCAGGGGAGAAAGAGCTGCCCCAGACACTGTCCCCTCTCACCACTCCCCTCTCCAGGCACCCCCAGACCCTGGATCTTGCTGCAGGTGCTGGTGGCATCAATAAAACAAAGCCCCTTCCTGCTGCCCACCCCAGAGGCACTTTGAATTCGGGGCACCAAATTCCCTGCACGCCCTCCCTTTAAAACAGCATCCCAAAGCACTTCCCCTCCTGAAATCTCCGGCCAGCTACGAAAGCCTGGGACACTCTGGGACATCGGTTCCCCGCCTCTGAGGCTGCCAGAACTCAGCCCTCTGGATTGCTGCCTCTCTTCCCACTCATCCAGGCACTGCCTGTCCCCCTTCTCGCACAGCTCATTAGAGCTCCCCAGCTCCAAAATCCTGTCAGGACCACCCCGGCTCCCGTGGCAGCCCCAGCCCCCCCGGCTGGCCAGGCCTCCCTGCTGGCTGCCAGAGTGCCCTCACCCTTCCCTGCCTCCGGCTAACGCTTGTTTTCCTCTCCCGAGTTTTTTTTAAGGATTCATGAGCAGATGGTCTTGCAAACACAGCGCTCTCTCTCCCACTCTCTGAGAGAACAAATGCAGTCACCCTCCACTAATTGGAATGAGCTGGACTTTTTAAAAAGTTAATTAAAATCTATTTATTAAAAATGGGTGAATTCACCACCACCTGCCCTGTGGGCATCTCGGCGGAGCACCGCGGAAGGAGGCGGGATGGCTCCAGCTGAAAGGTAAGGAGCAGGATTCAGGAGCAGGATTCGGGAGCAGGATTCAGGAGCAAGTCAGAGAAGAGCTTTTTTTTTTCTTTTTGGCTGTGAACTACTGCAGTTCTGGCTTTGATGCCAAGCTGGAACCGATTTCTGGGACGACAGCATCCCAAAAATCCCAGCAAACAGCTTGTAAAGGCTCAGCCAGCTATGGGGGGCACGTAGCTAGACACACGCTTCTGGTGCTGCTCACGCTCGCAGGTGCCGAGGCAGCCAAGAGTCCCCCCCAGTCCCGACTCCGCGGCGAGGATTTCAAACTGCTGCTCAGGTGAATGTGTAATTAACCTCTCGGCATTGATTGGGAGCGACCGCCCGTGTCCCCGGGCCCTGTGACAACAGCAGCTTCATTAAGTCACTGCATCACCAAGCTGCAGCACAGCCTCCCAAACCGCCTCAGCCAGGGCTTCATCCACCTCCCTGCCGCGCTCCTGCGCCTGGGCTGTCCCAGGGGCTGCCGAGGGTAACTCCCCAGGGACCAAAGGGAACTGGGATGGGCTGGGATCACACAGTGCCTCAGCAGGGTCCCACTGCAGCCTGGCCAGAGCCCCGGGACCCGCACGCTGCTGCCGCAGCTCGGGGGGACGCGAGCCCCAGAACGAGAAGCCTCTGAAGAAAACACACCAGCTGCAGAAATCGTGAGCTCTCCTGGCTACACATGAGCTTCTATGAAGAAGATTCCCACAAGCCTATGGACGGGAGCTTTAGGCGAGGGGGCGAGCTTAGGAGAGGCTGGCTGCTAAAAATAGAAAGCCAGCTTTGTCTTTTACTCCTGTGGTAGCATCTGAAGCCTGAGGACACACAGAGGGCTCTGTAAACACTTCTACTTGATTAGCTGAATCCAAACTGTGTAGTCCCTGCAAGCAACATAACCCAAAAACATCCAGATCCGAAATGATGGGATTTGTATTGCATTTCTTATGTGGGCAAAAGAATTTCTATATCCAGTCTATAGGCTAGAAATAGCTGATTTCCCACTTGGGGTGGGCAAATTGAGAAATACAGATTGCAAAGGGTTTGGGACTGGCACGTGGCCGGCCAAGAGCAGCGTGTCCATGGTCCTGCCCTGCTCCTCCAGCCTGGGCTGCTGCGCCGATTCCCACAGCGGGGCCTCGGGGCAGGACCTCCGAACCTCCAAAGGCTTTCCCTGTCCTGACACAGCTGTACCTCTCTGAACAGCACAAATTGGCTTCTCCTGGTCCCCGCCGAGGGGCTCAGGGGGCAGTTGCAGGGTGGGGGGAAAAGAGGGACATTGGCTCCCCCAGCACGCCTCGATCCGTGCTCCAGGCAGGCTCCCCCAAGTTTCTCTCCCACTCCCACGCCTCCAAATCTGTGCAGAACTAGGAAAAAACTCCCTTTTTCTTCTCCATTTTTTTCCCAACTCCTACAGAGGCTGGATCATCTGTATCCTCCTGTAAGTTACGAGAAACCCTGCTGAAAAAGGAAGAGCTGAACTTTTAGTTGCTCTGAACTGGCAGACGTTCAGCAGAGCACAGCCAAGAGAAGCCCTGACGCCTTTTCCAACCCGAGTTTTGTCCTGTAAGCCTCCAACAGAACCCCTCGGCCCTCCCCAGCTGCACCCAGGGCTTTCAGTGCACATCCTGCTGCATCCAAAGGGCAGCCCAAGGAAAGCTGACTCCTCTCTTCTTCACGCTGTCCCAGTCCTTCATGTGCAGTAATGGGAGCAGAAGGTCACCCAGATCCGGGCTGGCTGTGAGCTGCCTCGAGCCCTGCAGTGACACACAGAGTCCCCAGGCCACTCCTGACTGTGACAGCACAGGGTCAGCGCTGCTGCTGCTGCTGCTGCTGCCTGGGAAAGATGCAGATCCCAGTCCTGCTGCAGTGACCACCACGCTCTGTAATGGGCAGCTGGGAGGAACCAAAGGGGGTTTGAGTGTCACGAAAAAGGCGCTGCTGGGAACACCAGGATATCAGGGAAGGGCTTGGCACTGAGGGCTGCTCCCCCTCCCGGGAGCCAGACACCTCCCCGGGCTCGGGAACGCTCACAGCCCACCGGAGCTGCTCCCCTGCGCCCCAGCCCACCCCGGCACGGCCCTCTGCTGTCACTGCTGGGCACCGGGAGGGGATCTGGTGCCCTTCCCCAGCTCCCAGGGAGCCAGGAGGGCTCTCTCGTGCCTGACACCGCTGTTCTGCAATTAGAGACTGACAGGCTGATTAGCACCCGGGGCTACACCGACATCACAAAAAGCAACGCCAGCGAAATGTTGTCCTTTTCAACAGGCTCAGTTTTGGTACCTTCTGTTGCTGGGGGGATAGGGGGGGAAAAAAGGAAGAAGGAGGAAAAAGAAGGCTCCGTTTCAGTCCCTGCCGAGGCTTTTTTCCCAGGAGGATTTCTCATCAGGCTGTCCTCACCCTGCTGGACACAGGCAGCTTCCTTTCATGGCACTCTTGGATTCACTAACGCAGTATTAGGCTGAGGCCAGTGATTACAGATTACATAATTAAGGGCAGCAAGTCTTGATTTAAAGGACCCGTAAATAACAGGAATGAGAAGAAATTTAAAAGGACAATGCTCATTATGTTTCTCAAATGTATGCACTTCTCTCTTCACGGAAATTTAATACTCTTGGAAGCTGCCGTAGTGGCACCCCATGGGAATCTCTGGTAGAAATATCTAAATATCTACACAAACCAAAGTAATCTGTTTAAATAGCAAGTTCAAACCCATCCAGGCTGATGAGCAAGGCTCTGTCCTGTGCCAAACATCCCACTGTTGGATCAGGGACCTCCACAGATCTCCTCCCAGGGAACGGGAGCCACATCATCTCCCTCCTGTGAGAAAAAACTGGGCTGAAAGGGAGGAAAGTTGGTGCTGGAGGGCTGGAGAGGGAGCCTGAACTGCTGCAGTGATTGCTGCTTCGTTTTGTTTTGATGTGGTTCAAGAGCTATGTGAAAAGGCATAAAATTGAGCAATTCCAGGTGTGCTGAGGCGCAGACCTGTTCTCCATCTCCACATCATCGTCCAGGGCACTTGGAGAGGCTGTGCTGGGTCGTGCCCATGGAAACCGAGCCCAGATCCTGCCCAGGAGCAGAGCCCGGCGAGCTGGGCACGGTGGCACAGGGCTCCATGGGCTCACGGGATCCCTATGGGGGGCAGGAGAGAGGGAACACGGCACAGGAGCAGAGGGGAAGGCAGGGAGGTGCCTCTGAGTGGTGTAAATACAGCCCTGCCCAAGCTGGGGCTGCCAAGGACTTGGAAACCACGATGGGCTCTGTGGAAATCCCTTTGTACTCCTGCTCTGTCTCTGTGTGTGTGTGTGTGGAGCTATTCCCACCAGCCTCTGAGGGCAGGAGCAGCGAAGGGAGCGAGCAGCAAAGGCTGCCCAGGATGGGCTCAGGCTGCCCCCTTTGAAGGCTGCTCCAGTCCCTCCGTGTGCTGGTTTGCCTCGCTGCCTTCAAATGTCAGCGGTTTGATCTGAGGGCGTTTCGCTCGGAGCGAGGGGATGACGCCGAGCAGGGGGAGACGGATCTGGAGCATCAGGGAACGCTTCAGAACACGGAGAGCTGCCAGGCACTGAAAGGGCTCGGCAGGAGGTGGTGGAAGCCCCAAATCTGAGCCATGAGCAGCTCAAAGGACCGGTGTGGACAGCACCTCTCTGGGTCTGTTTATACGCTGGGAATTCAGGTTACACACTAAAGACGTGACTCACACGTGGCAACAGACCAGCCCAGGCTCCTCGGTCAAGCCACATTCCCACAAATTACACAGGAACGCGTCTCAAAGTGACCGGGATTAGTTCTGATTTGCAGCAGTCAGTGAGATCAGAACCTTCCCCTAAGAAGATTCAGTCATTACTTGTCTAAAGATGCCAAAGCTGCCAATAATTCCCTAAGACTTCAGACCCTGCCTTGTCCCTCGTTCCAGGCCACCCTTTCCTGATCCCACTGGCAACTGAAACCATCAGATCCTGCTTGCAGGATTTCTTGGGAAAAACCTCTGGCCTTGGTTAACTCAAGGATCTCTGCAGTTTTCAAATACTCATCCTGAAATTCACCACATGGGATAAATTTTTATCCCATGGAGGGATAAAAATGATTCCTAAAACATGGGATTCAGTAAAACCCCTCTGCTTAAAACAGCGTGGACATGTCCTGGCTTTTCCTATGTGTTTCGGGATCAGCATTCCCACCAACACCCTCTCCTTGCGAGAAAACATGTACACACACTTCATACACAAGAACATTTCAAACATTCCCTCACTAAGTGCTTTTGGTTCGGTTGGGATTTTTTTTCTTCTCCTTTAAAAAATCTTTTTCCACCCTCTCCTCACAAAACGTGGGTAAATTTAGAAAGGAAAACGCAACTTCAGATCAGAGAATCAGCATCGTCAGTCTCGAGATGCTGAGGAAAAACAGACATTCATCCACATGAAATATCTCCACGTGCTGAAACGTTCAGCCACTGAAATCATTCACCAAGTGCCAACGCGGTGGGAATTTGGGATTAGCTCTGGCTTGTGCCCTGCCTGGATTTCTGCTGAAAAAAAGGACTGAACTGGCAATTTTTTACTCCTGGTTCCTGTTTTCTTGTGGTCAGTGCTGTTTTCAGGGGGTCTCGGGAAGGCTGAGCTGTGCCCGTGCTCTGGGCTGGCTGGAGCCGCTGGGATGGACAGAACAGGTACAGAAAGGGCTGATTAGAGCAGGAACAGGGCCAGGAAAGCTGGGAATTACAGCTGTGGGTGCCTCTCTCTGGTCAGGGGACTTGGCACAGACTGAACCTTGTGGCAGCAAACACCAACGGGGAGGGGGTCTTCTCCTCAAACCAGAAATGTCCCGTCCCCACAGCCTGGAGAGGCTGGGGACACACAGCAGGAGATCCCTCCTGTACCCCAAAACTGCACAGAAGACAAAGATCTGAGCCCTCAGGGGCTGGGTGAGGAGCCAACCCCTGTGATCCATGTCCTGGGGACGTCCCTGCAGCCACTGAGTGGGATTTGGGGATTTTGGTGCCTCGGCAACACCTGCACACATCTCAGCAGATCCGAGCACTTCCCAAAGATCCAATCTTTTCATTTCTCCCACTCTCTTCCTGCGTTACACTGTGGCTCACTTCTGGGTATTTTGGGTTTCTGTGCATCCTTCTGGCTGTTCCACGGACAGCTGTGGAGTGGGGGCTGGATCTGATGATTCAGAATTACTTTAGAGGAAAGAATCAAGCAGTGAAATCCTCTGCTGGATCCAGCTCCCATCCTCTCCTTTCTCACTGAAACTCTCTGATTCTTCTTGATCCAAAATACAGAATAAAAAGGGCAAGGAGGGTGTTTTCCTCTGACCAGGAGCTGTATTCCCGTCGGGTTTCTGAGCATACCAACAGCAGGCTTTGCTGTGCTATGAGAAGCTGAAGGATGTTGCTGCAATAATGTGCTCAAAATCTGGAATAGCTGACAAAAGCCTGGAAGAATGATTTGGCAAGTTCCTCAGGATAGGATGGAGATAAAGAATGGGTACTGGTAAGCCCGAATGAATTATCAAGGAGAGGGCTAAATAAAAATGAATTATCAACTGAGCTAATGGAAGAGAAAAAGCAACTGCTATTCCATAGATCCTGTGTGGAGGTCACCTTGGCTTCCCCCTCACACATGAATATTCACTGACTTGGAATGGATCTGTCCTTAATCGAGATTTATTTACAGCAAGGGTCTCGGAGCTCCTCACAAATGACCCCCATTAGCTCATCCCATGGCACACTCCAGGGCTGAGCACGGAGCTGATGGTCCTGAGCCTCCTGCAGAGCATTTCCTCATTCTGGAAACGAGTCCGTGGCAGTGAGAGATGCTCCCGAGCAGTAAAACAATCAAACACATCGTCTGTGCTCTCTGCTCTCCCAGCCAGCCCCAGTCCCAGAGCCAGCTCTGATTGCTGCATTTATGTGGTTTATTGTGTGTTTTATCACCGGGTCCAGGGCTGAACCCAGCCTCCATCACGGCGATGAAACTAATTCAGCCAAGGAGGACACAGGTGATGCACCTGTATTTCTCTCCCTCTCCTCCCAGCCTTCACAGATCTCTGCCAGGAATGAAATAATTAAAGGATTAACGCCTCTCTCCCCCATATTCATTTACACAGCATGATCCCGGTGACTGGAATGCGGAGTTATTTCAGACTTCACAAGTGAGGAAGCAGAAAGGCTGCTCCATCACTCCGATTATCTCCTTGCTGAACACATGGGCCGATGACAACAGCGAGAGGATTTACAGAAACGCTCGTCCTCAATCTGCTGCAAAACCCTATTTACGGATTACTTCCATACAATGATTTTAAAAAATCGGGGACAAAAAGAAAGGGAGAACATAATTTTAGTATGGCTTTTCTTCCAAACACATGGCACCAATGCAGAGACTGAAGGCCTGCTGGTGAGGAATCCTTCTGCTGACTCTGCCTTCCCTGTGCCTCTCAGCTCCTTAATTACACCATCACTACACACAGGGCTGCTTCAGAAATATCTTTAAGTGGGAAGTCATTTATAAAATGCAAATAGCATCTCTAACTCCAGTTTAACAGTTTGGCTTCCAATCATAAAGCAACCACCAGAAGGATTTTCTCCATTCTCCTAACCTGTTGCAATTCCCAGGGCTTTCTGCCACGTCCTTCCCTCCTTCCTCCCCAGCGACAGAGCACAGAGGCAGAATACACAAGAGTTTGCTCCAAATCTCACCTACTACCAGCACCGAAATCACAAAAGTCACCCCAGGTTTCTAGTGATGAAACTGGAACCGGACCCTGCATTTTCTTTGGGGCACTGTTAATGTTTAAGCACCACCCTGAAGTCACGATTGTGCCTTCTCCGCCCCAGGCTCAATCCCAAACTGTGGGAAATGAACTACACTGTAAATAACCCAAGAACAGGCTGGAATTTGCCCTTCCCAGGTTCCCAGGCTGGGTTTACTGTACCTCCCAGTCCAGGACAGAGGCCTGCCACTGAGCTATCTTGTCGATGTTCTCCAGCCTCCGCTTGCGCTCGTTGATCTGGAGAGTCACGTTCCTCATGACGGCCAGGGCAGCGGCCACGTACCTGTAGTCACTGGACACAGAGAGAAAGGCCATCAGAGGCAGCAGGACACGCCCAGGGGTCTGTCACAACCTCACCAGCCCGAAGGAACACGGGAAGGGGCAACCCCTTAGCACTACGAGGGGATTTTTCCACCTGGATCATCACAACGGAGCAGCTCGATGGAAACTGGAATTGGGAGCCCCAGTCTGGCCTCTGCCAACCCAGCACTTGTGAGCCCTTTACAGCCTGGAGGTGCCCGGCTCCAGAGCATCCTAAAGGCAGGCTGAACATTTTCACAGCCCCGTCCTCGGGTTTGGATTCTTCTGGTTTTAAAATGAACATTTGGGAAACGGCTCCTTCGGACAAAGGCCGGAACGCCTTCCAAGCCACTCCCAGAGCAGCCACCCCACAGAATTCGCTCCCACTGCACATTTCAGGGGAGCAAATCAAAGCAACTCTTTTTTCTCCCTGCACGGCCCTGCGAGTGCAGTAACACGGAGTGAGAACGGGCTCCTGCCAGGGCCGCTGAGGATGATGATCAGTCTTTTCAAAAAGTGATGCTGAAATCGATGCCATTGATTTCTGCCCCGTGCCTGCTTCTCCATTCCAAGGAGCTGCAGTGTTCCTTTCCATTGGGAAGACAGGCAAGGCCAGCTGCCACCACGCCACCATAATGCATTATTAACTTAAGGGCTGCTATTGATTGCTGACTAATGAGAAAAACTGCCATCTTGGGCAGCTGCAGGGGGAATGGCTTTATTGATTATTGCTAAGGATTGTGCTGGTGACAGCTAAAAGAGGGGTGAATGCTGGGAATTAGATCCCCCCTCCATGTGATCCCAACAGGAGAAATACTAAGAAACAAACACACTGTGATGTACAGAAAATATTATTTGCTCTTTTGGCATCCTCGCTTGGATGAAATCTCGAGCTGAGTTTTCGTTTTTTCTTAAATTCTTACGTCACAATTCTAGCTGAGGTTAAAAAAAAACCCACAAATTCCAGGACAGCAGGACTGGTCCTGCAGCAAAATAAAGGAAAATAGAGGATGGGTTGCCTGATGTATCCATTACAGAGAGGTTTGGGTGGGAAGGGACCTTAAAGCCCATCCAGCTCCACCCCCTGCCACGGGCAGGGACACCTTCCACTATCCCAGAGTGCTCCAAGTCCTGTCCAATCCGGCCCTGGACACTGCCAGGGATGGAAGTGAACATGCTACACAATGAAAAACTCCTTGTGCCTCCCTTTGTGGGAGTGCCTGTGTGAAGAGAGCGTGGGTTGTGTGAGGGAGGAAAGGAGCTGTGCCGGGGGACATCAGGGTGGCCTGGAGAATATCCATGAGTTCTTTAGGGAAGCAGGGGAGTCCCTGTGGCCAGGAAGGATCTGGAGAGGCAGGGAGAGGTGCAGGGTTTACAGACTGTTTAATGATCTCCTAGCAGTGATGCTGATGCTCAGAAGGGAGGGCATGCCTCGGCAGAGCCTCCCCATGGAACGTGCTCCTCCATCCCCAACTCCAGCTCCCCGTGCTCTGGGAATGCTCAGCACTCCAGCAAGCTGCACTTAGGACCTTCCTATATTTAATTCATATTAAGCTGGAGTAAATCTTTAAGAGGTGAACAGATGTGGCTTTGTGAAAAATTCAAATGAAGCAGGCTGCAAACAGGCAGCAATCAGAGGGAGGAGGCAGGCTCTGAGCTCACCCCCGTCCTGCCTCCACGCCGAGTGGGACGGTGCCAGCCGGCTTCATCCTGGGAATGCTAATTCCCTAATTCCAGTGAGAAAACCCCAGGCACGTTTTCCTATCACGCTGGAATGAAGAGAAGACTCGGGACTGAACTTTTTGGGCTCCCGGCCCATGTCTGTGGCAGAGCTGGCAGAAACTTAGAAGGAAAAAACAAGAGAAGCAGAGCGTTTGGCCATGAGGCAATAACAGGATCCCACCAACCACGAGATGAAGGTAAATAAAGGGTCTGTCAATTCTATTGGTGGCCACTTCCCAGTGCTCCATCAGAATCCAAGTCTAGATCCTCGCCAAGCATCACATGCTACCCTTGGGGAGCGTGGCCTGGATCCTGGTTTCAGCATTGTCCCGACCTGGTGCAGGGAAAATCCACAGCTCTGCAGGTGTGGTGGTGGTGAAAAGGAAGGAAAAAAAGAAAAATACTACTGTGTTCCTCTGGGAGATGAAGCTCACATCCCTGCTTTCCCTGGGAATCCTGTGGTTTCCCATGGATTGCCTCACTCCAGGGCTGGGAGGTGGGAGGTGGCATTGGCTCTGTGCAGCCACAGGTTTCATCCCCGTGCTGTTACAGCTCCAGGGGTTACTCCTCCTAATGCCAGGTGAGCAAATGTCACCCTGGGGACAAACAGGAGCAGTGGAGCGTCCGTGGCAATCCAGTGACACGGAGCTCTCGGGCTGAGCCAGCCAACTGCTGCTGAACCACAGGGAGCTCCAAGGCCCCTCAGAACACGGCTGTCTGTGATCACTTAACAACAGGGGGAACTGGAAACATCCCAAAGGGAACAGGAATGCACTCCCAAAATAACCCAACCCTTGTGTTATCCCGCTGCCCACATCCCCTTTGCTCTGGCTCCCAAGTGACTCACAGAGGGCCATTTTAAACACCCTCCTGATGGGAAGCCACATCTGAGCTCCCAGGCGGTGCTCTGGGTCCTCACGTGGCTGCTGAGGGGAAAACCCACAACCTGTGGGATCCCAGAGCTGCCTTCTGACACCCTGAAGTTCCCACGAGTCCACTCCAAGTTTGATTTCCTCTTTGGGAAAGCGGGAATCGGATCTGGTGCCAAAGGAATGTCCATATTGGTGATTTGGGGCATTTGGCTACCCCGAATCAGACTTGTGGGTCAGGTCAAAGCAAATCACTGCATCTCTGCTCACACCACACTTCCGCTCTTCTAGAGCTGGGCTTGGGAAAAACGAGAAGCCAAACACTTGCAGAAGTTTCTGAACCACCTCTGGACTCTTTTGTTCTCACTTGCTTTTAAATGGGCTTTGGAAAAAGAAAGAAAATTGGCAGGGCTGGAGCAAATCTTCTCTTACAGGGCCTGATTCTTCTTCCACCTTATTTTTACAGCAGCAAATCCCAAGTGGAATCACAGGCGCTGTCAGGCAGCCAGGCTGATTGTCCTCAGCAGCAGCAAAAGAGATCCTGGTGATTTTGGAAAGCAATCAAACTGCGGGTGCTCCTCTGAATCTAAACCCCGTGGCAAAACCAGAGATAGGAGCGGGTTGAAAAGCTGAGCAGGTTTGGAGCTCTCCTCAAATCAGGCTCCAGTTGCAGATCCTGGCCTTGTACTCGCTGTGTGCCCAGGTCCTCCCCGGGAGCAGGGAAGGAGCCTCTCGGACCACTGAATGCTAATTAGGTAATTTTTCCAGTGTAACTGGTAGCATCAGAAAGTACATCCAAGGGTAATTAGTTCACATGTCTGATTAGAACAGAGCTCAGAGTGTCTCCACTGAGAATTGCTGCTTTGAGAAGCTTGAACTGTCTGCTGACCCTTTGTCCTGCTCCCGTTTATCCAGGATGTCACGGGGACAAGAGCTGGACAGAAAGCCCCAAGGCCTGTGTGGGAAGGAGCAGTGGACAGAAAGCCCCAATCCCTTTGTGGAAGGAGCAGTGGACAGAAAGCCCCAGTCCCTGTGTGAGAGGAACAGTGGACAGAAAATCCAATCCCTGTGTGGGAGCAGCACTGGACAGAGAGCCCCAGTCCCTGTGTGGGAGCAGCACTGGACAGAAAGCCCCAATCCCTGTGTGGGAGCAGCACTGGAAGCCCCTGGCTGCTGGAGTTACCTGTGCTCCTGGGCCGTGTACTTGAGCAGCTCTGCCAGCTGCAGGGGGTACTTGCAGATCTTCTGCACGGGCGTCAGCAGGAAGCCGTCGATGGCGATGTCGATCATCTGCTGCAGCAGGCGGCACGCCTCGAAGAAGTGCTGGTACCTGCTGTCCTTCATCAGCTTGGAGAGCTCCATGCACGCGTCCAGGTGGTTGTTACAGTACTCGGAATAGATCCAGAAGCCGTCTTGCTGTGAAGGCAGAACCAAGGGGACAGGTCAGGCAGAGAGCCGGCCGATCGACGCCGCGCCGGGGCCGGGAAGGGCAGGGTTCAATGGGACACCTGGAGAAATTCCTCCTGTCAGGGTGGGAAGGCCCCGGGATGGAATTCCCAGAGAAGCTGTGGCTGCCCCATCCCTGGAAGTGTCCAAGGAGGAGCTTGGAGCATCCTGGTCTATGGAAGATGTCCCTGCCCACGGCAGGGGGAGGGATGAGATGATCTTCCAACCCAACCCTTCCAACCCAACCCCATCTGCATTTCTAAGAAGGCACAGCCCAAGTAGGAGGAAGGACAGATCCTACAGCGCTTCTCCTGCTTGGAAGAGGTGCTGGGCAAGGAGGCACTGCAGAAAGGGAGCTGCACTCGGACACACGGCCGAGGTCTCTGCAGGTACAGGTGTGTTAACGTGAGCCCTGCACAGAGCTGTGCCTGTTCTCAGCTTCAAATGGTGCAGGGAGGGTTTGAAAGGCAGAACCCAGCAGAGCTCTGGCTTTCGGTAAGACAAGAGGACAACCTTGTTCTTTCTAGAGCTCTTTCCCTGAGGATCATGAGGCACCTGGCAAGTGTTTGGGAGCTGGGTATGCTTGAAATTCCTTTTACCAACGGGGAACCCAAGGCACCAACCACTGAGTGGATTTCCCCAGGAACAGCGCCCCAGAAAACACCAAAAACAAACAAAAAACCCACTCACACATGTGCCCCTCCACCTTTTGGACTGGTCTAACATGGTTTCTGGTGTCTACGTTGTTGGAATTCCCTTTTTCTGCCTTCACTGACCAAGACTGTCACCCTTAACTCGGGCTTCATTCCTCTGGGCCACGCAGGCAAGGCGATGAAAGGGCAGAGAAAGATTTCACTGGGAAGGAGATGGGCACAGCCCAGCACCACAAATTAACTCTGAGACAGCCCAGGTAGAAGGCAGGTGTTGCAAACCAGCCAGTTCCACCGAGCTGTGGCCAATGCCTTCCAGAGAAAGGACAGGTTCTATTTAGCCAAAACCACGCCTGCCCAGCAATTCTTGTTTCTCAGCCCCTGAGGGCCCAAACGAGCTGCTTTCCTGGGAACAGGGATCCAGTGTCCTTCCCATCCCCACAGCTGACCCAGCCACGCACTGACAGCTCTCTCCTCCCGAAGAAAATGAGGAACAAGATGCTTTGGAGATCCCTAAACAGGGTCTTAACATCCTCACCCCCTGGTTTCCCAAATGGCCAAGCAGGGTAATTTATCAGGAGTTTATCGGCCAGCTTTCAGCCCCTGTCTGGTGACAGGCAAGTGTCAGATCTTCCTCCCAATCGCAGCAGCAATTCTTGCTATTGTCACTATCAATGAATTGACAGCACAGCCTCAAGCCATGACATTTTAGCTACTGATTCTCACCAAGATTTCTTACATCTCCTCAGCACAGAGGTGGAATGTGACGCTGCTTTGGAAGGAGGCAGCAGAGATTGCAGGCTCTCTCAAGAACCAGCCATGTTAACACTTCACACACCTTCTCAGAGGAAACCTCAACGAGAGGCCCAGGGATGTTTAAAAGATGCTGTGAATCGCTTTGGGGATGTCCTGCTGAAGTTTCAGGAATGTCTATCAGGAGTTTCCCTGAAAAGCAGTGAAGTGTTGCCCTGCCACAGCACAGGAGCTGCAGCACCTGTAAGCTCTGACACCCTGCTCCCATCTCCCTCCAGGAAAGCCTCCAGCTCCAGGCGTTTGTTTGACACTTCCTGACGTATTTAAAACATTGGCCTCCTGTAGGAGGTGGTTTATGGAACAGTGAGATGGGGCTGGGCAAAATCCCCCAGGACCTTCTCATCAGTGTGATTCAGATGTTCTGGGGGTTATCCAACTGCATTCCCAGGTTCTCCCTCCTCTGTACCTCACAAAGTACACGGAGAGCCAGGGAGCAGTCCCTGATGTGTTACTAGAAGAGGATGATGCATGAAAGTTAAAAGGTTCCTGCCTTGGGAGTTCTCCTCCTCCCTCCCCAGCCCAAGCTCCCGAGGGACAATGCCCAATGGACTCACGTGTTCCAGGAAGCACGGCCCAATCTCACTGAGATGGGGGTCCTCGTTGTTGTACTGCTTCTCCAGGTCCCGGACGAATCCCATCTGAAATCTGTAAATGTCTTCAATGTTCCCAAAGATGATTTTCAGCTGTTCATCACTGAACATGTCCCTCCTCTTCCGGCACTGCTTTAAGTAACCCTGTGTGCAGCGAGAAAGAAGGATTTGCAGAGAGCAGCAGAACCCAGGGGATGCCCTGAGGAGGTGTGTTCAGTGTCCTGCAAACACCCCAGGTATCCTACAAGCACTGCTGCTTCCATGCCCTTTCCGTGGCCACGGTGTTACAGGGAAAGCTGTGAGGGGCTGTTTGAGCCTGCTCTGATTTCTCCTTTCAGCCCCAGTAATCAGGGCAAGGAAGCTGTTTAATACCTCCATCAAGTTCTGTTTAATATCTTTATCAATGATCTGGATGAGGGGATCAAGTGCTGCCTCACTAAGTCTGCAGCTGATGGGTTGGAGGGTGGGAAGGTTCTGAGCAAATCCCCTCATCCTCCTACACTTCACCTGTCTGGATGATCCTCACCGAATCACAGAATTGATAACGTTTGAGATCATCGAGTCCACCCAGAACGATTTAGACCAGAAACTGTGCAAGGCCAAATCTCAGATGCTGCAACAGGCCTGGTCCGTTCTGCAGCGCCCTGACCGGGAAGGAGCAACACAGGGGTCATCAGGAGACGACTTTGCTTACTTTGCTTGCCTTTATTATACAGGAAGGGGAAAAAACGAAGGGAAGAAAACGCCAGCAGCTCCAGTGGAAGGGCTAAATTTGGGAACTCGGGATGCTTAGTCACACAGCCACGCTGCCAGCTGGTGACATGCAGCTGCTGGGCCACAATGAACACTGAACACTGCAATGAACTGTCCTTCAGCCTCACCACGTGGCTCCTGGCAGGGAGAACTTCAAACATGAATGAGAAATGCAACTTTGGCCGAGCTGGCCTGGACCCAGCCTCTGCCATGTCCAGCTCAGCTCAGAGGATGCAGTCACCCTGAATCTCCTGGCTTTCTCAGCTGAGAGGTTTGGGTTATGGAACACCTTCTCCACTTCCTAATCTAGGTCTGTCTTCCCCCAGGAGCTCCTTGATGACTCAGTTCCCTGGGTTTCCCTCTCCCATTTCCCAAGGCCACGAGGAATGGGAGCAGGCTGCTTGCCACACTGCAGGACAGTCACAGGGCAAACCGAAATCCAGACTGGGGAGAAATGCCACAGAGCACCTCTCCATGCAGATTCTCCTGTTTACCTGCTGATCTCAGAGCAGCTTGGGAAAAAACCCAAGGAAAAAGCCAGGGGCTGTGGCCCTGCCCCGAGGCCAGGCCCTCCCTGTGCCCGCGGGCAGTGCCCCCTCGCACTCTGCTCCGTGCCATCCCTCCCTTCCCGAACACGGCAACATCTCCCGGCCCCGGGGTTGCCACTGGCTGCAACTCTCATCCTCACTATTCCCATCCTCTCCGTGCTGCTTCATCATTTCTCTGGAATCACGTGTCTGGAGGAGCTGAAGCAGCACATTTCTGTGTAGGCACCTCTGAAAGCACGGGGAGAATAAAGGAATGTGAGGAGTTCCCAAGCCTCGCCCTCTCTGTGCGTTTGGAAGGTGGTTTCCGGCGCGAGGCAGGAAAAGGAGGCTGAAGGCTCCTACCTAACACGCAGCAGAGGAGGCTGCTGCAGAGTTTTTCCAGTAAATTTACTTCTGTTACATAAAACAGTGTCATCTTCCTTCTGCTCATCCCGTCAGGTTTGCTCAGAGAAGGGATAGCTGCCTGATGAGCAGATGTTGGAGAGTGTTTTGCTCAATGAATACCTAAAAATAGCTGCCAAACTGTCTCTCTTTAAAGTACTTTTCCATGTAGTCCCTGAAGTATCGGCCAAAGTCGGACAGGATTTGCAGGAGGTTAAGTGCTAAGTTTTCTTCACCCCACGGTGGGTTTAAAGACAGCCAAGAGAGGTGGTCAGTCCGTCCGTCCATCCATCCATCCATCCATCCATCCATCCATCCATCCATCCATCCATCCACCCACCCACCCTTCTAGTCTGGCTGAGAGCAGGGTGAAGGAGAGAAGGAGGAGGCTGCAGGCTCTAACTTCAAAGGCAGCTGTGATGATATTCCAGATTCTTTCCTCTCTGAGCCAGTCTGGGGCTGTTTACACTGCCCTGGAACCATCCCCGAGCCAGGCCCAGCACCGCCTGGGCTCCAAACCAGTGCTCCCTGTGCAGGGCTCCCAGCACACAGGTCAGGGTGGTGCTGAAGGGCACACCCAGAATAAGCACACGAACAAAGCTCAGACTGTTTGAGCTGGAAAGGCAAACCAGAGCCAGGGCTGGTCCCGAGCAGCCAGGACTAAGACACTGCTCCACAGCAAGCCACAGGGGCAGGGGGGCTTTGCTGTGGTCAGGAACTCCCTCCAATCCAGCTGCTTCCCGCAAGCCTTGCCTTGCACAGGGGATTTTCATCAGCTCCCGAGCTCCCTGGCTGGCCAGACTCGTGCCAAGGGTGTTGGGAGTAATAACAGGGTGTGTAATGACACAGGAGCAGGGAGTGGAAATGCATCCTGAAGCAGAAGGGAGCAATGGGAGGGTTCTTAATCACCACCCTCCCGTAACCCCCTCCCATCCTAAGGTGCCTCCCTGGTGTTAGGATTTGTTAATCACTACAGCTCAGCAACCAGAGAATAACCACACGCTGCTAAACTCAGCACTAAACCAGGCTCAGCCCAGCCAGAGCAGCTTTGCCATCCCCTCTCACACACCATTTGTCCTTCCTGGCACCCTAAAATGAAGAGCCCCAGGGAACGTGCCACTGTCAGAGCAGCTCATCGGGGGCTGCCTGCTGCCCGCCCGTGCTGTGGCACAGACAGCAGCCCCGTTTCACCCACCCCAGGGCACGGGGAGCCCAGTGCAGCCCCGGCTCTCCCTCTGCAGCCCCCTCACGTCCCGCTGTGCCACTGCCCGGCTGACGGAGCCGCCCGGAGCCTTCCCCAGGCAGAGGGATTGCTGTGATTAAACTGAGCATAATGAGCCTCTCTCCAGCAAGGCACAGCCCATCATCCCGCAGATGAGAATGCCCATTTCAGTCCTCCTCGCTCCTCAGCTGAATCATTTCCTGGTGCTCTACCTGCAGGTGAGATTGATCCCCTCAATCCCATCTGCATCACGCAGAGCAAAGAAAGAGCTTTCCGGATCTCTCCTGTCTGGGACATATCATTAGGGGCAGTAAATCAGTGCTCCCCCGGGGATGTCACTGCAGCTGAACCTGCCTGCACCTCCTGAGCACCCCAGCTGGCAGAGACACGGTGACATGGCTGGGGATGCAAGTTGAGGTTTATTCGGTTTCCAACGGAAAAGTGCAAATGCAGGAAAAGAAACACTATGTGGAGAAGTGCCTGCAGTTCTTCCCTTCTCCAATGCAAAGCTCTCTGACCGAAATAGCACATTGAAATTAAGCTCATTTGTTTCCAAATTGAAATCCCAAGACTCTTCCATATTTGAAAAGTGTCATAGATGCTTTTTGGATGGCTGCTCTGCCTCGCCGAGAGAAAAGCAGCGAGTACGAAGGGAGGAAGACATTCTTCTAAGCACAATTCACCAGGGGCTTCACCACATTGACTGGGCACAGGCTCACTAAATCCTAAACATTGCGAGGGATGACCTGAAAGCCATCCCCAGACTTTGATTTCAGCGCTAACAAACTTCTGCCTCCCCGTGATAAGGACATCTCTGCACGCCGTGCCCAAGCTCCCTGGCACAGCCATGTGCTCCCCTCCCCAAACACCCAGCTCCACAGGCTCCGCACTTTGGGCTCAGCTCAGGGCACTAATCCTGAACTTAAGGGGTTGTAGAGGTTAATTGTAACCTAATGAACAAGAACCAAGTTGGGGACTTGTGGGGTCAGTTGCTGAAGTCCACTGCTTGCTGGTTCCCTTCTTCATTTCCCATGACGGGAACATTTTGCCCTCAGTCTCGCCATAAAAAAGGCAAACGGGGGCCATCCTGAGCCAGGGGAAATTGTGAACCCGACATGAAAGGCACAGATGACATGGGTAACTGATTGGTTTAATTACAACCTAATTTCCTCAATCACAAGTTCAAAAGTAGATGGCATTGGGTTTTAATTAAGAGGACTGCTTGAAGGATCTCAACCTCATCATGTTTTAGTCAAAGAGCTATGGAATAAAGGCCAGGAAATTGCACTTTTAGTTAATACAAACTAAAGGAATTATCAGATCCAGCAGGAAATTCTCAGAACTGTCAATACTTATTGACAGATGCTGCTCCTCCATTAGACACAGTCCTCAGACACTGCAGCTTGTTCCCAAATCACCCAGGGACAAACGCTGGCTCAGCCCTGGCCAGGCCCCTGTGTCCTGGTCCCAGCCCCAGGGACCTCACGGGTGTCCCTGAGGTGTTTGATGCAGTGGGGACAGACCCCAGGTGTGCCCCAGGTATCTCACAGATGTCCCTGAGGTGTTGGATGCAGTGGGGACAGACCCAGCCCAGCCCCCAGGTACCTCACAGATGTCCCTGAGGTGTCTGATGCAGGGGGGACAGACCCAGCCCAGCCCCCAGGTGTGTCCCAGGTACCTCACAGATGTCCCTGAGGTGTTTGATGCAGCAGGGACAGACCCAGCCCAGCCCCCAGGTGTGCCCCAGCCCCGGGTACCTCGCAGATGTCCTTGAGGTGTTTGATGTAGTGGCGCTCGGTGCTCATGATCTCATTGATGACGTTGGCTCTCATCTGGTCCCGGTTCTGCACGGTCCTGCCCAGGCACAGGCAGTCGGCGCTGGGGTCCAAGTGGCCGTTCTGCACCTCGCTGGTTCCCTCCTCCACCCCATCCTCCTGGTTCACCCATAGCTGCAGGAGAGAGGGGACAGCAGAGGGGTTATTCCCAGCAGCAGCACAGGGGGCTGGCTCAGGGTGGCACGGCTCTGGGAGATGTTGGATGCACCCCTCCCTGCCCCACTGGGGCGTCCACAGAGCTCCCAGCCCACGCTGCCCGGTTCCATACTGGTGCAACCAGCCCCAAATGGTTCCCCACACCCTCCCTGTCTCTGAGGGGGCTGCCAGTGTCGGCTGCTTTGATCCCAAATATAAAATCATGCTGTGACAGGGTGACTGGGTGCTGCCAAGAGCTCCAGACTCAGATGGACACGACTAGAACAGAGCAGCCTGAGCACAACTGCAGCTACTGGTGTCAAGCACTGCTGCACCAGCTCCTGCCACCTCCAGCTGGGGTCTGTCTGAACAGGAAGATCCTCTGGGATCAGGGATCTGCCCTTCCCAGGGCACTGATTCGAGGTGGAGATGTGGCTGGTTCAGAGATCTGAAGGGGACATCGGCGCTGGGTTGTGTGTCTGGGGCTCTGTGACCTCCCGGGCCAGGGGCTGTGAGGGAGCCATGATTCCATTTCTCAGCAGCTTTCCTCATCGGTTCACAGGGACAGCCTGGCTCAGGCAAATCCCACAGCTCAGCATCCCGGGACTGGGATCCCCAAACCATGGGATCCCCCAAGTGCACAGACAGGACACTCCTGAGCAAGTCCCCTAAAACCTGGGGGGCTGAGGGCAGCTTGGGATGGGGGCACTGGGCACTGAAAACCACAAAAAGCAGTGAAAAAGGATCGCTCTGTGTTCAGCACACTGAAGTTTCCTTCCAATATCAAATAAAGAACAGCCACTGAAATTGCAAATTCCAACTCTCTCCTGTGTGTCTGAACCAGCTCTGCACACACCATACGGATCAAGGGCTCCTTTTCCCACAAAACCTGCTTAAAATAGCTCTGATTGACTCAAATTGGGCTCGGGGTAGTTTGTAAACAAACATTAAATAAAGCTTAGAGCTGACAGAAATACCCCTGTCTTTCACAGACCACCTCAGCTGTGATGGGAATGAAGCAACTTCTCTCCTCAGCGTTTGAAGTCCCCAAATCCTGGGGACTTTCAAACCTAAAAATACATTTTCCTGTGAGCAGTGGAACTGTCCACACACGGAGTACAAGGAAACCAAGCAGCATCATTAACCTGATCTTCAGGCTTCCTTTCAGCGTTAATAGTTTTTCCTACTTGCCCATTATTCAGTTTAAACGGGGCTTTACACAGATTGTAAAGGGCAGTGTTCCCTGTAAATCAGGAAAGTAAAAACCTCCAAACCTGCCCCTGCTCCTTCCCTGCTTTCCCAACCAACAGCTGTTCTGCTGAACCACCTCTTGCAGCTCCCACGTTCTGCCCTCCCACAGCGAGTTGTAAAGGCCAAAAAAAACCCAAAACCAAACCAAAAAACCCCAAACCCTTCTCTTCTTTAGTAGGATGTAAATGATGCTGCAAATTTGGGGGATAAAAAAGGGGTTCTGTAGGATTTCCATCAGCACTGGGAGGCCTGGCTGAGCTCTGGGTCACTGTGAGGGAAGGCAGGGAGCTGGTGATCTAATCCCACCCAAACACAGTGGGATCCCGCATGGAAAACCTCTCCTGGCACGCTGAAACAAACGTCTCTTGATCAGAAAAACAACTCAAAAGCTGGCTAGGAAAGTGTCCCTTTCAGCAAACCCACCTCTGGAAGAGGTTTGGGGTGCACTGAGGCAGAGCAACACCCCACGAACACGAGCAGAGGTTTACGCTGAACAATGAATAAAAAAATGGATTAAAAAATCGAGTGCTGCTGCTCAGTAACGTCCCTGTCGGTGTAAGGGACCTCGGGGGCCAGCACTGACACCAGTGCCACCAATGCCAGTGGGGGCTCTGCTGGGAAAACCTGGGGGCACCCTGAGAATGGGAAATGGGCCCCGGGAAGGACGGAATGGCACCGGGATCCCTGCCAGGGATGTGCCCTCGTGTCAGCTTCAGGGGCATTCCAAACCAAACAGATGTGGAAAACCCAGCAGCACCAACGTGGGGATTAAACCCTGCTGGGTGAAGTTTAAAGGAACTTCCCACCCTGCTTTTCTTCCCCTATGAAAAGGGATTTTGCAGCCTTCCCAAACCCAACTGGAACAGCTGGTTACCAAGTTTCCTGACATTCCTGCCAGTCTGGCAGCAGAGCATATTTTGAAAGCTCTACCTCCTGGAGTCAGGTGATCATGAGAAAAAATTTGATTTTTATTTAAAAAAAAAAAAAAAGCAGGAAAGATCTAATCCTACCAAGGCATGTGTGTGTAAGCCTGAGTCATGAATCCTAAAGGCTTTGAAATTCCAAGGCAGACAGCAAACTCGCAAACTTTCATGATTCCTCAAATCCAGGCTGCCTTTTGTGCACGGCAGGAACACTCCCTCCTTCCTCATCTGCGAATCTCAGGAGTCCTGCTTTCTTCCTTAATGAAATTTTTGCTCCATCCTGCTAGGATCCGTGTTCCCAAAGGGGAAAAAAAATTACAGTCCTAGTCTAGATGGCTTCTGCCTTAGATTAAAAACAAATGCAACAATTTTATCAGCTCCAGGGGAAGCCGAAGGTGCTTCCACCCTGCGCTCCCCAGCCTCGGCTGCTGGAAGGATGACTCCCACTGTGTTGTTCAAAGACTCCTGTTTCCATCTAAACCTCTGAAGTTCTCTGAAATTCCAGCGAGGATCCTTCTTCCAGGGCATCGTCTGAAGTCGGGACCGTGACAAATAAAAGCGGAGGTGCAGTGGCAGCTCTGACACCGACCTTGGGCCAGTCACTGCAGCTGGAGGAGGTTTCTGACCCAGACCCAGGGATAATCACGGAAAAACTCATGGAGACGTTGAGATACGGACTGAAATGCATCACCAAGCTCTTGCTCTCATCCCTGATCACACCTGGGGCTGGGTTCGCACCTTCAGCTCTCCGGGCTGGGGAGGAGCTGGGCCATGCTGGGCCAAGGGAAAGTGGCACTCCAAGGGTTAACTGTCCTCTGTCCCAGAGCCACCAGCCCAAGCTGGATCCTGTGGGCCTCAGTGACGGTGATGGAGCTGCAAGGTGGAACAGCCACACTGGGCACACGCTGGCTTTGCCCAGAAACCTCTGAAGTCAGCTGGAGTCGATCTGGACAAAGCTGCAACATTCCTGGTTCAGCCCAGCGCCTGTAACAGGGTGATCCCTGTGTTTCATACACGTGGGACCCTCCAAAATACCTGAAATGCCTCCATTTGCCTCCTTCCTGTGGGGAACAGCTGAGATCCCACTCCTGGAAGAAGGTCTGTCTGCTCCCCATCTTTCCAACCGGACACAGATGCACAGCTGCCCCTCCCTCCCGGTGCAAACATCTCCATTTTTAGACAAGAAACTCCAAAACTCTCATTTTCTTCCAGTTTCATCCCATCTCCCCAGCATTCCCAGCTCAGGATGGGTGCCTGCCACCCCCGGGAAGCTCCTGTGGGGGTTTCCACGGGGCAGGGATGGGACAGGAGTTCCCTGGCAGCTTCTCAGCTCTGCTGCTCACTTGGATTCCAGGAAGCCTCTCCAGGCTCCCGTCCTGCCCTCCTCAGCAGTTCAGGGCTGTGGCTTGGCACAGCTCTGGGATCCCAGACTGAATTCCTGCATCCAATGGCTCTGTTTTTAAGGATAAACAACAACAGCTGTTCAGCAACCAGCACCACCAACCCCACCGTAACAAACCCAGGCCCTCTTTAAACACCTCTGCCATGCAAAACATCGGGGGCTGTAAAATAAAACAGCACTGGGAGGGTTTCCACCAGGTCATAAAAAAGGCTCAGCAGCAGAACCACCAAGCCCTGAGAGCCACTTCAAGCACTCTGCACTGAGAATCAATTAAAAGAAATCAGTGAAAACTACAGAAAAAAAACCCAACAACCCAAGTTGCATAATGCTGGTCCTACGTGATGCTTCCCATTGAAAGGCCCCTCCATGTGGAGAGGAACGGCCTTATCATGAGGCTCCCAGTCCTATTTCAAAATTCAACCCTAATTGGGAAGTCATGACCAGCTCTTGCGTAATGGAAGAACTTGCAGAGGCAGATAAAAGTAAAATAGTCAAATAAAAAGGGCCCTTTTCCCTAAGGAGCAGTTCTGGGAGCCAGGCAGGGAGAGCTGATGGCTGCATTGTGCTAATTCATGTTCTCTGTGACTGATATCCTTTGAGAAAGGGAAAAAAGGAAGACCCAGGCGACCACAGGCCAGGCAGGCTCACCCCAGTGCCCAGCAGGAGCACGGAGCAGGTTCCTGGAAAACATGTTCAGGCACGAGGAAGACAAGGAGGGGAGTGGTGAGAGCCAACACAGGCTCACTGAGGGTACAGCGGGCCCGACACATTTAGTGACCTGTGACAAGGGGGTTACAGACCTCAGAGCCCCTTCCAGGGCCTAAAGGGGCTCCAGGAGAGCTGGAGAGGGATTTGGGACAAGGGATGGAGGGACAGGACACAGAGAATGGCTTCCCACAGCCAGAGGGCAGGGCTGGATGGGATATTGGGAAGGAATTGTTCCCTGGGAGGGTGGGGAGGCCCTGGCACAGGGTGCCCAGAGCAGCTGTGGCTGCCCCTGGATCCCTGGCAGTGTCCAAGGCCAGGCTGGACATTGGGGCTTGGAGCACTCTGGGACAGTGGGAGGTGTCCCTGCCCATGGCAGGGGTGGGACTGGATGGGCTTTAAGGTCCCTTCCCACCCAAATCAGTCTGTGATTCTATGATATCAAATGTCTATAAATATCATTTATCAACTCACAGCTTTACCCAAATGGTGCATGAAATCACCCAGTGGCACCGGGCCAGCATCAGTGACCTGCAGTTACTGCAGCTCTACCCTGCTCAGTGCAGGCACTGCATGGAGAGGACTTTCCTTCAACAGGCACCAAGGCCTGATCGCCTCACAGCGACCAGAAACCACAAAAAACCAAACATTTTCCCAGCCAGCTGGGTTATTAACCTCCTTCCAGTGGATATTCACCAGGACAAAACCAGCAGCTAATGTGCCGTTCTGGATTCTCGCTCACAATTAGCTAACGTGGCAGATTAACGATCCAGACGCAGCCTTCCAGAGAGCTGCTGCCATTCCAGGGAATCTGGATTCCACAGGACAAGCGTGGGCAGCGCAGTGGGTTACAGCCACTGTCCCAGTGACCTGCAGAACCTGCACAAATCCATGGAAGCACAGAGCCTTTCCCACAGACTCCTTCCCACCCATCCACACCGCCCTGCCTGGCAGAGCGGCCCCATTCCCGCAGGACCTGCCCCCTTTCCTGCCTCCCCGAGCTGGTGCCAGGGCTGGGCCCTTGTTTGCAGCCCCGTGCAGTGTCACATCCCTGTGCAGTGTCACATCCCTGTGCAGTGTCCCATTCTCACTCTGTGCAGTGTCACATCCCTGTGCAGTGTCACAGGCCCACTCTGTGCAGTGTCCCATTCTCACTCTGTGCAGTGTCACACCCCCACTCTGTGCAGTGTCACATCCCTGTGCAGTGTCACATCCCCACTCTGTGCAGTGTCACATCCCTGTGCAGTGTCACA
>VZTA01018588.1:204153-256639 GCA_013398855.1 Mohoua ochrocephala | reverse complement strand
CCCCGCTCCCTGCACTGCCACCCCCCCGCTCCCTGCACTGCCACATCCCCGCTCCCTGCACTGTCACATCCCTGCTCCCTGCACTGTCCCATTCCCGCTCCCTGCACTGTCACATCCCTGCTCCGCTGGACTCCACGCTGGATTAAGAGGATCAGTTGCTCATTTGCAGCCCAGGAGGGCCCGTGGTGCAGAGCTTTGCATAAGCAAAGCAGCAGCAGCCTCCAGGCTCAGCCTCTCTGAGCCCTCAGGAGAAGCACCGGCTGTCCTGGGCTCTGCCAAGGTGTTCCCCCTTCCCTGCCTCCAGGGAGCAGTGAGGGGCTGCCACAGATGCTGCGTGTCCCCCCGAGCTGTCCCAGCCAGCCCCGGGCTCTGCCCGGCCGTGGGCAGGCTGCGGGCACAGGGAAGGGCTGGGAATGCTGTTTGCTGGGAAGCACAGACATTCCCTGTACCCTCGCCCAGGACATTCGGCAGCAGCAGGAGGGGCAGCTGAAGCAGGTTACTTTCCCCTCCTGTGGTCCTACCACTGTTTTCCTCCACAGCCCGAATTTCTCCCTCAGTAATCCGGCTCCGGCCTCAGCATCCTTCACATCCCTCCAGCCCACAGGCTCTCTGATACCTTCCTTTCCTCCCTCCAACTCCCCACAGCTTCAGCCCTTCCTCTCCCCTCTAAAACTCTCCATTCCCAGCCTCAGAAATTCCCTTTCCCCAAGGTGAGAAACAGCCTTTCCTCATTTCTGAAAAGGAGAGAACAGGGGATTCTATAGGGATGACTTCAGGCTCTGCATCCCCGAAAGGTGAACAAGAACAGCTCCAGAGAATAGGCCCTGTGCTCCCTCCCTGTTCCCTGTGGTCCAAATGCAGATTCCCAGGGGCTGGAGCTCCAGCAGGGACCAAAAGCTGCTTGGACACTGCAGCAAACTGCACGTGCTACCCTATATCTCCCAAAACACCAGGAGTCAGGGCTCAGCCACGTCCCAAAAGCCCAAGTCCTGCTGAGCAGCAGTGCCTGGGACACACAGGTGGGAAGAGCAGAGGCTCGGAGCTCATCGCAGAGCCCCTGCCAGGCTGAGGAAGGGCAGGGCCTTCCCTCCCAGCCCGAGTGGCAGGGACAGGGAAGGGGCTCTGGAGCTCTGTGCCTCGAAGGGGTTCTGGGGCTCTGTGCCTGGAAGGGGCTCTGGGGCTCTGTGCCTGGTTTGCCCGACTCAAAGAACAGCCTCAAAACTCCGCTTTCGCACCTGCAAACCAGCTTGTCCAGGGAAGGGCCACGTGCCAGCGTGTGACCCTTGGGGGACCCGATGGATGTGACCCGCCTGAGCTGCGGTGGCAGCGGCAGCTGCAGGTGGCACGGGCAGCCCTGGGATGCTGAAATGCTCCTTGCCTTTGGAACACCCCGAAGCTCTGCAGCTCCTCCTGTCCCCAGCAGCGTGCTGGGCCCGTGCTGGGCCCTACCTCCAGCACAGCTATTTTTAAGCTGGATTTGCCATGGGAGAATCAAATCTCCTTTGGAAGGCTCCGACTGCAGCTGCACTGCAGCACACCCCGGGCTGTCCGTCCCACAGGTGAGGGCACCTCGGCTCTATCCTCTTTCCTCGGGAAATCTCACCTGGATGCCGCTGGCTCTGAGGGAATGCTAAGCAGGGGAAAAGCAGGTGAGTGATGAGCTGCTCCAACGAGACACAATCAGATTTTATCAGGCAAAAAGAAGCAGATGGGGCAGCAAGATGTGGAATTACACCTGCAACAGAGCAGGCACAGCTAAAAGCTGAACCCATCTACCCAATAAAGGCACGAGCTGCCAGGCACTGGGACCAGGCACTGGGACCAGGCACTGGGACCAGGCTCTGGGTTCAGAGTCTCCTTCTCCACAGCGCCTTAAAAGCTCACTTCAATTTATCCAGCACTTCTCCTTTAGCAGCAGAAAATAAAGTGGGTCAAAGGCAGCTTTTCAGCAGGAAAATCAATCTAAAATTACAACACTTGGGGGAACCGAGGCAGTGGTGAGAGAGAACACGGAGCGCTGCCACCCCTGCACTTCTCCACCCCTGCACCTTCTCCTGAAGAGGAGACCACGAAGATTTTAAACCCCCTCCTTGCTTGGGCCTTGGGAGGACCATTCCTTCCCTTCTCCAGCCACCAGGCACTACAGGAAGCTGCAGTAAAAGCTCCTCAGCCCCAGTTTGGCTCTTTACCTTGGCTTAGTAATGTAAGGAAGGGAGAGTCAGCATTGCTGAGGTGAGAAGAAATAGATTCTGCAAGCTCAGTCTGGTATCCAAAGAGACCAAGGAGAGCTTTACACAGGAATAAATCCCCCTCTCTGCCCAGGACAGGTGCACTCTGCCACGTCTCTGAGGAAAGACTCCACTGCACAGCATCCATGAGCTTTACTCTTTTTATTTCTCTTGCAGTGGCAATGTGTCAGAGCCCAAACACGAAGCCATTTGATTTCCCGTGTTTGGAGTGTCTCACCTGGGCTGTTTTGGACACCTGATGAGGGGCTCTGCAATCCAAACTTTGTTTTGAGGCTTGGTGTGCTTTCTAAAGGAGACCTTAGGGCACAACAACGGATCCGTGGGCAGCCCTGGGCTGTGATTCTCTGCTATAAATCCCTCCCTACCAACACCGAGCCTGCTCCTCTGAGCCACTGTCAATGTGCTGGTTATGCAAAAACTCAGCTGTAGCCCATGATGTACAGACAGCCCAAGGCTCTGCCATCCACAGAGGAGAAAAAAGTGGCATTGCCACCACAAGAATGTGAAATCTTGTTTAAAAGTCCTGCTGGTTTTTCCCAGCTGTACCTCCCACCCTGTCAGGCCACTGGAAGCTGACAGGATGTTCAAAGACACCGAGCAGCAACCACGGCCGCACCCTGTGGGTGTCCAGCGGGCTCAGAACAGGCGCTAAAATACAACACAGACACCTTCATCTGTCTAAACCCAGCTCGTTGCCGAGTCTTAAATTTAGTTCTTGGAGTTCTTATCCACCTTTCTGACTTGGGGGCTTTCATAACCTTCTCCCTGAGAGCAGCAGCTCCCTGCAGAAACCATTCACCATTCCATGCTGGCTCCAAATTTTACTTCTCCTATGCTGTGCTTTCTCTTCCTCCAAAAAAAATCATTGCTTTATCATCCAGCTTCCCCTTGAAAGTTCCTGTGCTCCCAAAACTCCACGGCTTTCCTCTCCCCCCCTTCCTTCTACCCGAGTCCGGAGCTGCTAAGAGGATTACTGCAGGTGTGAGCAGGGAGACAATTGCTGCGTGAGCAGGGAATTCGGGAGAGGTTTTGTTTGCCACCCCTGGCTGTCATGTAAAGGAGGCCAAGGGAATCAGCAGGTTCCTGTTTTCCTCTCCACTTGCAAATGTGAAGTTCCCTGCTATGAGATTCCGTGAGTGCCAAATGCTTTGCCAAAGGTTTTCAGATGATCTGGCTGGAGAGCAAGAAGCGTCAGACATCTCACTGCAAACTGGGTTCCCAGCCCAGTTTTGTCCTCAGAAGTGATTCAAAGGACTTTGAGAGGAACCCAACTGTGCAGTGATCTTCTGCTGCTCTCCTGTTAGTACTTACAAGAGGCCTCAAGTCTAAAATATCCTGAAATTAATCCCATTTGGCTTTATACCTGTCTGGTCTGTCTGACATCCCTCACTCAACTGCTATTCATATTCTGTGCAACATATTGTTCCCTTTTCCTTCTGTGCTTGCATAAGAGAAACACAGATATAAAGAAAAGCAATTATTTTGCAAGTAAAACTAGAACCACCCAGGCTAAATGAGGCAGTTTTCTGGCATCATCTTAAAAAAGCAGGGCTCAAAGTACAACAGAGAAAAACGCAGCCTCCTCATGATGCGAGTGATCATCTGCTCTTCTCGCAGTTCTTTCATTTCTTATTCAGCTGCTTTGGAAACCTGGGGGGCAAATCTTCCCCTCCAGCCTCCCTTCAAGACCTGCAGACAAAACGGGCCAGAACTCTTGTTCCTAAATATTAATTCTCACTAAGGCAGCACAGGCAGGCGCTGCTCCCCTCTGGGAGGGGCAAGGGCAGGTGTCTGGGCCCTGCCTGCCCCCAACAAGGGATTCCCACGTGGAATAGCCAAGCCAGCCTCTTGCAGAGCTGATGGAAGGACTGGTGTCACTGGGATGCCGGACAGAAACCTCCTGGTAAGGCTGCTATGACCCTCAGCACCAAGGACGAGGATCCAGGATTTGTTGCAGACATTTGTGTACCACACTCTGAGATTCACTGATGCCCCTCTCCTTTGCTCTCCCCAGTTTCTAAAACCACCCTCCCAGCCTTGGAAAAATGTAGGGAGAGATGGGGAGCTCAGCCAAGCCAAATGATCCAGGGGTTGGGGCCTTAGACTCATCCATCTGCTTTTTTGGTGTGTGTTTTTAGAAAACAGGACAGTGAAAAAACCAGACTGTTCTTAAACCTCCCGTGGACGGTCTGTTTATGACATCACACAAAAGGGCTGTTAAATCTTATCCCCAGAAGCACAAAGAAATCAGCCCTGGTCAGTGCACGGAGAGGTTAAACTGGCCCAGAATATTTCAGTGTTTAAATTAAGCAAACAAAATGAGATTGCTCTCGTTCAGCCTTTCCAGCTGCAGCGCAGAGGAGACGTGTCAGTGACACAGGTGAGAGTGCTTCTGCAAGAAGGTTTTCACCTCAATCACACCTGATACAAATCCATTTTCCAGACTTGTTGCCACCACTGGCTGCGGGGTCAGGCTCAAAATACCAAACACAGTTTGTTATCCCAGGCCAGAGTAACAGCATTAACTTTGTCAGGCAGCCCAGATCCAGTTTCAGACATGGATCTCTCACTCTCGGCACTGGCCAGACCTGGGGGAGACACAAGAGCTGCACCAGAGGGGAGAAAATTGTGTGCTGGGGAGGCAGCAGAAAGCAGAGGTCTGGGTTCCTTGTTGGTAGTCACTGTACATCACCAGGGAACACCAAATCACCCATTTTAACCCAATTTTCCTAATCCAGTGGCTGTTTCCCAGATGAAGCGTTCAATCACAGGGATGCTGATGTTGCCCAGAAGAGGGAGGGCTCAGAGAAGAAGGTAAGACAGGCAAAAAGCTCTTCCAAACCCAGGTCCCCTGGAGCTGGTGTGAATTCTTAGGCCCCACCAAATCATCTCCTCACAGTCCATACCACGGTTTTCATGGAATCATGGCACCCCAGAGTGGTTTGGGTTGGGAGGGACTTTAAAGACCAGCCAATCCCACCCCCTGCCATGGGCAGGGACAGCTTCCACTATCCCAGGTTGCTCCAAGCCCCGTCCAACACTTGGACACTGCCAGGGATGGGGTTTGTTGAAGAAGAACAGCTTAAGGAGAGAGGCTGCAACAGACACCCAGGAAAGGCCCCTCCATATCCCAATAAGCCAATCCTTACTCCAGCCTCCCCCTGCCCCACTCTCATTTCATTGCAAACCTTCTTTGCTCCCCATTTTTTGGACAGGAAACAGGCAAAGAAGTGGGAATCGGCATCAGTGAGAACAAACACAGCAAAAACTGAGTAAGAGCTCAGTTGTTGATGCCCTGAGCATCAGCCGTGATTCCCCAGAGCAGTAAAAAGCAGAAAGTCACTCACCCTCACGAAGCTGGCGGGAAACCATCCTTCTTCATCGTCGATCTGACCCCACCACCAGTCCTTGTTGGAAGCATCCAGGACCTTGATGACGTCTCCTGCTTTAAACGCCAACTCCCGGTTGGCCATGGTGACGTGATCCCATACTGCCTCAGCACTGACAATGGAACCACCACTGATCAGCTTGGGGAGAGAAAAGCACAGTCAGGGAAGGCGGCGGCCCCGGGCGCTCACATGCACGGCAGCGCACGCGGCAAAGCTCGCAGCCAAGCGACTTCCCCGCGGCCATTCCCGCTGCCCTCATCCTGCTCCCAACCATGCCAGGCAAGCTCCAGGTGCCGTGTCCGGGGCCTCCCGGCTCCTGGCACCTCCCCTCCCACCTCTGCACATGCACATCTGTCAGGGACAGTTCCGCTGGCATAACGCGCGGCTCCCAAAGGCAAAACCAAGCGATGGTGTCCTGCAAAGGAATTTTCACTTCGGTTCAAATGTCAGAGGCTCGGGAGGCTTTCCATGCACATCCAAGCAAAGTTAGTGCACGTATTCAGAACGCTTTTTGAAACTGGAAGTTGCCCATTTTAGTGCTGGTGATGTACTGACACCCCTCGCTCTTGGCACGCTGCTGACCTGGCCCAGCCCTGGCCTGGAGCACAGCCCAGCCCAAGCTCTGCCCAGGGAATCCTGCCGGCCCTGGCTGTCGGGACAGTCTGCACGGAGCAGATCCTGGCCTCTGGACACTGGACTGAGGCCAGCCTGGTGTCTGACAGGAGCTCGGGAACATCTCTGCGTGTGGAGCTCGTGGAGCCTCAGCACCAGCACAGACCAGTTCTCCTTGGTGACAGACATGAAACTCCCACTCCATGCTGGCAGGAGGGATCATCCCACCACTGATGCCTGTGCTTCCACACCACCATCCATCCATCCCTCCATCCATCCATGCCCAGGACACCCCCTGCTCCTCGGAATGACAGCTGTGTGGTTTTTAACAGAGTAATAAATTATGTTTATGTTTTGCCCACTGCAGGGATTCTGTGCTGAGCACTGAGGCTGCCCCAGCAAACACAGGTTTTCCCCACATGCTAATCAGCTTGTCAGAGCCATCCTGGGCCTCCTCCAGTAGTTCTGCCACTGAGACACCCTGACCACGGACTTGGGCTCCCTCAAACCCGTTTCAGCTCACAGGGACAGAGCTCAGCCCCGTGACCTTTGCAGACCTTGTCGTGGCGAGGCTCCGAGAGCCACAGTGTCCTTCGGCTCGGGCAGGAACACAAAGCACACAGACAATAACTCCTCGCTGTGCTTATGCGAGTGCAGAAGCTCTGGCAAAGGTTAGAGAGCTCCTAATGGAAGTCTGGCTTCCCCAAACCCCTGTTAATCACCACCTGCACGGTGAGAACTTGAAGGAGACCTTCCAGCACAGCTTCAGGATCTCAGCATCTACAGAGAACATTCAAGTCGTGCAGAAAACCCAGTCAACAGATGAAAGGGCCTGATTTACCACATGCCTCGGACTGGCTTTCCTTTAAAAAACTGATCTCCTTGGGATGGGGACAGTCAGAGCTGCACTTCCAGCCCTTCAGTTGTAGAGTCAGTCACACAAAGCAGCAAAACCTACGAGGCTTAAGCTGGCAGTGCCTTTCATCCTCAAAACCCAGGCGGACCCAGTCGGTGGGCAGCAAAGGAGAGCTGTGTTCCTCCCACTTTCACTGTGACAAAACTGCCCCTCCTAATTCAAAATCAGCTGGAGAAGAAACACGTGTCCTTTGTGTGTCACACAGAGGACCTGTCCACACGAGCCTCACGAGGTCCTGGGACGCCAGCCAGAAAAGCAAGGCATGCAACAAGCCCTCAGGTGATGGCTGAACGCATGGCAGAGGGCACCTCCTGCTTCAGTGAGGGGTTACTCCATGTCTGGGCTTTTGGGACAGAGCTGGAGGCACCAGAGGGTCCCATCCCAACCAGCAGCAGCTGGGGTCAGATGGTGATGGAGCCCCAGCTCAGCCCAGCTCTGGGCTCAGCAAAGCAGGGCAGCCACATCTGGAGAAACAACAGTTATAAAGACTGATCCAGCAACAGCTGGATGCTCAGACATGTTTCAGTGCCTCCTCACCACCCCTTGCTCTGCTCCCATCAAGGTTCCCGGGTGCTTTCATTAACAGGGATCAGTTTAAAGCACAGAGAAGCCCGGGACAGGTCTGGAAGGGATGAGACTTCAGAGCTGAAGGAACCTCGCAACACATTTGAGAGCAGATAACATTTATCTGTTCTTCTGCCAGGACTGAGCTCCTCTCCTTCACCAGTGCCTCCCCTCTGCCATATTCATGGACGCTGTCCAGGTGTGGTTTCCCAGGTGAGGACGTTCTGCCCTCCCAGCCCCCAGCTTTTCCTTCCCCCAGGCATTTCAGCAGTCCTTTTAGGCTTTCACATACTCTGCCTGCATTGTTCTGGAACACAGATGACCGGAATTGCAAATACAATTCCCAAAGGGACCTTAGCAGAGATTTGTGAAACAGCATGAAATATTTATTCGGGTGTCACAGCAATCTCCCAGTAATACCTCACACGTCCCCCTTTCCCCATGGCCACCTCCCACCCGTGGCTCACAGTGATCCTGCGCTCAGCTTATCCCAGTAAATGCAGTCAAGTACATTCTCTTTGGCTCGAAAATCAGTTTTCTTGTCAAAAAATGACTCGGGTTGGCCTGACACTTGTTCCTTTTGTTAATGCCATTGGGTATTTTAGTCCCTTTCCCACTGATGAGGAACCAGGAACAGAGCTATTACGCAGGAGCCGTGTTCCTGCTGCTTCTGCTTCAGCTGACATAGACTCTGCTGTCACTTCACACACAGGCAGTTCTGGGCACAAACTGCCACAGAAACGTCACTGAGCCCAAACTTCAGAGGGACTGCGCTTCAAACCCTCCCAGCCTACTTTGCAAAAATCCATTCCCGAGCCTGAGGCACAAATCCCAGCTCAGAGGAGCACGGCTCGGCCAGCGGCGAGGGCTGGCAGGGACTGCAGAGGGACCCGAGGGACGGGGGGGACACCCCGGCCTTTGTGTGCTGTTAGCACAGAGGTCTGGAGGGTGCTGCCAGGGCGTGCCAGGAGCTGGGGTGGCTTTGCAAGGTGCTTCTTGATCTCAAGGAGAAAGGCTCCAAGTCCTTGGCTCTCACTGATCGGGGCCAGCAGGGGCTGGTCCTTCCCAGCCCCTGGTCCTCACTGTCAGCCCAAGGAGGGGACCCACACCCCAGGAATCCTGCAAGCAAGCCCTGGCCTTTTGGAACGCAGATCCAGCTCAGCCTGTACCAAAAGGACGGCAGTGGGATGGCAGAACTGGAGCTCCATTGAGAGAATGTCAGAGCCTAAAATGAAAAGATCCAGTTTAATTTATGCTGCAAGACATCTTGCTGCATCCGTGGAGCCGTCCAGCTCTCTAGGGGCAGGGTTATGGAGACAGAACCTGACATCTGCAGCAGCAGGAGATGACAAACTGGAGAAAGGTCAGCATGAAATATTATTTTCTGAGAGAATTCAACACAGGAGCTCCTCACTCCAGAAAGTTCACGTCTCTTGGCTTAGTGCTGTGGTCAAAAATACTCAGCCAAAGACCTTGAAAGGAACTTCTCTCCCATAAAGTCAGATTCTCCCACACTGCAGCCGAGGGAGTCATCTGGACTCCCTGATAGCCAGTGAAGAGAAAGAGACACATCTGGAGTGTGATTCATCCCGGCTATTTCAGCAACCTACCTTCCAGCCAGGTGAATCATGCCCCAGAAATTGCTCTGTGTTTAGCTGGCTGATGCACACGCTCACATTTCCCACATCTTAATGCTCATCCCATCATTGCCAAAACCAAAGAACTGGATTTAAGAACAATTATCACAACGGGAATAGTCAAACATTAAAGCACACTCTCCCAGACACAGCAGTTTTCTGGAGGGTGAAGGTTGCTGGAAATCAAATGATGTTCTCTGTGCCCAGCAGAAGAATTCACAGAATCTCAGCCTTGTAAATTTACAAAAATGAGGACTTAGACATTTTGAGAAGTATCCTACTCATAAGAAGAGGGAAGCAGTGAGAAGAAATGCAGCAGGTGACAAGGACATTTGGTGTGACATCCCCTGAACACTGCCTGTCTGCCAGGTGAAGTCCTAGCTCCTATTCAAATCAATTATTCCTGTCAGTTGGTCGTTCAAAGCGAAGAGCCCAAAGAGAAAACTCCTCGATGCTTTCACCTCGTAACATCGGTGCAGAAATGCCCAGGAGCATTTGGCAACCACAGACCTGAGAATAATGGTTCCTGTTTTACAGGAGACTGCGGAGCACCTTCTGGGGTGGAGGAAAAACTTCCTCGGTGGGCAGAGGAGCAGATGAACTCTCGGGATGTCGTGTGGGCCGGGCACCGGGCACTGCTCCAACAAACACCGGGCAAAGGGAAATGCCAGGGCACGGAGAGGAGGGGCCACGTCCACATCCCGGCACCACACACGGACTGATTTAATGAGGAGAAGAAAATGGGCAGAAAGACAAGGCTCTCTCTAATTACACGCACAGCTGGCACGTTCTGGAGCTCACTGAGAACAGGGTGTGTTATCCCTGTACCACCGGGATCACAGCCCCGGCATTCCCAGGGATTTTCCACACAGGTTTCCACAGCAAACCTCCAACCACTCAGGCACAAACCCTCCCTCTACAGATGCTCCTTCAAGACACTCCCAACACTCCAGTACAACAGGTGAGCGCTTGACAACAGCGAGCAAAGCCAGCCGAAAGGAATCAAATCATTCCTACTGGAGGGCCGGGAGGATTCTGCTTTCTCTTCTCGTCTGGTGTCATTTCCAGGATGGAACGTGGCCACTGGAAATACTGAATTACATTAGAGGTGCTGCCAAAATAGAATGACAACAACAACAAACAGTAAAGAAGGGTTTCAGGGGACACTGCGAGGCCCCATCTCCGACAGCGCGTGCAAGGGATGCTGAGCTCTGTCCTCACCGGTGCTGGGAAAGCTCAGAAAGGCCCACCTGGCCCGAGATCCCCACTGTCTCCTTCTCCCCTTGCACTTTCCAAAGCCAAAGGGCTTCAATGTGTCATCAATGCCACAGGGGAGCTTCCCAGGAATACAAGGGAGATGCTCCAAAGTGGGAGTTTGACTCCAGATTTTTCAATTTTCTTTTTTTTGTGGCACCTTTATCAAGATCAAGTAAGTCTCCCCATCAAAGTAAGCAGGAAAATAAAAAATAAAAGGAATAACAGGAACAGCTCCCTGTTACAGGACCTGCTGGAATCACTCCGACCCTGTTACTGGAGCAGGTCTGGAGCAAATCCACAGGAGCCAAAGGAGAGGAAGGGAAGGGGAATGCCAAGGAAGACCCTCCTGCAGCAGCAGGCCCCACACATCGTGTTCCCTCCCATCTCTCAGGCTGCATCCACAGCACCTCCTGGTGAAAAAAGCCCAGGAACACCACCTGGGACAGCTTCCCAAAGCACATTTACAGAGCGGCCTCTGAGCCCGGGGTTACAGCTTCTCCCAGGCCACTGCAGGGGTGAAATCTCTGTGCCATGACCCAGCCGTGTCCCTGCAGGGGGACTTTGCTCCAGCTCCACATGACAGGACCAACTGGAAAAATATTCTGGGGAATGGGTGAGCCCCTGCCTCCAATGTGGTGCATTTTCCCTGGCTCTGCTCACTCCCCAAGCCAGGATGCACAGCTGCAGGCAAACATCTGCCCCACCTCAGCCCCCGCCTGCAGCGAGGCAGGTGAGGATTGAACATCTTTGAGTGAAATCAGCCACTACTGCAAAACTTCACTAAATATTCCCAACTCATCAACACTTACTGGCTTCTTCTGGGCCAGCTTGAAGAAGAAATCAGGGGCTTAGTGGTCCCTGGAGACTGAAATGGGCACAAAAGGGCCATTCAAACCACTCTCACCTGTCCATAACCTCTTCCAGGGATAAATAATCGTTGCTAGCCCACGAGATTCCACCCTGAGTTTTCAGCACAGAGCTTCTCACTAACCCAAAATGCATTTAAGGAAGAGCCACGCTCCCAAAAAAAACCCCCAAAGAAATCTACCATCAATCACCATCTCCTTAGAAAACTTCAAGTACCTCAAAGTTTCCAGGACCATGGCCTCTGGGAATAGGAATAATCTTAAGGGAGGGAAGTGTTTCTCTATTAGATCCTTTATTACTGCATCAGTAGAGTTGTAACAGTAAGAAAGGAGAGCTCTGGGTAGTTCCCTTTCAAATCAGCGTTACATAAACTGTGTCCTCCTCCACAGGAGCAGGATGCAGGAATAGGAGCAGGCTGTGAGGGGAGAGGGAGAAATGCGGTGAGCGGATGCCATTTGTTCAAATTGTTCTTGTACAGAGATGCCCTTTATTCAGACAACACAAAAGCCCCGTGAAATCACAACACTGCGTTCACCAGGCCCTTCCACAATGGAGGCAGCCAAAACAGCCTCAAAGGAGGACACACACAGAGCCGGTGTTCACAGAAATCAACGCTCAGGGGAAGGACAGCACACGGCAGAGCCCCACAGAACCCCAGCCAAGTGAGAGCACCACTGCGATCCCCTGGGGAAAGCACCTCGCACTGCTCCAGTGGCAGCACCACAGCACAGGCTGCTGGGGCTGGAATCTGCTCTCACCTCCCAGATCCCCCCCAGCTCTGCTGGGATCCACTCCCATGGATTCCCAGCACGGAGCCAGGGGGGAGCAGTGCACCCCGTGTCTCGGTCCCACACCCCGCTGCTTCTCCCAGCCCCAGGTCGCTCAGCTGAGGGAGCAGACAAAGGAAAGCGCAGGAGAACGTCACCCCGGCCCATCCCGCTGCACTTCTGCTCTTGCATAATCTCCCCAGAGTCCCTTTGATGGTGTGTTTATTTTTAAACCTCTCGTCAGGAATTATACAAAGTGAATAATGCCCAATCTCGGTGAATGGCCCCACGGCTCATTCACCAAACACAGGGGAGGGCAGCTCCACTTGATTTGCTCGTTCTCTGAAGAGGTGCAATCACCCAAAGGTTAAGCACAAGTCAAAGAATTCCCCTTTCTCTGCTTTCAAGCCCTTTGATGAATTTAACTAATGACTGGATTCCAGCTGAAAGAGGCTGATTGGAGTGAGAGTCTCCCGTATCCCATATTCTGGGAAGGCTGCCACACTTGGTTGGAAGCTTTATCTATCTTTTATTTATCTGTGTGTTCTGTGGAGAGCCAGTACAGACAGAAAGGTTCCTCAGGACCGGCTTGTTCTATTTTTCATTGATTCACACGTTCTTGAGAAGATCTCACCTGGCAGATAGGAAATCACCTGGCCTGAGCCAGGCTGCAGCAGCAGAGCCCAGGGGATGGCATCAGTCTCATTTTCCACCTTATGATTACTGCCCGCGTCATTCCTATTGACAACAGCAGCCACAATGCAGGGCCGTGGACGGAGAGCTGAGTGCCTGAAAAACCTTGGCAGCGGTGAGGAGGATGGAAGGTGGTGACAAGGCAGAGGGACCCCACTGGAGCACAGCCCATGCAGGTTTGGGCTCTGCTTTCATGGAGCACATGTCACCCTAATTGCTTCCCAGTCCCTCCTGCAGATGGGGCACGTTAAGGCTCCCCTTGCCTCACCACATATCTTTCATGGAGAGTAATTACAAATAACCACCAGCCATCATCTTTTCACTCAGATAAATGATGAGATCGGGGCTGGAAGTCCAAGTTTGAGCTGCTCCAGGGCAAGCAGCACCTTCAGCAAGCAGAGCCAGGGCGGCTCCCAGCGCTGTGGACTCGGGGCCAACGGGGGCTGTCAGCACAGATCCCTCACTGCAGCACTCAGCAACAAACAATGAACACCCTCCAAGATCCAAATCTCAGACACTCGCACAAACCCCAGCCTCCTGCCCCGAGAAGGAACTCCTGACATTCCCAAGCCAAGGCCACAACAGCCTCCAAGAGCTGGAGTTGGACTGAAATCCTTCCTGAGCCGATCCTTCCCGGGGGGCCGGAGCTGGGCTGGGATTCACACCCAGTCTCACTGGCCAAGCCTGCAGCGTGATGGCTGGGTGGGGAGCAGTCAGGATTCCCAGGATGTCCTCCCAGTTCCATAAAGGCCCAGCCCAGCAGGCACTGGGCCCAGTAACATCGAGGCATCGCGTACAGCCCACGGCAGCGCCCGGGGAAGGAGGGATCTGCTTCTCTCTCAGTCACCCAAGGGGCAGAGTGAGGCAGATAAGCAAACAGAACGTCACAAAAGAAGATAGAAATATTACAAAATAGATCTAAATTAGGCTCTGGGAATGCACAGAGGGACAAGATGCTGCTGGAGAATGCTGAGCCCTGGGCTAAGGGACACAGAGTGGAAAAACAGCGCCGACACCATCCTGAGCATCCCTATACCCATAGTACAGCCAATCCACAGCCTCTAAACCCCTCCGTGGGTGACCAAGACTTGACTGGAAATGTCAGGAATGCCAAATCTAGACTCATTTTACTCCAAAAGCCTGTCCTTATTAAAACTGCAAACAACTTCCCTGCCGTGGAGGAGACTGTGGGAAAACTGAGTTCATCTGAGCGACAGGATGGTTTTTGCAAGGAGAGGAGATAAAATTGTCACTGCTCTGAGGAAAGCAGGAGTAACCCACGTTTTAAAGGATATTTATTTTAAAATGTACGTCACCTGTTACCCTGGGACATGGAAGTTTCCAAAGCAGAAAGGAATTAAGGAGAAAACCACACAAATTGCTCCCAGTGGATTGAATTACTTAACAAAACAGACCTCCTTACGAAGGGAACAGCGCACGGATCTGCTCCTCCCAGACGTGGGATCCGTACCCCTGCAGCTGCAGAAGTGCCATCGGCCAGCCCAAAGCTGGCAGCACACAGCTAAGCCACGCAGCTGTCCCCAGCAGGAGCCATGGCACAGGGACACACACCAGCAGCACCCAGTGCAGCCCCTTCCCTCACCCGGACCCAGGAATTCCCAGGGAAATGAAGAAAGTGACAGGACCAGAACTCACGAAACTCTGTGTGGATACTTTGTCCTCTAAAAGCTGACACGGTCGGCCAGGTCTAAAAATCACGGAAGGAAATGAATTCAAACGCAGGGCTATTAATCCAGACCAGGAACACCAGTCCTGGATGGCCGGGAACAGGGAAGCAGCAGCAAGAGCCCCCTCGTGACTGAGGCACTGCAATGTGTCCTAAAGCCCCTCTGAGCAGTGAAGCAGAGGCCTGGATTGTGTCATGTTAGACCACAATGCATTGAACACACCCCCAGGAATCCTCAATAATGCACAACTCCCATTTATTGGTATTGTAGCTAGCAGCCAACATGATCATATTTAAAAAAGGATATTTTTAGTGCTGAGAACTTGGAACTTAAAAAGCGGTGGCTGTTATTAGTGCAAATCAATGCCCAGGCTGGATTAAAGTCCAGCTGAATGTATTACACTGATTAAATTCACCACCTGGGCTCCTTATTTGCTGCTCTCATCTCCTGGTCTCCCAGGGTAAGTCCCTGCAGCTCACATCTAACGCAGTGCAGGAGGGGCTTGCTGGCAGATGAGGGGGGCTTGCTGGCAGATGAGGGGAGTGACATCTCCAAACTGTTTCACAGACCCCGAGCCCACAGAAAATCTCATTAAATGAAGCACAAGGGCTGGAGAAGCAACACCTGGGCCCAGGAACCAGCCTGGCCTTTGGGTGACTGCAGGAGAAGTGACAGCCTTTTCTCCCAAGCCAGGGGGAAGCAGAGCCCGTCCAGCGGCTCTTGTGCAAACCAGGAGCCACCCACTGAAAATCCCATTGATCCCAGCTCCAGCAGCAAAAGGAAAAACCAGGATGAGCACCCAGAAGAAGAAATGGCCAGACAAAGCTTCTTGCCCCCAAATTTATGATCTTCATGAGAATCATTCCAGCAAAACCACGAGTCTTCCTCGTGATTTCCAGGATTCCAGCAACTGGACCAAAAAGCAGCCACGGGCATCCTGAGGGAACACCGGGATGACCCATCCCGGCCATCCAGCACCCCCGTGCTGGCAGTAAGAGCACAGCAAACCCAGCCAAGCACAGCTCAGGCCCTCACAGCAGCCACATCTCACCTTCCATCCCCCAGCTCCTGAGAGGGCAAACAGGCAGGACTTCAGAGAGATAAAGCCAAGAGATAAGAGCAAAGCAGCTTCTCCCCTTGAGACGCTTGTTGAGCCAAAGCCTGTGGCATCCTCTGGCTCTCCGAGCCCTCTGAGCTCGCCAGGGTCCTGGACTGGCCCAAGAACATCTCCTGCCTCGTGCCCTGCGTCACTCACAGAGCTGGGAAGCACTGAACATTCCCAGAGCAAACCCTGCATTCCTGCTGGTTTTGGGGTGACGGGAGGCACAGGGGTGGCACTGCGGGGCTGTGCCACACCCCCACCTCTGTCCCTGGCTTCCAACAGGGAGACTCCAGGTGGGATCTGACACAATATTCTTATTCCCACAGCTTTTTCCTCCTGCAGGCTGAAGGGACGGCGCTGGGTGGAAAGGCTGCCTCGTCAGGAAGATAATGAATGGATGCTCGTTAGAGGCACGGGATTGTCCCGCAGATTCCATCGGATCCTGTAAGCCTATTACAGGGATTGGCCAGATCAGCACAGGGATATGCAGCCTTCCACCTCTAAGCTGCTTTGCTCAATTCAGCTAGGAATGAATGGAAGGCGCTGCCTGATGGCTTCTCAGATTTCATGGACAACTGCCACAGCCACCATGTCCCCTTCGACAGGAGTAACTCAAGGCAGCCACTGGCTACAACCCTCTCCCTCAGCTGGGCCGCGGCTTGGATGACACTTCCACAGGGTGGAAAGGTAACATCAGGTGTTTGTCCAAGCCATCACTACATTCTGAACCAGGAGTTCCCCTCCAGCCCCCTGAGCCGCTCAGGGAGCAGCAGCAATCCAGGCACAGAGAGACACCACAAGCATCCACGTGCTCCTGCTCCCACCTCCCAATCCCATAGCTGCCTGCGTGGCCCCACACCCTGCGAGCTCAGAGCTCTGGCAGGAGCCCTGAAAGCCCTCAGAGAGGGGTGAGATGGGCAGAGGCTCCACCAGGATGCACCAGCATCACCCCATCCGTTGTATAATTGCCCCTTTCCCCTCTCTCCAGGTCACGCACAGGACACGATCGAGAGCTGTCCCTCCCTGTCCCACTTCACCTCGCCTGGCGCACGGAAACAATCACCTGCATGGGGCTGGAGAGAACAGCTCAGTACCGAGAGAATTCTATTCCAAGTCTAGAGGGCAAGGCTGTCACAGATGAAGTATGGCTGGGTATTATCTGTTGGCAAACACGGGACGTAATGGCAGCCACTCAACTTAATGGCTCGGATTCCAGCTCCTCCAAACGAGCCCATCGCCGCTGCACGTAATCACGGAATGTATTTAAAAGTATAATTTCCATCCAAAAGGACCAGAGCCGGAGCAATATGACTCATGCAGCTCCCTGTGCATCGGGAAACATGTCAGGAAGCCTGGGAATTTGCGAGCCCGTTGCCATCTGTGTACAAACTGGGCCGTGGACATGATTCCTCAAACCATTCCTCTGGCATCCAGGGAAGTTTGGAGGCTGCCGAGCCCCCAGAGTCAGGCCTCTGCACCCAAGGGAGCAGAACCGCTCTGTGAAGCTGCATGTGAAGCACGGGGATACAAATGTTCCAGAGAAAGGCAATGGAATTAAAAGGCATCTCTCCCCATGCACCTATTCCAGCGCTCCAGAGCTCCGCAGCTCCAGCTGCAAACTCAGCTCCATTTCTGCCATAACAAAATCATCTCCACAGCATAATTAGCGTGCTCGTGTTAAAATGGGTACAAATGCACGGAAAGAGGCATCCAGATAGGATTTGTTTTTCAAGACAACGTGATGTTTTCCCTGGCTAATAGATTCGATTCATTAAGGAGTAACAAGAGCCAAGCACCACTTGCAGCAAACCTGGCTGCCTTTAGCAGTGAATTGCCCATCCCCAGACTGCTTTGCACACTGTTCTTTTTTACCTGCTATGACTTGACAACCTTTTTTAGTCTCACTTGCCTACACATACGTGGCTTACAAAATATCTCTTCAAATCCTGCTTATTCCTAATTTCCTTAATGGCTCAATTAAGTCCCCTGGCATCGTTCTGCTCCGGGACGGGATGACTTCCACATTCGCAAGCAATTTTCAAGGTGGCTGGACAGTTTGTGCGAGCAGGTATTTGCACTAGGATTTGCAACACTCTCTTAGGGCAAACATCTGAGTTGTCTGAAGGGGTTTGGAATGAATAATTTCCTGCGTTATCCACCTTCCTCTAGAAATAACGCTCCATCTGTTCATGGAACGGTTCCCTTCTCTTACCCAGGCAGGATGAAGGTCACGCAAGGGAAAGAAAAATTTGCACGTCCTCCAACAAAACACAAGGCACGTACCTGGCCAAGGTCATGAAGCAGTCGAGGGAAGAAATACAGCTGTCAGGTTAAGGGGAGTGAGTAATCACCCGGCGCATCATTGCTGCGACAAGCACCCCAGGACACGGGCTGGAGTCACAACATGTCCTGTGCAATTAATCACTAATCAGGATGTGCTACAGAGAAGTCAAATAGCAACTCCAAAGGTGAACCGAAACGTTCAAACACCTCAGCTTAAAAAAAAACCCCAAACCTGAACAAACCTCAACTCTCCAATCCGAGGGGAAAGGCAAATGGAGTGTGTATAAAATCCCTAGCAGCCTCTGGGTGGAAACCAGCTCCTCCTGGGATGTGATTCACCCCAGAAGAACTGGCAGCAGCAGAGCCCATGTGAAGCTAATCCCTGGCTGTGCTGGTGGGGAGGATCTGTCCTTCCCCCGGCCTGTCCCACAGAGCCCTGCAGTGAGTCCCAGCCGGTTTCCATGAAATCAGCAGGGCTCTGCTCGTCCTCCCTGTGCAGAGCTCCTGCCTGGGCTGGGCTCTCTGCCCCCTGCATGTTTGGGATAACCACTGGCAGTAAATTGGTCCCTCACAGCAGCTGGATAACCCTCGACCCAGGAGCACTCACAGGCACAGAGTTACCAAATCGTTAAGGCTGGAAAACAACTCCAAGGTCACGTCCAACCTTTGACCAGATGCCACCACGCCACAGAGTGCCAGGAAGGAGCAGGTTAAATGCAAGTCCTGCTCTGGCTTCAGTTCGGAAATGATCCAGGAGCCTCACGGACACCTGCGCTCCTGCTCTGAAGAAAAGCAGCCACCTTCCCTCTCAGTCACATCCCCAAAGCACCTCAGCTTTGCCTCTCGTGGAAAGGTGCCTCCAGGAACAGCACTGGGATGGGCAGTGGCAGCTCCCGGATGGAGGTGAGGCACTCCTGGGCTGGAGCAGCGTGGATCTGATCCCTCCCCAGGACTGCCTGGATTGTAAGAAGTTCCTGCTGCTCCCTGCTTGGACAGGACTGGGAGAGGCTGGGATCTCCCTGCAATCCCGCTGCACCCAGCTGAGCACAGCCGGCCTTGTTCAGGGTGTGAGGCTCTGCCCTCAGTGAGGAGTGACACCCAAGTCCACGGGAACACCTGGGAGCCCACGTTCCTCGAACACCTCGGGTTCTCCCTGCAAGGAACACACAACCCTGATGGGCTGACGGACAATCTCAGTGCTGCTTTCCTTTTTGAGAGCAAAACTGGAGTAAAGCAGGAACGACAGTCCAGGAGGCTGGCACACACAGGTACAGAGAGACGTGAGAGCACACAGAGCTCGGATCTGGACTGAAACCTGCTCAAATGGAGCTGTCAAGGCTGAGTCCAAGGAATTCTCATCCAAGGATCCACTCAGGCTCACCCTCAGCTACACCATATATTATCTGCCTGGCAAGCAGTCTACACTCAGTCATATCCAGTATGTAATTATTTTTCCTTTCAGACACAGGTTTTCCCAACTCAGAACATGGAAAGGATGCCTTAAAGGAGTGGTACTTCTAGGATAGAAATACCCAGAAAAGAGACCAAATAACAAAGGTGGGAGGTTCTGGCCTAATGGGAAATCTCCAGCTCTTCTCAGTGTGATTTTTTTTTTACAGCTAAAAGTAGAAGTTGAGTTGAGAAGAAGTTGAGAAGAAGCATGAGCTTCCCTCAGATGTTCCACGTGGTGGGCAGGTCACACCGACCACCCTACGGATGGGACGAGCAGGGCAAAGGGATCCACCCAAGGAATTCACAGGCATTTTGCAATGCAGTGCCACAGGAGATCACATGAATCGATAGCGAAACGTGCCCAGATCTCTGAAACAAAACTCCAGCTAGAGTTATTTTGACTACCAGCTGAAAACCAGAGCATGTCCCCTCACTGCTCTGCAGCTCGTTTCATTTCTCTGTCCATCGCTGGAGCAACTTCCAACTATTCCCAAGGCCATACCAAGTCCTGCCCCACTATCTCATGTTCCATCATTAAAAACTGATACTGCTCTTTGAAGGCATCCAAGACGTTCTCTTCAGCAAAGTGCTTGCTAAGTACCCTCCTGAAGACATCTGTAAGGAATTTTTACTACTGGCCTAGATATTTACTCCACCTGGAAGAATTAAGTGGCTCTAAGGAGCTTTTAGTTGGAGTAAATCCTCATTTAAACAAGCCCCAGGAAAATGGACAGGGAGCTCCAATTGCCTCATTTGCTTTTGTTTTATGGCCCACTCAGAAGAAAAGAAACAGAGAAGATGGAATGTGATCCCTGTCTCCCAGGTTTCTGTTGCTATTCCGTACCTTGCTCCTCAGTGCTCTTCTCTCCTCCAGCACTGCCATGGAAACGATAAATTATCCTCCTCTCACAAATTTCCACCATCATTTTTATGGCCAGCGCTGCTCAAGAAAGGAGCTGCCTTCCTGGAACTGCACAGCTGGGGCAGCGGGGATGTGTGTCCAGAAGGAAGGAGCATGGGAAGGAGCTGCCACTGGAGAAATGTGACCAGTGGCAAGAGACATGGCCAAGGGGTGGGAGGAGCAACTGGGCAGGCGCCTCCTCCGTGGTCGGGCATGATGGAAAAACCCCCTTCTCCTTCCTATTTCATCTGTGATAGCTGGAATCAGGGAGAACCTGGACATCTCAAAAGCATGGAGAGATCTGTCCTCGGGTTTATGTTTGGCCAAGGTGCGCTGGGTTGGTGTCCTGGCTCAGATCCTGTGGTTCCCAGAGCTGACACAGGTGGAAGAGCCTGTCCTGTCCCGAGTCTGCTGCTACCCCCCAGGAGATGATGTCATTTGCACACCAACATGATGGGAAAAAGGATCATTTCCCCTCCAGTTCAGCTGCAGTCTTTGATAACCCGGATCACAGTCTGAGTCTGCTGTCACACAGGTTTAGGATCCTGTGATGCAGCACAAAGCAAGAAAAAACAAGTGCAAAAAACCAGAGCCAACATTTGTTGTGGTCTTTGATACCTTTCCATCTCCACCGCAGTGTGGAAGAGGTGATGCTGCTCCCTGACATCCTCTGCTGGTATCAAACAGGCAAACCTGGGGAATGTGTCTGAGAACTGAGAAACAGAGCTGATAAACGGAAGCAAACTCACTCCAAGCCCATATTCAGTGGGAGAGATGCTCCCAGGGCAAGGAATCACAGGAGCAGCGGTGGCAGGGAATCAGAGAGGAGTCGGGAACGCACTGAAATGAGAGCGAGATCCACGGGAGGCTGTAACATTCCCTCCTCCATGGCTTGTTCTGCACCAAGCAACTCATTCCAGACAGATATCGACAGCGTGGGAGGCATTCAGAGAAAAAGCAACAAATTTTATCAGAGGTTCTGGAAGGATTAATACCCAGGAAAAGATTAAACCTGCTAAAAGCTCAGCTAAACTCCCATTTCAGAGCCTGCTAACACAGCCTCAATAGTTCCAGAGAGGTATTAGTTACGTGTAATGGGGAGAGCTGGGAGCCTGAAATGGAGAAAGGCTCCATTTTACCCATCTGAAAGGAAAACACCAACGAAGGATTTCAAACAGAGGATCGACAAGGTGAGAAATAAAAAATAAATTAAGGAAATTTCCCGAGGCAGCCCAGGAAGGCTGGAGGGAGCAGAGCCAGGGCAGAGCCCCTCTCTGCACCAGGAACCAGAAGTCTCCAAACCAGGAGAGCTTTGGATCCCCCTGCCCCCAGCAGCCCCAGCCTCCTCGCTGGAAGGAGCACAGGGCTGCCAAAAACTTGAGGCAATTCCCTCAGATTCTTCCACGCTTTTGTGCCAACAGCCTGTGGTTGGTTGGGTGTTCAGCCTCACCTTTTCCACCCTTCTGGGAATTCCCTTGTCCCGAAAGGTATCTAAGTACTTGGACACATCCTCTTTCTCTCCTTAGAAAGGCAAAAATAATCCCATCTCTGTTATTTACTACACTCCTTGGAAATGCAGCTCCTCAAACAACTCTCAACAACTCAAGTCAGCAGCCAGTAAATCCAGAGGAGATCTGTGAATGTTCCAAAGCACTTTAGTGCCCAAACCAGCCTCATTTAAATAAGAATATATGTAAATACTACAGAATATTGCAAGAAAGGCGTCTGCACGATCACTAGTGCCAACTCAGAGCGTTGTTGCACCGGACAAAGCCCCTGGGGTCACTCAGTGTTAGAGGAAGAACTGGGAATTTTTTTTTGCACTTTAATTGAGCTGGAGGAATTGAAATCCAGATTAGGTGCTGGTACAGGGCTTTGGCCCAGGTGAATTCAGGGAGCAGCAGCTATCCAGGGAAAAGGAAGATTCTCCTGGACGCAGCATTCCCGTTTCACAGAGACAACCGTGGAAAGAGAAAATAAATGCACCTACTTTTCTGTGAGCTCTGGACACTGGGGACACATTTTCCAGGAGTTCCCGTGTCCATCCTAAGCTGCTGGCTCAGCTGTGCACAGGCTGGGGGGGCCGTGAGTACCAAAGGGGACCTGTGCGCGCGGTCACCTGGCACAGGTACCTAAGGACAGACTTGCCAGGGCAGCACAGATTTGTCACCAGAAAAGGCACAACCTCGCAGTGCCCAGGGACCGGGAGAGGCTGGAATCTCACGGGAGAACCTCCCTCAGTCTCTTATCCTGCCTGTCCTGCTGCAAACGTGGGGAGAAGAAGATACCTCGGAGCTGCTTGGGATGGCAGCACCATCCCCACTCGGTCCCTCACTCTCCAGCCAGGGACACGCACCAGAGCAGCCAAATCCGTAATCAATCAGCCAAAACCAAAGCTCTTCCTGCTGGTGACATCCCAAAATCTCCTGCAGTAGCCCCAGTGCAACAACCACTCTGTCCTGGAGCCACAGCCCCAGGGAAAACCCCTCAGTTCCCCACCCGCAAATGTCTGAACCTCCCCCAGGTACCAACAGCTGAGACCCCAGGACCTCTGGGTGCTGAAGGCAGCAGAGAGTTTGGAAATCTCATTAAAGAGCCCTAAAGCACAGCCATTATTTCCCTAAGGCTGCTTTTGCAGGTAATTGCTGCAGGCCCTACAGCACCGAGGCACTCGTGGCATCAGAAGCCTCCACCAAACTTTGTTAGGTCGTGGCCACCACCACGAAGGAGCTGGTGAGCCACAGCTCCAGCTAACTCAACCTGCAGGAGGGGAGCACTCAGCGAGTCTGAGGACAATTATCCAAGGAGGAATTTCGCCAGGACACCGAGACTTCAGCCAGTGCTTTGTGCTGAAGGAGTTCAATGGTCAGCACTGACGGGAACCCGCTCCGTGGCCCATCCCCAGCACAGAGGGGCTGCTCTTCCCACTCCTGATTCACTCCCAAGGCCACTGCTCCACCACCAGGACCACACCGGGAAGGGGCAATTCCCTCTGCATTCCAAAACACCCGGCTGGATCCCTGGTTTCCAGCTGGGCCCACCTCTAACAGCTACAGCTGGCAGGGGAGCCAGAGCCAGAGCCAGCAGAGGGGGCTGGAATTTGGGAGGAGTCCTCAGGAACTGGAGGTTTTTTCCTGACATAAAATAATGTCATCTTTAAATGTGAATTTTCTGATTCTTTCAAGCGTTTAACTTCTAAAATTGACTTGGGCTTTATTTAATCTTTTAAATACCAAAAAAACCGAGTTAAAATGTCGTACCAAAAAAAAAATTAAAAAAAAGGAACATAAAAGCGTAACCACTTGAGTTATGCTCTTAGACATTTGTCAGGATAATTTTATTCCTTCTGAAACACAAACCCTTTCCAAACGGTGAGCAAGGTTTCAGTGTGAAAGCTGCAAGGTCAGAGAAGCTCGGGTTTGTGTTATCCGAGGGTGTGCGCTCCCGTCCCCGCGCACACCTTCGGAGTGGCTATTCCCAACTCCTCTCCCGGTAACAATCCTGGCAAATTAATTCATCAGTAAGGACAGGGTGGTTTTTTTTTTTTTCCCTGGCTACTGTGCGTTAATTAGCGCAAGGGTTGCCATGGGAACGCAGCAACACTCGTTAACACCACGGAATTCACCATGTTGGCAATGAACGTGGGCAAGAGCCCCGCACCAGGCGCAACAACAGGCGCCAGAGCCGGGGACGTGCTGGAGCCAGATTGGTCCTCTGATGGAGGCTTTGACGTCTCTCTACTCAGTGTAAGTCGGAAAAACTTCTAAAAACCTGGATATTGCAAGGATCTGTGGTGACAGGACGCAGGGAATGGCTTTAAGCTGAAGGAGAGGGGATTTGCATGGGATATTGGGAAGGAATTGTTCCCTGGGAGGGTGGGGAGGCCCTGGCACAGGGTGCCCAGAGCAGCTGTGGCTGCCCCTGGATCCCTGGCAGTGCCCAAGGCCAGGCTGGACATTGGGGCTTGGAGCAGCCTGGGACAGTGGGAGGTGTCCCTGCCCATGGCAGGGGTGGCACTGGATGGGCTTTAAGGTCCTTCCAACCCAAATCTTCTGGGATTCTGTGACATCAGGACCAGGTGCTGTGAGGATGAGGCTGAGCACAGGCTCCCATTTTCCTGATGCTTTAGCAAATACAGTTTAGGACCCTGGCAGGAATCAAAGTGAAGCAAAACAGGCTGAGCTGAGAGTGCATGAAAAAAGTCCAGGCATGTGCTCAGCCCCAGGCACTCACTGCCAATAATTATCAATAATTATCAATAAACCTTGGCCAGCTCAAAGCCTGTGGCACAAACTGCTGACAGCAGCAGGGTGAGCCATGGCAGTGACCAGGCTGCTCTGGAGGGGTCCCAAACACCCCCTGCCTGGAGGGATCTCTGCTCCCAAGCCTCTGTCCTTCTAGATTTGCACCCCAAGGGAGGTTTCTCCATCACCACGCTCCCGCCTGATGATCAAGATACTCCTCCCAAAAGCCTGGATTTTGCTGGGATCATCCCACACCTGCTCGTTCTTTCTCCTGAAGCAGCTCTGTCCTCAGAGCATTCAGAGAGCAGCGCCTGCTCCATCAGCACCCTGCCCGGCCAGCCAAGGCTCTCTGAGCTCACCTTCACAGACACATCCTTCATCCCCCTGTCCTCGTCCCTGTTCCAGCTCAAACACACTCCATGGAATGCTGGCCATCAGTCTGCTCCAGCCCGAGCGAGGCTGCACCACTGTCTGGTACAGGGCATTAATCTCTCCTGGAAATTCATTTGCTAATCCATCCTTGGATCGCACCTCGCTTTTTTCTGGCCATGTCACACTGTCAGCTCCCCGTCAGCCTTTGATCCCCCGATGGAGCCCAGGCTTTGTGCTGGACACAGAACAGAGCAGGCGCTGCTCTCCCTGGGAGCCGCACGCTGCTCCCCGCTGCCCTGCGCTGCCAGGGCCCTCAGAGCTGCTGTGTGCTGAGCTGGAACCCTGGGAATGTTCCACATCCTCCTCCGCAGAACAATTCAAGGCTTCAGCCACCTCTTGAAATAATCCACTCGCACTATCCGGGTAAAATTAGACCAGATCTCAGCACAGTAATAACGAAGGTATTTCAGAAGCAGAACAAGATCCCGGCTTCCTCCAGCCAACAAAACCTGAAACAAAGCAGGGATTTGCCCACCCTTTGCTGAGCCAGCTCCTGAGGACGCGAGGCCAGGTGCTCACCAGCAGGTCAGGGCAGATTCCCCTCTCCTCCACTCGCTGGAAGAGAAGGAATTTTGGCTTCTCCATCCTGTGGAAAAGCAGAGACCCCAGGCAGAGCCTGCTGAGGGCACCCACCTTCCCCCTGCACCCACAAATGCTTCGCTAGGAAGGAGCAGCCAGACAGGACTTTTTTAACCCCTTTCCCCTTCCTTCTCTGCAGAGGGATGCACACGGCTTCTGTCAAATCCTAAAGAGGGAACAGGGAACCAGCCCCGAACGTGTCCCTGCAGGAGGTGTGGTGGCTTCCCACATAATCCCACCTCCAAACACCTCCTCCTACTCCAGGAATGCTTCCCACTCGGCAGATCCTCCTCTCTCGCACCTCAGCACCAGCCACTGCCACAGCTCAGCACAGCTGTGTAACGAGAACCAGCCCACACACATCTGGATTTTAAGTAAAAGAAAGGGAGGTTCAGGTTCACCAGAGCGAGTTATGTGGGCAAGCTCAGCTTCTCCAGGAGTATCCACATTAAGAAAATTTAATTTCAACAAACCATTAAAGAAATCAAGCAGAAAAACATCCCCACTGCCAAGTTTCTCCAGCCCTTCACATCATTTTCTAGCAATCCACCCGCAGGAGTTTTTCTCATCTTGAATAAATAGTCATTTTTGCACCTAAGGAAAGACGAAAACATTTTCTATCCTTTCAAACCTTCTCTGGCATCTCCATCAAGCTCAAATCCCTCCTCAAAATACCCTCCAAACTCTGGGGAAAAACATTTGTGGCTTGTGCTAAAAGCTGCAGAAACTTTCCTTCACAGGCTGATGTTTCTGCAGTGCCTCGCTTCCCTCTTACATAATTCAAGGGCCCAAAAAAGACATAAACAGTGAGGAACTGAAATGCTAAAGCAAGGCTGGTCTCCAAAGCCCATCTGAATGGGAAACCTGAAACAGGAGAGACTCAGCTTCAGGAAAAAACAACTTTTTGACAGCGCGGAGCTTCTCCCACGCCCCAGTGCCCACTGCTCTGCCTCGGGTCAGAGGGACTCAGAGCTTTCACGTCACTCAGTCCAAGTGCAGAGAGCCCTCCTCGAACCAAGGGCACTAATTATATTAACGAAGGCTTAAGGTCAGTACATCCCCATCAAGCCCAAATCGCTGTTTCCTCAATCAACAGTCCTCAGTCCAGTTTCCAGCAGATGGGAATCCAGAAAGCACCGGAAGAGCTGGGAAATCAATGTCAATGTGCTAAATCCAGTAGATTTAAATTTTGGGTTTTAGGAGAGTGCATGAGATCAGGATTGGGTCTTCTCGTGCCAGGGTAGGACTGGGTTACCTACTCCTGCAGGATTCCTGCTAAAGGGAAGAATAACAAGGGAGAGCAAGAATTAAGGGGAACGAAGAAAGTAGACAGGTCATCCAAATTTGCAACAAGATATGACTGTACTTGGATAATTCCCAGGCATTTTGTGACTATCCAAGCCAGAAGAAACCAGGAATAAAGAATAAACATGCACACAGCCCCGGGGGCCACAGCCATGCACTACCAACCCTGTGCATGCAGAGGTGCAGGCACAGCCCACACACACACACAATTATGCCATTATCTGATTCCAGCTGCTTCAGGCCATAATTCCTTACACAAAGTGGGGTTTATGGACTTTCTGTGTCTTTGATACAGAGAGCACAAAAAAACCTCCTATCAACTGCTCAGTGGGTGTGGGGTGTGGTTCTGCCTCTTGGAGCCAACCCTGGCTTAACCCCGGGGCCAACAAAGCCCTGCTCTGGACACTCCTCTGCCGCCCTTGGAGCCAGTGCCGTGTCTCATCCATGGAGCTGCTACCCCAGTTGGAACTGCTGCGACTGAGGCCAGGACCTGCCCAAAGGAAGGGCTGGGGCCAGGCAGGCAGAGGTTAAAGCAGAGGAACACGACGTGAGGAGCTGGAGGGGCCGTCACTGGCAGCTCACCAGGGCGTCGGGATCAAGTGACCTGACACGGCACAGCTGCTCTGGGTCCTCAGCACAGATCCGAGGACCTGCCTCCGAAGAGAAATCTCTTCCCTCCTGTAACCCCCTGAACGGCCGAGGAGTGCTTCTGTTCCCAGGCTCCTGCAGCTCTGGAACATGAGGAAATGCGGGAAGCTCCAGGCCTGCCAATCTCCACGAGCCATTCTTGCTCCGGTGTCTAAACCTGGAAGCACCGAATGCCACCAAAACTAAGCAGCCCAAGGAGATGAGGGACATGCTTGGGGAGGGAGCACCGAAAAGCAGCACAGCAAAACCAGCCACGTGCCCAAAACCCTTCCCTGCAGCTCCTCAGCTCTGCCTCAACCATTACTGCTGCTTCGGTGCCTCTCAGAGCTACCGAGTGGGTCTGTCAACCTCCACTGCAAACCTCCTGGATAAGAGATGAAAAACTCCCCTGATCCTTCCCTCCAGGAGTTAATCCCTTTTATTTGGCCAGATTGGATGCTCTGCCAGTCATTCCCCCCCTCCAAGCCCCCCGTGCTGGGCAGGCACAGCTGCGAGCCCCCGGAGCCGGGGCCGCAGCTCCGCGTGTGCCGCCAGCTCAGGCTCTCTCCTTATCTCCCCTCTCTGCTCACTGCTCTTCCCACGTCTTCTCTCCAGCAGCTTTCATCTGAGCATTGCCTTGCACTGGGAGCTGCAGTGCTCTCGCTGTCAGAGCTTTCCTGGGCAAGGCAGATTTATCCTGATGCATGCAAATGATGCCAGCGTGCAGGAACTTGCTTCGGACAGAGCCGGGAGCTTGCAGTGCGAGGCTGCTCTGGAAATGTCACTGTGCAGGATCCGAAGTGGCTGCCTCCACCACCTCCTCATTCCCAAGGCCATCAAGGTGTGTGCAACGCTTCCTCCACCTGGGTGAAAACACTCACAGAGTCATCCATCCATCCCTCCATCCATCCATCTCTCCATCCATCCATTCATCCCTCCATCATCCCTCCATCCATCATCCATCCATCCATCCATCCACCCATCCATCCATCCACCCATCCATCCATCCATCCACCCATCCATCCATCCATCCATCCATCCATCTCTCCATCCATCCCTCTATCCCTCCATCCTTTCATCCCTCCATCCATCCATCCATCCATCCATCCATCCATCCATCTATCTATCTCTCCATCCATCCCTCTATCCCGCCATCCTTTCATCCCTCCATCCATCCATCCATCCATCCATCCCTCCATCATCCCTCCATCTCTCCATCATTCATCCATCCATCCCTCCATCCATCCCTCAGATGTTTCAGGCTCACAGAGAACGTCCCAGCCACGAGGCAGCAGCACCATGGCTGTCTCTGCCCTCCCTCAGGGCTGCAAAGCATCACTCAGCATTACTTATCTGTACTTTCAACCCTAAAATGCCCCAAATTTCTCCTCAAAGGTGCTGCAGGTACCACAGCTCAGCAGGTCACGGATACATGAGCTGCTACCAACTTCACATTTTCACTTTCCGAGCACTTTACAGCATCTCATCTCAAACTCCTCGTTTCAACCAGCACAGAAGCTCCTTTCCTCCACACCTTGGATTTTGAACAGAAATTAAGCTCAACACAATACAACCTTCCCCCAAGCCCCCCCAAACTTGCTTTTTTCCCACTTCAAACCCAGTGCAGCGGGGCTGACAAGCACAGAGGGAGCCTAAGAATCCTAAAGAAAAATACAGAAACTGAAGAAAACCTCGAGACAAATGAAACTGAAAACTGGGTTCCCCCAGCTGGACAACAAGGAGAGCACCTGCTGTCCGTGGGCAAAGCTGTCATGGCCCTGCAATTCCCTCCCTGCAGCACCCCAGGCAGTACCAGGAGTTCTTAAATCACTGTTATCTCAACCATCCTCTTTTTATTTGTGCCTTGTAGAAGGGAGTTTTCTCTCCGTTATTTTTAAACTCGAGACCTTACAGATGCCAACCTTTGCAGACCAGCTGGCAGCTGGGATGGTGCCCGTGGGAAGGCACCAGAGCCGTGCCCGGAGCCGTGCCCGGAGCCGTGGGGACGCTCAGCCTCCTGTGGCAGAGCTCCGGATGAAAAGGAGCTTTCCTTGCTGCATCTCCACTCCCCATCCTCAGTGCTGGAAAGAATTCCAGACTCAGAGGGACCCAAGGGATATTCTGCAGAGAAAACCGTGGGGGCAGCTGATACATCGGGGTAATTCTGGAACCGAAACCTGGAGGGACTTGCCTTCATTTTGGCTTTTTGGAGCGTTTTTTTAGTGTCCTGCGTGAAATTCTCTTTCTTTCAGTGGTGCCTCTGGAAAATTAGCAGCAGAGATTTGCTCTGAGCCTTTCATCTCCTGTCCACAGGAATTTGCAAGCACTGGTAGAAGATTCTGTGTGTGTGTGTGCCTTGGTTCTGAAGGACCACAAGTGGGACGAAGGTCCCACGACAGCGATTCCTCACTCAGTATCCATTCGCTGTGAGAGAGCTCGGCACAGAAGGTGCTGAGGGCCCAAAGAGGGTGCACACACCTCCAGAACCTCTGTGCCACTGAGATCTACCACCTCAGGCACAGAAAGGACATCACCCCTCCCTGCAGCAGCCACAGACATCGGCCGCGAGCCTGGCGAGGGGAACAGAGCAGCCTCACAAATCAATAAACCCAGAGGAAACCACGCTCAAATCCAGAGCAAACCCTGCTCAAATCCAGAGCAAACCCTGCTCAAAACCAGCTGGGAAAAGGAAGGACAAGGAGATGATGAGGTGGATGGCCGACCTGTCAAAAAGGTTGGTGTGGTGGTGGTTGTGGTGAGCATCAGGCCAGGCTGAGAGGACGCATCCTCCACCAGGGAGGAACAGCGGCCTGGCCGGGGCTCCCTGCAATCTCAGACTGATCTTTCCCATTTTCCATCACCACAGGACCTCACAGTGTGCAGAATTCCACACTGTGGAAGAGAACTCACCTCAGAGCAACTCACCACGCTCGGTCCCCTCTCCCCCAAACAACCTGGTTTTCCTCGGCTGGTGCAGTTTTAATAAACATCATTTAATCCCTGCTTCCAAACCAAAGCACAGCTCCCTGGGACAAGCTGGGATTGTCTCACTGACTCCAGAGCACGTGGATAATTCCCACAGCCTGGGCAGATGAGTTAAGCAACTGAAAAGGAAGACACTGGGGTTTGCAGCAGCAGCAGCATCCTTCCCTTCCCAGCCTGGCAGATCCACTCTCCCAGGAAAGCAGTTCTGCCCTAACACACTTCAGCCCGAGCCACGCCTTTGATGCTGTCTTCCAAACCCTGGCATCCAGGATCACGGATGTCAGCAGAGGATGGTATCTCAACTGAGAGATAAGGTGAGCAGTTTCTGCATTTCCATTTCATTTTCCACTGCATTTCCTACCCACGTCCTCCTGCGGGCAGCCCTGTGGCATTCCTGGGAATAGCAGTACCAGCTCTGGGATAACCACAGCCAGACCGGAGTGAAATCACTCTCCCTTCTCACATACTCACACTGGGTGCCTTTGGTCTCAACACACACCAGCCCTGAGTAGTCACTACTCCAGGGTGAAGGCTGCTCACTCTCTGCCTTCGCGAGGGACCAGCCTCAGGGATGGAGGGTTTGGAGGAAGAAAGTGTTGGAGCGAGGAATTCTCAGCTCAGACTCCTCATTAAGCAATAGCAAAAAGTGGGAGGTGCTATGAGATCTCTAAAAAAACTCCCATCTGCACGGAACAGCAAAGAATTATTCATCAATCAGAGAAAGGTTAAAGGCCAAAAGCTCCTGTGGCACAGTGTCCTGCAGCCTCTGAGAGCTCCTGTGAGCTTCCTGCAGGAGAAACGCAGCCACATCCTTATTCCACCTTAGGGAATACTGTATATTAATGCCTTAAGTGGTCACCTGAACCACAGAGACCAAACAGGAATTCAGAGAATAAAAGGAGGTGTTTATCTGAAGGGCCTTCAAAGGCTCACCCTGGGCAGTGCAGAGGCTCCACCCCAGATGGACCCTGGCTCACGGGTTCTTCACCCTTTGATAAGTTTGGTTCATTTGCATCTCAGGGTTCATTCTCCAATGATCCCCTCAGTCCATGATGGAATTACCCCGAGTTTGCCCCCCTTGAGAGGCTTTGAGTTGACACATTTGGGGCCCGGTGTCCTTGGAGTGGGAACCTGCAGAGGTTTGTTGTGTGTGAGCAGCAGGAGAGAACAGCAGCTCCCAGGGCACAAGGAACTGCAGAGTCACACACCAGGCAGGGCAGAGTTTGAAATAACAGAAAAGTTAAAACCTAAGGCATCACTGTGGATTGAGGAAATACAGGAATATTTATTCTGCCTGCCCTTACAAAGTGCCACAGACAGGGACATTCCAGGGATGCTGCTCACCCTGTAAACACTCAGAGTTTTGGGAGCAGAATTCCAGGGAAGACTGCAGGAAACAGAGCATCCCACCCACACAGAGCACGGCACCAGCATCCCCTGCCCGGGGCAGCAAATTGGGCAAAGTTCATTTAGAAATAAAGAGAAAACGAGATAAAAGACAAGCCTGGCATCCCAGAGGAGGAAACATCCCCGTGCCACCAAATTCTGATGTGCGCCAGCTCTCGGCTTAAGCCAACAGGTGCTTTAGATTTTCAGACACAGAGTAAAATCCCAGCTACAGAAAAACATCCCTGCTGCCGGATTTGGGGATTTCTCTCTAGGTCTCTGCCACCCCCAGACATCAGGAAACATCAGCTGTAAACAACTGCCAGGTCTCCTCTTTATCCACGGGGGTTTGCATTCCCTCAAACTCCCCAATAACAGCAGATTTTGTTACACTGGCCAAAACCAACCTTGAAAATATGCAAAGAGTTATGATTTCTGACCTTCAAAATATTGTAGTTGTGACATTTCACTTGGTTATTCCAGCCATGGACAAATGGCTCTGCTAAAGTATCTGTCACAAAGTAGTCCCCTAGGCCCAGACCACAATCACCTTTTTTAGCAACTAAAAAGGTTCTGCTACACCATTACGAACTCAACTCCAGCCAGGAACGAAATGGAAGAGCTGGAGCACCAAGGCAGCAGCTATTCTTGTTAAATTGGTCTCAATTTTTCAAGGATCCTGTTGAACATTATAGAGGTCACAGCCTGTGCTGCTGTGAAAACCTAAGAAGTCTCCAAAACCCACGGAGTTTAATAAGGAATGCTATATTCCCAAATTGCCTCAAATGTTTTACAGGGTATTATGACTTTCGTTTTTATAGGTCCAAAACACTAACCAAATAAAAAGTCTATTTCTTCCAGATTTTCAAGGTTCAATTTTTAAAAGGCCAGAGGCACAAACTGTTCCTGTGAGCCAGGGAAGCCTCAGCCATCAGCTCCCATCACAGACCCAGCCGTCCTTCCCAGCTCCCAGGCTCTGTCCTCCCTGTGCACAGGAGTTGATTCCCATATTAACCTGGTGCCACTCACTTTTTTCAGCTTTCCTAATCATAGAATCACGGAATGGTTTGGGTTAGAAGGGACTTTAAAGCTCATCTTGCTCAGGCCGTGGGCAGGAACACTTTCCACTGGAAAAGACTGTTCCAACCCGGCCTTGGACACTTCCAGGGATGGGGCAGCCACAGCTCCTCTGGGCAACAATGTTCTAAATCCTCACGTCCTAAGCTCTTTTTGCATTTTTGAGATAGAACTTGGCCTGAAAATCTGAAATCACCTGTCCTGGGACCCTCCAGGCCGAGCAGCATCAGATGATGAACCTCAGCACCCCGTGGGATCACAGTGCCCACTTCCCTGGGCTGCACAGTTTCCCTGAACCTCCTACAAGTAGATCCCAATTTCCCATAAGCGTGGTCTGAAGGGGCCAGAGTGGTTTATCTCGCCTTTCTCTCCCTCCTCCTGCCCTCATGGCCACGCTGTTCTTCCCTGTGAGCCTGCAGCCCTGCCCGAGGCTGTGCCACACAATCCCTGGGCCCAAGGCAGCTCCATCCCTGGCCACGGATCTCCCAGCAGGGGCAGGAATTACGGCAGTGATGGTGCCGGTGGCGCCTGTCCAGCTGGACTGAAGCTGTGACATTCCTCGGGGTCAAACTGTGGCTTTCCAGGCACTACCAGTGGATTTACACTTTTCATCCACTCAGTGCTTGGGCTGTAAAATTTCATCTTTCTTTCTGTGCTGCCCTTCCCTCCCAGATTAATTTTATTAACAGCTCTTTTTACGGGCAGTATAAAGCACCATTCCACATTTAGGCCCTGCTTCAGAGGATAAATTTCTACAGGGACCTTCTGGGGTCCAAGGGCGACTCCTCAAGCACGCTGCTGGTTTTCTCACATCCTCTTTGTCCCCTTCAAAGGAGGTCTGACCAATGACACACCCAGTCAGGTACTGAAATATCGCAGCTGCTTTCTCCAGGGTGCAGATATTGAACATAACCACCCCCAAAATGCAAGCAAGGATGCTCAGGACCCGTGGCCTTCAGGTCCTGTGGGGCAGCTCCAATCAGCTGCTGGAAAACCTATGCGAATGCTGCTTCTTTGGGATTTCTACTTTACTTTCCCCCCTCATGTTTCCCAAATGAAACCCAATGTCTTATTTCCCACTGACTGACAGCGCTGCGGTTCAGCAAATTAACAAAGCCGTGCACGGCTCTGTGCCTTGATTACTCCCTCTCCTTTATTACGAAAGAAAATGTCAAATCCTTTAATTTGGCTCTTTCAGGAGCCTTTGAGCAGTTCAGGAGCAGTTTCTCACCTCAGAAAGAACCAGCTCACAGGGGCTGCTCCACACACAGCCCCACATCCGACTGCTGATCCCATCGGAGCTGCAATCCAAATCCTGCCAGGCTGACTCCCAGTCTCCAGCAGCGAGGCCAAATCTCTGCTGCCTGGGACTGAAACTCTTATCAGATCCGGAGACTTTAGACTGGATTTTCATCTCGATGCTGAGCTGCAAACACCGGCCCTGGCTAAGCCGAGCTCTCCAGAGACACCAATCCAGCTCAGGGGCTATCGGTCACTGCCATCGTGCCACCTCAGATAAACGTGTCACCCCAGGCCAGCCCTGAGCACCCGCCTCCCCACTGATTTTAGAGCCTCTAGAAGTTCTTTGCTCTCTCTGATCCAGCCTGGCCCACCCTGTCCCTGTGCTGGTGTTCCCAGCAGGCTGCACGCAGCCGTGTGCCTCCAACTCAACATATTCATGAACTTTTGATGGAGCCCTCGGCTCCTGCCAAGTCCCAGGGGATGTTTTCCAGGGAGCAAGTGAGCCCACGCCGGGGGCCGGGGGCTGGGGGGGGCAGCCCAGCGCCGGTGCTCGGCCCTGCCAAGAAAGCAGAGCCGGCAGCACAGTCCTGGAGTGTCACTGCTCCATCCATCCCACAGGGAGAAACCCATCCTCTGTGATCCTTGGACAGGGATAAAATGCTGCTCTCCTCGCTTCCCGGGCACCGTTTCACCGGAGTGCTGCACGTTTGCTCCAGCCACAGCCATGCTCGCTGCTAAATGCTGAGCGTCTCGCTCCCTCCTCCTCTCCCTCGGAATTTTTCCTCCCCTGCTCCAGCCAATCGTGCAGGGGAAAATTCCAGCCTGAGCTTCATTAGTATAAGATGTAAAAATAGAAGTGCATTATCTTTTGTAGTTCTCTCAGTTGATTCAGCAGCAGCATGAAGGTAAAATAATTAAATGTTTGTCTGGTGATAAAAACAAGCCCAACAGGAGAGACTGGGCTGGGCTTTTCTGGAAGCCGAGCGTGTGCAGATCTGGGGGCTCTTGTGCTCCACAGACTTTGCCCTCCCCGCTCTCCATAGCTACCAAGAGGATGATGATGCCTCCCTCCCTCCTTCCCTCCTCCTCAGCTCCAAAATAAACACAGGATGGAGGCTTCGGGAGAAGCTGGCAAATGCCTCTGCTGCAAAGCACAGACCTCCCGCAAGAACTTTTGCTGCCATCCCCCCAAACCCTGCCTGGCGACTCCCTCAGCACCTCCAGAAGCTCTCCCGGAGCCAGGAGAGCCGCAGGAGCGGGCGGGTGTCTGTGTGGACCAAGGTCAACACGGGAGATGTTCAAAAAACATTAGTGAGTTGACTTGATCCTTCATCAAAATACTTTTTGCTTTTCCTTCCTAACACTTCACTGCCCACGACGTGGCAGGCTGAGCCGATGTGACAAACTGTCGAAACACATTTTTTTTAACAGAAAAAAAAAAAAAATTAAACCTAGACTTTAAAGGTAAAACTGGCCCCCTTTGAGTCCCTCTATCATATGTGACATTCCTGCCGGAAAAAAAAGGGCTCTGAGAGCAACTTGCTGGGAAAAGGCTCCAATGGACTGGTAAGAGCTCCAGTCTGCAGGGATCTCCTGGGCTTCACTTTGCCCTTTAAGCTCCCATTAGTCAATAAAAGCAACCACAGAGGTGCAAAGGCACCTGAGCATTTGTCAATCCCCCCTCCACAAACCTACGGTAAGATGCTGTTCATTGATCCCATGAAGTAACAAGCAAATATTCCCTAAATCATTCTGCTGGCACCAGCAGAAACACCTGCTACCGAAGGGAAAGGACCACGAACACCACGGTTCCTCCCTCCCCGAATTCCCACTCTGTGCTTTCTCTCTGCTGTTGTGTTGGTAATGACCTATTTACCACCGGGCTATGGAGGGTGGCAAATCCCAGCCACCTCCGAGTTCCCTGCCGGAGCCTGAGATTGCTATTGATGAGCTCCGTGGTTTGATGGAAAGGAAATGAGTTGAGTTTAAGGGCTGCTGGCACTCTCTCTGGAGAAATGCCAGGGAATTTTTAGACAGTCTTCAACCCAACAATAAAATGCCATGGATGTGAGTCAGAGTGGATGTGAGCATCTCCGTGGGAATCTGGGAGCAGCCAGCTCCGTCTGGACGTGCGACAATCCCTGCCCAAAGGAACCACCTGAGAGCCCAGGTGTCCAAATTCACTAAGCTGGGGCTCTGGAGCTGCACACAGCTCAACATTCCCTGCACGCACAGGGGGTCACCTTTACACTGAGATCCCACAGGATCCCCCGGGATCCCACAGCACCTGGGCAGCTCATTTCTGATGTGTGGGGCAGCAGATCAATGCCTTGCTCACGCTGTGTGTGTTTGCAACATGCATCAGCCTATAGAATTTTTATATTCTTAGCTTATAAATACATCAGGTAGTAAAAAGCAGCCTTTTCTTGGGGTGGATGGGCACCTTACAAATGCCTGCCCGTACTCATTAATACAGACTCCAAAGAGACTAAACCTTTATGTTTGTCTCCAAAACCTGATTACATGTTTACTTTTATTCCAAAATTATTCTCCTGGAAGTGGAGTGGTTTAAATTATTGATGTCTCATGTCAATGCATGACCGTGTAGGACAAAAACATTAAAACCTGATAGCTGCAAAAATCTTGTGACTTCCTAACACGTTGGAAAGCTCCAAAGTCTGAGCTAACCAAGAATCTGGTTCATGATTTTAAAGGTCTCGGGCTCATGTCCAAACTCCCAGAATCTCCCCAGCGTACTCCACTTTTAGGTCCATCGGGATGAGCAAGACCCCTGGAGCTCCAGCTCAGAGATTTAAAATGGCTGGAGCTACTGCAGGGAAAGAAAATGGGGGGAAAGTCTCTTCTGTATTTATGCACCAACATCAGGTGGGGAGAGTTTCTGAGTAAGCAGCACAGGCTGCAACACAATTATCTAAGAGTTAAGGCCTATTTTATGTCAGAAGAAGAACCCAGTGCTGTTGGTAATGAATACAGGAGCCTTTTTAAAAATCAGCCCTTGAAGCTGCTGGACACAGATAAGGCTCCACGGCCTTGTCTGCGCAGCACCCCGGCTCACCCAGCGCTGCCCGTGCTCCCTAAGGTCATCCACAAACCCAGAGCCCTTCTGGCTACACCACGAGCACCGGGAAGGCTCGAGGTGGGCTGCTGGGCTGCCAAGATAAATCCTGCTCCTGCAGCCAACTCCACCTCTATCAATCTTCTCAAGAGCAGTAATCAAAACACTGATTTGCAGTATCTCACTCACTCGCTTCTCCTTCTTTAGGACCAGTGCCAAACTCAAGACTTAGCTGCAGCTCCTGGCACCTCTAGCCACAGTCTGCACCAAACCACCACCAAACCGAACCCTGGCCTTCCCATCCAGCAGCCCTTCCAGGTTCCCAAAGCACTGCTGGCCACGGGACACTGCAGCCAGGGATGGAGGGATGGCTCCGCTGCCCAGCCTCCCTGCACAGTCAAACTGGCAAATCCTCCCATCTGTTAAAGGCTTGGATCCACTCCAGGTAATAACAATAAAACACTGCCTTCCCCTGCTCCAGCCTTACCCACGGCCCATTTCCAGAGCCCTTCTACTCCTGAATCCATCTGGCCTGGGGAGCTTTGCTGCTCCTCTCCACAATTATCATCAGAATAAACTCTGTTTTGGGCACGTCCTGCTGGTGCTGCCCCTCCATTAAGCCATGCTGCCCGGAGGTGCCTGCAGGAAAAGCTGTGCTCCTCAGAATTTGGGGGGCTCCGGGCTCCACAAACCAGACTTGAATCCTCTTGTTCTGCTCACAAGCCAAAGGAAAACTGGTCCTTTGAGAACCTGTTCTGGTATTTTCTTCAATCCCATGAGAACTGCCCCACGTGAAGACACTTCAGTTATTTTCCAGAAATACAAACCCATGGCCTAGTGGAGTACATTTTCTGCGTGTTCTAATTTGTCCTGACCTCCAGCCCCAGATTTCCCTTTATAACACACTCCTCTATTCTTAGTTTTACCTCCTGCATTGTATCCTTCCCCCTCTTCCAGCTGCACTCTCTCGATTTGGAAAAGCCTGACCCTCCCCTTTCCCTGCCTCCTTCCCAGACTGTGGATGGCTCCTTTGCATGCAATCCCATCGGATTCATCCCAACTCATCCTAACCTGCTGCAAACTCTCCTTTCCCATTTCTCTCTGCTGCTCTAAGCCAGTATTCTAAACACAAACACATTGAACACCCTGCAGCGCCAGCCCGAGAGCGACACGGTGAGGGGGACACGCCTGGGAGCCAGGAGGGAGGGCAGGGCAGATATTCCATACCTGGACTCCACTGCTTATGTTTTGGGCATAGGCATTCCCATTCTGTTGGGAATGCGAGTGCCTGGCTGTCAGGAAGGCCGGAAGTTCCCATGGATTCCTGTCTCAAAGCCTCACCTGTCTGTGAGGCTGCTGTGAGATCTCTGAGGAGCCTGGCTGCCTCCTGGGTCACTCTGTCCTTGCCTCACTGCCTGAGCCCATCTCCAGGAGCAGAGCGGGGCTAAGGGACACTCCAAAGGCCGTGGCAGCGCAGCCTCCCTCCCTCCAGGAGCACGGGGATCCTCCTGCAGCCCCAGCTCTGCCCTGACACATCCCTGCTTCGGTCTCCACACGGCCCTTGCCAGAACTGGATTCAAAGCAAGGCACCCTGGGCAGCCCCGAATGCTGAGGATGGACCAGAAAGGAGGTGAAACCTCCCTCACAAATGCCACCAAATACAAGAGAAATGTCATGCTGGCCTTTCAGGAGACTGCTGGGAATGACATGGATGACATCTGTTAGAGTCAGGACTTAATTCTGCCGCATTCCCACAAGCCTGGAGCTCTGATGGACTCTCACCAGTCTCTTAAGCTGGGAATCCGTACGGTGAGAGGAACTTCCAGGTGATGAGGCAGCTCTAATGCCTGTGCTGCACGAGCTCCTGCCATGGATTTCATCAGGTGATCGGAGTGAAGAGCACAGCATGGCCCCAGCTCTGCCACTCCCCCAGAATTCCTGCCCAGGGAAAACTCCCTGAGAGGGGACGAAGCCCGCCCCGACCCCCTCAGCCACGCCTGGGAGATGTGGGGTGATCCTGCAGAAAACCCCGGGGCTTCCACCTTCCAACACCCCGTTCTCACCACCACAACCAGCCCAGGGTGTTGTTCCTCAAGACACGACAAGAGGCAAATTCAGAGCAGAAAGCCCCAGGACACCCCTCACTGCCCACCTGGCACACATCACGGGCACATCTTTCCCTGGCCACCGCCAGGAAGGAGGGACTCAAATAAACTGTGGGAGGAAGCTGAAAATAACAATCCAGAAAGCTGCAAACATCTGGAAGGCCAATGCTCTGCTCTACAATTCTGCATTGATTTCTTGCCTCAAATAGATTTCTAGAGGGATTGCAATTAAAATGAGTTACACAATGCTGGAAAAACATCACTCATTTCCGCTTCGGATTTTATTTTTGCATCTTTGCTTTCTAGATCCTTTTGCGTTTCAACAGCCACTCCTTGGATCTTAACTGTCTTTTTCTTTCCACTCTTCTTCTGGCCAAATTGCTCTGCATCCATTTTTACCTTTTATTCCTCCAAGGATGCTGCTGGTGGTGGCTCACGCAGCCCTGGAACAATTCCCTGGTCAGCGGTAAAAATCCCCCCTGTGAGCCCTGACTGCGGCTGCTGAGCAAAGCCACGGAAACCTCTGAGCATTTATCAGAGGCAATTCTTTTGTGAGCTGCCCTGAGCCCTCAGGATCCCCTTGTCACACCCCTCCAGGACATCGATTTCCATCTATTGTCCCGATTCCTGCTCAGAAGCCACAGGGAGGGAGGAGAACGCTGAGGAAGGCTGGGCTCCAGGAAAGGAGATTTACTTTGCTGAAAACCTCGTAAAGCCAGGCCAGCTCCCACCGAAAAGGGCAGTGCTGCCCCTATCCCTGCTCCAGCCCTTTGCTGCCCATTCCTGTGCTGGGATGGACATGAAAACAAGATGATAAAACACGGGATTTCCAGCCAGCCAGCAGCAGCAATGTCAGACACCAAGCCCAGCCCTCCCGAGCACCAAGGCTGAGTTGTACAGGGCAGCTGGGAGAGATTAACTGGAGACCAGTGAGAGAGAGCAGGTTTAGAGGGGATATTGGGACATTGGGAAGAAATCCTAAACCCTTCCCTGGGAGGGTGGTAAGACCCTGGCACAGGGTGCCCAGAGAAGCTGCGGCCGCCCCTGGATCCCTGGAAACGCCCCCTGGATGGGGCTTGAAGCAACCTGAGATAGTGGAAAGTGTCCCTGCCCACGGCAGGGGTAGGAATGGGATGAGCTTTAAGGTCCCTTCCAACCCAAACCATTCCATAATTCCATGATTCCATCACTATGAGCACAGCAGCCCCTCTGCGCTCATCCAACACAACCTCAGTCTCGAGCTGCTGTGAATAATACAGAAAACTGCTGGTATTCCCAAGCCTTTGATCTTCATTTGACTTTTGAGGGTTTTCAGGCACCATTTTCATTTAAAAATAGAAGAAGTACTCAAGTATTTATACAGCACAAAGGCTTTAAAGGCTTTAAAACTTCAGAAAAGATTTTTAAGATGCCGGAATGAAGAATGTCAAGTATTATTATTGCTGGAATTTCAACCTGAGTCGGAAAAACCCTGCAAAGGTAAAAGTGTCTGCAGGAGGAACAGAGAGGCAAAAAGGGCAGTGCTGGGGAGATGTTTCCAGCTGGGGGAGAGCTGTTCAAAGGAGGAGGAGAAGTCTTCCCTGACCAGCTGAGAAAATCACTCCGGACGTGTCCTGCCTGCCCTGAAAGAACGGGAGGGACAATCCTCCTTTTGGGGAGGGGATGGCCAAGCACGGCAGCTCGAAAAGGAAAGATTTGGGAATTGAGACGTGAGCTCGTGTCACTCAGCCAGAGACAGCACCCCGAGCAGGGCTGGGCTGCCTCGGGGGGCTTTTGTGCCATTCCTTTGTGCTCCACGAGCCTCTCCTGGCTCTTTCTGTGGGCTCTGGGGCGGGAATTTGGGGATACCCTGAGTGGTTCTGCCCCGGAGCTCACGCCACGAGAGGCTGAACAGCTACTCCAGAGCTCCTGGCTTTACTGAGGTATTTCTACTTAACGCAGATTAATTTCTTGACAGCACAGAAATACCACAAAAGGCTCAGAGAAACAAAAAAGCCTCATTTAGATCAATTAATAACAGAGAGAAGTGCATTATTAGCGAAGGCTCTAACGAGGTGCAGAGCCCTTCTCGAGCTGCAAAAGCATAAGGCTGAGCTCTGACGCTGCATATGCAAAATATTCGAGGCCAAATGAATCTTCGGTGGAGCCCTGCTGACATCACTGTCGGGATCTCGGGTGGAATTCAAGATGTTGCTTTAAATTAAAGCAGGGAGCTCCTGGGTGGGAGCTCTGCTCTGCCAGGGGCCCCCGCAAAGCCACAGAGGGTGAGAGGCATTTTTCATCCATCTGCTACAATCCCACCTGCCTCCAGTACAGCACTTTTCATCCTCACTTGCCAAAGCCTCGAACAGGAAAGGGCAATTTCCTTCTGTGCATTTTACAGCAAGAGAAACAAAGATGGAGAAAGATGAAACAGCCCCTGCAGCATCGCCCTGCCTGCAAGAGGTGGGGAATGGGGGCCAGTTCCCCCAAATCCCAGCCCTTGGAGGGCCCCATCTGCTCCAAACACAGCTCAAACCAGACTTCTGAATACGACATGGAGAGCCCTGATGGGTGGTGGACGGAAAAGCACATCCCCTCTGCTGAGCTCACGAGAATTTCTGGTTGTAACAGAGACTTTTGTGGTTTTAAAAAATATGGAAGATTTCAATTCTCTTGTCTCCAAAGACCAGAAACTCGAGAGCTAATGGGGGTGAAGACAGCGTGCTCCGGATAAACAGGTTATTCCGTCACCATCAATTATGGTGTCTCTCTCAATTTGCTCTGCAGCGAGTGTCTCAGACACTGTCCCAGACAGGGCACGGAGCTGCCTGCACTCCTGCTCTCAGCCAGCGTGGCAATTTACTGCCTCCTCGGGAAGGCTTTGATATTGGAAAACCACAACAGAGCTTTCTCTTTGCTTGAAAGGCACCCACGGGCTCAGCCACAGCGGAAGCGTTTGCACTGCCCTGAGAGATCAAAGTGGCTCAAAACCTTTCGCTTTTATCGGGCAAACTCAAAACAAACAAACCCTTTCCTTCCTCTCCTTTCACTCTGCTAATGCCCATTCCCCTCCTAGGCTTTCCAGGCATCCTGCAGGAATACAGGGATTCGATGAGCAGCCTGCAATTAAGCCTGGCATTAAGAGATGGAGGAACAGAGATCCAGCACCGTGGAGAGCCGAGAGCTCCCGCCCGCCGTGCAGGGCTCCGTGCCCACTGCTGCCATCCCTGCCCGTGCCAACGCTCGCAAGGCACACGGATGTGCCCGGGATGGGGGATTCAAACCCCTGACATTCCTGCTGCCTGGCTTGCTTGGATTTTTGTTTGTGCTCCTCTGTGTGTCCCTCATTGCCGCTGCTCCCCGCTCCCTGCCCGGCCGGCACGGAGCAAACCGAAGGATCCACTCTCATCCCCGATGTCCCGGCACACGATCCCCGAGTGCCACTGGGACCAGACAAGTGCTCATCCAGCTGCAGGAGCCTTAAAATGGTGATGAAGCCCTTCTGAATCCTGCGTGGGCAGGGCAGGCACGGCGAGGGAGAGGGGGAGAGCCGAGGAGCAGCAGCCCGGGGCTAAAAGTGGATGTTGACTTCACTCTCCCATTTGGGAGTAGGTGGAGGAGGTGGGTGGCCGTGAGCAGAGGGGAGGCGGAGGGGGCAGCAGCTATTTCCAGCTGCACTCATGTGCCATTTCTCTCAGTGCTGAGATTCGAGAGAAAACAGCAGGAGGTGGGGAGTGGGGGGAACCAAAAAGGAAAATCACAGACTCTTTGCAGGAGAACATGTTAAGGAACAAGAGAAAAGTCGTTACCATCGGCACAGCCCTGAGATTCTACCAGTACTGGGGGGTTTAAAAATATAACAAAACCCAAGGCTGCCAGGACTGCTTTCCTGCTCTGGACACAGGAGGATATGATGGAAATGAGGCCACCTGACCGAGGGGCTCAGGCCAACGTGTGGCCCCAAAACGATGGTAAAAGCTGCTGCTTGCGGAAAGCCTCCCTCCTAATAAACTGCGAGGTTTTCTTGGCTCCCAGAGATTATGTAATATGTTCTTGCCTGCTGCTGCTGCTGCTGCTGCTGCTGCTGACTCATATTTTCCAAAACATATCTGGGAAGGAAAACATATGCACATGTGTTTTAATCCATAGGTTTCCCTGCCCGTGGACACAGCAATCCACAGGAGGTGCAGCAGCGCTGCCGGCACACGCGTGTGCACATGTGTGCGCTGACGTGTGCGGGGAGGAGAGACAGGGCCAGCCTGGCAGCTGCTTGAAAAACAGAGATTAAACCGGCTCTGCTTTCTGGGGCAAAGCACAGCAACTCTGTAGCACGCTGCAGGAGGGGACCGGGGAACCTGGAAGCCGCGGAGGGAGATGGCAAAGGGAGAAGCACCGAGCGCGCGCTGCCAACAACTTCCAGCCAAACCTGGGCTCTGGGGACCGGACACAGACTCGCACCGAGCTTCAAATCCAGCTGGGAAAACGGGATTTGTGACAGCTGGGGCCACTGTGGCAATCTGCAAATGGCACTGGGCTGAGAGGGACATCGGGGGTGGCCTCAGCGCGTGGCTCGGCAGCACCCACCCCTGCCGAGGGGTGCTGGGGGCAGCAGGGCCAGTGCTCCCTGAATTCCATAGATCTACAGTCTCGCTCCTGTTAATGCCTGGGAACACACTTCCCAGGCTCTGGGTGTGCACGGAGGAAGTCAGGCTTCTCCTGGCTGAAGATTTCTAATTCTAAGGCAGCCCGTTAGTCTTAAGCAAATTTGTTCCCAGCCTGCAGGGCTGGGAGGTTTAGCTCCTCTGCTCTGTGCCCGAGTGCACTTCTAATTCCTTAGGAAAGACTTTTTGACAATTCTGCAAAACCCTCAGTATCCAGGAGATAGGATCGATCTGCTGCTGGGCATTGGAAGACAGATCCATCTCCCCTGGACCAGAGGGGACTGAAAATCTATCCAGATGTCAACTCCTGATCACCAAATCAAGGCGGATGCTCTGCGCCGGTGACAGCCCGGTTTCCTCGCGCCGTCTGCTCCTCGGGCCTGTGTGCTCGGGCAAAAGCAGGGGACGATTCCCCACACAGGGACAGGTGACAGTGCCCCTGCCCCTCCTCACCTCACACACGCCTCTGGAGAGAGAACAGGCCCTCTCCTCCTTCCCTGCATCACCCCCATACAAGGGCACTATTGATATTCCCCGCCTGATGCATCCAGCACCAGAGTTGAGACAATTCTATTTCAACACCTAAAACTTCATCAGAGCCAACTGCTCTTTCTTGTTTTAGAGCAACTTTAAAATGTTTCATCTGCATTCAAAATCAGTTCTAGAATTGTTACTTTTTAACTTAATTCTCCTAGAACTTCACAAGAGAGCGAACATCCAGCGTGCCTAAAAGGCTTTGGAATAAACCTTAAAAACAAACATTAAAGATTGATCACGCTTTCTCACGATTATACTAAAACTGACTGAAGCTCAACTAGATAAGGAAAGAGAGTTGCATTAAATTAATCAGCACCTTATCAAGCCAGGAAGAAAGAACTGTAGATAACAAGCCTTCCCTAAATTTGGTATCAGAACAGAAACTTCAGTGCACGACGTACTGAGAGAACCTTGTCAGATTTACTGAACACAATACAGGGGAGTGGAGCAGCAGAAATAGCAGGGGAATGTGGTCCATAGAAATGCTTTGAAAAAAAACCTGTTTTCTGATAATGCCAGCAAGAGCCTGAAGCTTTTGTCAAACGGAACAATTTTACTTGACAAAACTTTTCTCCAGATATGCCCAGCAAATTAACCCACCGCTTATTGGGGTAAAAGACGGATCCTTAGGGGTTTGCTCTCCACTCCTGTTTGTGTAGCTGAGGCCAGACTGCACTTGCTCAATTCCAAGAGAACAGTTCCGTACACAATTCCATCCTTTCTGCTTTCCAAGCCCTCCGAGTTGGGCCGATTCCTCTCCCGGCATCTCTCAGCATGAGCTGCAGCTGCTCTCACGGCTCTGAGCTCCCGTGCAGGGGCTCAAAACCCCCAAAACTGGCACCAGGGGCAGCTTAACCCTTTGGAAACTTTGGGGCCAACATCCTGAGTGTTGAGGGTGACCAAACCCAGGCAGCAACGTGCAGGGATTTTGCCGGATGCCTGGCGAGGCTGTGGGCTCTCTGCGGCACAGGGCACAGCCCGCACGCTCCGGGACATCCCTGAAAACCAGACAACTGCCCCCACCATTCCAGGCAGGACAGGAGGGGAGCAGGGCTGGGGACAGAGGCCTTGGCAGGCAACAGGACAGCCGGGCACGCTGCTTTCCCAAGCAGGAGCAGCGGGAAGGACATTCCGGCTTCAGTCCCCCCCGGCAAAGCGCAGAGCCCCGGGCACGCCGGGCACTGACAGCCTCGCTCCAGAAGGACACTGGAGCACGCACGGCTCATCTCACCACAATGACCAGCCTAGAAATCCACTTGGGGCTTTAGCCACAGAAAAAAAAGGGCAAACAAAGAGCCGGGCGGCTTTAACCGGGGTGATGCTACTCATTGAGACTGCTCTGCCTCCGTGGCACCCGGGGCAGGGCTGCCGGCTGCCCCCAGCACCCACAGGGGTCAGTGCCTGCCCTGCCCATCCCGGACAGCTCCTGGAGGAGGGGAAGGGGCCGGGGAACAGCTCATCCCTGGAGACTGAGCCCAGCCCGGCGAGCAGGGCGGGCTCAGCGCAGCCCCGGCTCCGCTGAGGCGCAGATGCAGCCGAAAATAGCCCCACGCCGGCTGCCAGCAGCCCATACGTTGTGTTATATATGTCTCAGCTGATGCAAAGGAAGGGGCAGGCGCTGAACCACATGGCCCTTCACATGGGCACGGCCACACTCGGCTGCTCCCGGCTCCAAAATCCCCCAAAACGCATCCTCCCCCACACGGGAGCAGCTCAGCCCACGGCGTCCCGCACCAGCCTGGCCCTCGGACACCTCCCCACGGCAAGGTTTGCAGAAAAACGAACGAGCCAGACCCCAAACACGGTGCCAAACGCCCTCCCCCATAGATGGGCCCCGCACCCTGCTCCTGCTCCCGGCCCCACTAACCCCCATCCCAAAATGTGCCACTACGCAAGCACCACGTGCCTCAGTTTCCCCGGCTCTGTGATAGCACAAAGGGTAGCTCCCCAAAGCAGCACACTCCTATGAAATGATATCCTTAGGGATAAACCAGAGTCAGTTGAAATCCAGACCTAATTCTTTAAATCCTTGCATGCATTCGCTCCCTTCATGCCCCAAAATTCTCTTTAATTCCGGCGGCGAAGCTTCCAGGCTGCCCAACACAGTCCCCGCCAGCAGAGCTCTGGGGGCTCCCTGCCCTGAGCTCAGAAGCCCTTGTGACCACCCCATCGAGGTGGTGTTTCCAACAATGCCGGAGTAATTCCCAGTAAAACCAGGAATCGGGAGCGGAGGCCACGTGGCCCCTCGCTGGTTAGAGCCAACCCAGCCGTCTGTGGGCGCTTGCAGATTAAGACTCATTTCCACTCAGGAAAGAAATTCAACCACAACTAATAAAATAAAGACAATAAATCACGGTTCCTCCAGCAGCTCTTCCTCCAGGAGCATCTATTTTTAGCGGGAAGCATCAATCACCACAGCTCTTGCTGTCTACAACAGCTCCAACAGGCAGAACCCAGGTAGGCAGAGCTGGGCCAATGTGGGCACACACACGTCCCCCACCTGCCCTGCCACTGTCCCCCAGCCCGCCAGGACAACACCACAGAGAGGGGACAAACAAGAGACCATCAGGCACGGCTACACCTCAGCACTGCGTGATATTCCTCTATCCCAGATGGAAAAGAAGAGGCACAAGGCAACAAAGGAACAAAGGAATGTGCCCAAGGCCATACAGTAATCAGTGGCAAAGCCAGGACCCGGCAGAGGGATCCTCTGCCAGGAACCCCTGCACAAGCACCCTCTTCAGACAGGACAGTTCTCACACAATTATTAACATTTGGGAGTTCTCCTCAAGCTTCCCAACTTCTCCTCATTGGAGACTCGGCAGCTCTGAGACAAATCCCTGCGTTTTACCAAAATAGCTCTCCCAACGTTTCACCGGGAGAGACACACTGAGCACGATTATCACACCCAGAGGAGAAAATCCACGCTGGAAATGTAAAATCCAGGAGGCTCCCCGGGAGAGATGCATCATTCCAACACGGAGCACACGGACACGGTACGGCAGCACACACGGACACACATGCAGGCAGGCACGGCACACGGAGCACCGGCTCCCGGCACAACCAGCACTCACCGAAGACACAAACCGAGCGCCACGACAAAATGAAATGACAACACAGACAGGGGTTCTAGTCACAGACTGAAACTAAAGCAACCCAAAAAAAATTAAAAACAAAACCAAAAACACAACCAAAAAAACTTACATGGATTTTTGGCAATTTTCCTTCAGACATTATACACAGCAGCTGGGCTGTGTACTGAATACCTGATCCAAAAAGAAATATAACCACATTATGCAAACAGATGGGGGCAGGAGTCAGGTGAACATGCAGCTCTTAACAACAGTCATCTACGGGCTGAGAAAGCACCTCTGCATCCCCCCAGAAGGGCTCGCATCGAGGCAGATCTTCACTCACTACCCAGCAAAAGCGAGGGCTGTGCTGCTGCCATCCCGGGGGAAAAGCCAAATGGCAGGACAGGGCAGAGCCACCGCGTCACAGACCTCGGAGCTGTCCCATCCCCTTTAACTTGTCATGTGAGGTTTTAAACAGAGGTGGGAAATAGCCAGGGTGGGGGAGGAAGCCTTTAGAAACCCGAAAGGAAAGCACTTTATCTGCCTTAAAGAAAGAGCATTAAAATCGCCGCGCGGGCAGGACAAGCCGGGATCATCCCGACACTTAAGCTTATGGGAAGCACTCAGAGAGGGGGACATCGCCCTTTCCCCACGCCGAGGAGGGTGCCTGAATCTTTAAGACGGCGGATTGCTGCTCGGGAGGAATGGACTTTTTATGGACTGTGGGAAACAGGGTTGCTATGATACAGGCAGAGGCATTTTCACGAATCCTGTGGCAAATAACATCGAATCCTGCTTAAGCAGACAACAGCAAGGCAGGTCTCCCATCACCCAGCCTCGGCAAACACACAGCAGCAAGCACTGGAAGAGATTTTATGCATCACAAATACGCTTTCTGCAGACAAATTCACATTTTTTGCTTTGGGGCCGTATTTTCCAGAGGGTCAGCGCTTTGATTCCTTTAAAGGAATGATCCCTCTGCCTCATCCCCGGGGTCGAGCATCCCCACAAAGGTGAAGAAACCCAAGGGAGTCACGGGGCCGAGGCACCCCCAGGGACCCGAGCGTGGCCCGGATGGTCCCGCGGAGCCCCGGGACAAGGAAAGCTCCAATCCCAGGGATAATTTCACAGCGTGCAAACGACACCCGGAACGTTGCAGGCACAGTCACTTACAGGCACGGGGATCTAGTGGGGCCTGGCAGCGCTGTCACCCCAGAAAGCTCCTAAGGCTCGTCATGGGCTGAGCCAGCTCGGCAGGACGGAGGGGACGCGCCGGGCTCGGGGCTCCCGCACGCCTGGGAAACGCCGAACCGCAGCTGCCAAACTACAAAACTGGGGCTGGGGCAGGGGCTGCAGAGGTGCTCACTGAGGCCTGGGGTGGGAAACAGAGAGCAAGCTAAACAAGCAGCAAGCCCAGCCCTCGCTCACTCTCTCGGCTCTCGTTTCCTCTCCTTCCCCCCAAAAATCCCAACGGGAAGCCCGAGATAACAGGAACGGTGCTGCTACAAGAACAAAGTTTGCTGCCGCCAACTTTCCTACTGCTCCGCGTTAACTTTCCTTCTTTAACTCCACCAGCCTTCAGGAGGACAAAAGGCAGAAAGTTGTAATAAAATCACACGAATTCTCCCGAGCACGTTCCGTGCCGGGAAAACCTCGGCTCCCGGCGCTCCCTCCCAGCAGCCGAGCGTGCACAGCCCCTCGCCCTCCCCATGCACCCCCAGCACACCCGTCCCCAGGGATGGAACCAGAGGGGCACCGCAGCAACGAGCCGTGGGGCACGGCAGGAGCGTCCGCCAGCGAACACGCGCGATTCCCAAATATCTCCCCAGGAGCACAAGCTCCGGATCAAGGAATGCACCCAGGAAACCGCGTCAGGTACTGGGCATTCCTCGTAGAAATCGTATTGAAAGGTAAACCTTAGTGCCAGAGAGCCCTGAGAAAATAAACATTCAGGCACAGCCACATCCCATTTTAACTCGCTGGTCAGTTTTGGGGTTGGGTTTTTGCTCATTTTTCCACCCTTTCTCCTCCAAATCCCTTTGTCGCTCAGGGCTGTTCCCCTGAAAGGATGATTTTGGCTGCTGCTTGATCGATTCCCTCTCCATGATGAACGCAGCTCATTTATTACATTTCCAGGAGATTCTGCAACCTATAAAACTATTGCCACAGGACGGCTAACAGGCAAACAGAGCCAATTTGAGCCGTTTAACAACCCAAACCATCCTCAGCAGCAATTTTATTTACTTGCGTTTTTTTTAGAGAAGAAGACTGACTCAGTCTCCTGTGAAGTGAAGCAGGTACCTCTGGCAGATAGCTACAAGTGAAGAGGGGAAACGGAGCCAGCAGGCACCGGAGCATCTTCCCGGGCTTGTATCCCTGGCTCCTGGCTTTTCTTCCCATCGAAACGGGCTACTGCCCCATAACACTTTTGGGGACGATTGTTCCCGCCCTGGGACTCAGGGAAAATTTTTTTCTCTTTTATTTAGAGCTAAAAGCACTTTGAAAGTGCCAAATTTGCCGGATTTAACTCCGTTTCCAATCATGCCACCATGGAAAAGCCATCGGCTCCCGAGCCCAGCTCGGCATTTAACTCCCGGCACGCAGCCCCTCACTGGGAAATAACTCCATGTCTCCATCCGGAACCTCCAGCTCTGCCTTTAGACACCAGTTACATGGTCATTTTTTTTTCAGAGGACATCAAATAAATAACAGACAGCTGGAATTAGCATGAATTCGTTAAATCATCAAGGCAATAAAATTCCAGCGACCATCAGCAAGAGACGAAAACATTTTCAAACTGCTATTTTTGTTTGTTTTAAGCAATTCTGATTTTTCTGGAGGGGCAAATAATATATTAAAAAAACCCCGTAAGACCTCTATCACAAGCACAGAACAGAGACATATTTTCCAGAGGAAAAGGCATTGCTCTTTCCAGACATTCCCTTCGTATTCTCTCCCAAACTCCTCGTGCTGCCACTGGAGCCCCCGGCCAGCCCTGCTTCCAAGCTGTAAACATTGCAATTTCGGGCTAGAAGCACCTCTAACTACTGGACACCTTTCCAGCAAGCCCATAATACACATCTTAGCACTTCATTTTCCAGAAAATCAATGTAAATAAAGTCACGCCAAGCAACCCATCTCAAAAGCTCGTTATCCTTGAGGTGGGCAAAGATTTTTCTTAGATGCATTCCCCAAAATTTGATATATACACACACACCAAAGAAAGAAAGCAAAGCCAAAATCAGACTTCTAGAAAATCAAAGCAAAACCCAACCCCTCCGTATCTGTTGCTTTAGCAAAGAAAAACAAAGCTTGCATTGCCCTTTTTCCCTTTGATCTTTCCTTCCCAATTTGCAGAGACAGAACCCACATACAAGCAGAATAAAAACCCAGCAGGTTATGTTTCGGTCCCTCTCACATCTCTATAAAAAGGAGCCGGGTTACATCACTGTGGACATAGAATTTGGAGGCTTTGGGGCTGAATATTAAGAAATCAAATCAGATCATCAAGGCAACACAGATAAATACAGTAAGTAGAATTTCTCTTTTTTTTTCTTTTTTCTTTTTTTGTGGCTGAATGTTATTTTAGCAAAGATTTAATCCTTTAATAGGATTTCTCAAACACACATTTCCCCCCCCCCCCCTTAAAAATGTCCATAGCTCGATTCCATTGCACACACCAGCACCTCTCACCTGGCACCTACGTGGTTACTCTCACAGACATTGCACATTAACTGCTCGCTAGAAATTGCACACAAAATGACTTATTATCAACTTGAGCCTCTATTTCAAAGGAAAGCAAAACAACACAGCCAGTGCTCACCACAGACAGATCATTTTCACTCGGCTGCTGCCTAAAGAAGCACAGCTCTATCTCGCTAGCACAGCACCACGGAGGACTGGATCACTGTTATTATTTATCACATTTAAAACCCCGGCAAAAGCAGCTACACTTACAGGCATACTTAAAAGACAAGACATGACAAAAGATTTAGGGAGAGATAATAATACCAACGTCATACATATCACAGCGAGGCCATGTTGAAGCTCAACGCGTTTCCCCCCTCAGTAAGAAATCTCTCTCTCTCTTTCTCTCTCTCTCTCGCCTTTCTCTCTCTCTCTCTCCCGCTCGTGCTCTCTTGTTGAATTGCTAGTGGTAGTAGTAGCCCCCAACAGCTCAGGAGAAAAAATCCATTTAACGAGTGCCCAGGAAGAACATGAGTATGACATTCACAAGCAATAGCACCACAATCACTGCAAAAACGACCACCGTTTGAACATCCAAGGTCATGGTGCAATGCAGAACACTGTAGTGTTCGAGGTGTGGGGCTGGCAGATTTGGAGAAGTCAACCTCTGCTCTGTAAGACTGTCCATACATCCACCATGCTAGAATAGAGGAGAAAACTGTTCCTGGTTTTGGGTTGGTTCGTAATGCTTTGTGCTCTGCCTTTAGTTTCTCCCCTATCTGCTGTCTCTAGCTCATTCTGAGCCCGCTAAGTGAAGCATCATCACAACCAGTGAGCACTCGGGATGCAAAATCCTTCCTTTAGGAAAAGAGCGAGCGCTGTCTGCAAGCTTCTCTCTCTGTCTCGTCCCCCCTCTCTCTCCCGGTCTCTCTCTCGCTGGCTGGCTCGCTTTTTAATTCGTCAAGCCAGTGCAGATACGGAGCCCGTGTGAGTGTGACAGCTCTGCAAGCTGCTGCGGCTGCATCCCTCGGAGCGAGGCGGACCCTGGCGCATACTAATCAGCTCCAGTGACCAGGCAGCGACGGCATCCTGGCTGTCACTCAAACGCAG
>VZTA01018588.1:192369-204127 GCA_013398855.1 Mohoua ochrocephala | reverse complement strand
CCCGCCGTGACAGCGAGCGCACGCAGCCGCGGCTCTGCCCGCGCTCCCGAGGCGGCTCGGATGCTCCGGCCAGGCGGCTCCCGAGGCGGCTCCCGAGGCGGCTCCGAGGCGGCTCCGAGGCGGCTCCGAGGCGGCTCCACGGCGGCTCCCAGCGCTCCGAGCCGCGCAGATCCCGCTCCGCACCGCCTCGGGACGCGGCTGCCCTGGAAAACAGGAGCCCCGAGAGCCGGTGCTGCTGGGAGCCCGCTCGGAGCAGGGAGGGGAGCAGGAGCAAAGCGGCCAAAATAACGACAAGGCAACTCGTGGTAACCTGGAAATGGGGGAATTGGGCAGGGGGAATCACGTTTTAGCTCTGCACAATCGTCCTGCCATCACAAATCCTATAACCTCTCCCCTCGGCACTGCACTGGCTGTCTCCATCTAAGAGTTAAACTGGATTCTGAGTTTACAGACAGAGATCTATAAAAAGGGGGGGGAAGGACAGATGGAGCGTCTTTATTCCTTCTGCAGCAGCCAGAAATGCTCATTCCTACATTAAAATCACACACACACACTCAGGGTTTATGGCCCAGGTGCCAGGTGCTATCCCAAACCCCCATCTCAGACCCCAGAACCAGCGGTTACCTCGGAGAGGCATCACAATGCACACAAACCACATACGCTCAGCTGGAAAAAGCAAATGATTTTCCAGACAAAGACAAATATAGAAATGCTGCCAATGCATATGTATCACGCACTAAAATGCGCATCCGGGGGCTGAGCGCGGCACCTTCCAGGAAACCTGCGCCTCCGAACGCTCCCGCACAGACACGAGGCCAGCAGGCACCGAACGAGCGCCTCGTTGGTTTGTTCTCCTGCAGCAAACGGTGGGAGCTGGGGAGGCCTTTCGTGTTTAAACCTGGCCAGCTTCATGTCTTAACCTCACCAACGAGGGGCAGCCTGTCCTGCCAGCAATGTCCCACCAGGGCACCAGCATTTGGGGAAGGGTTACACGAACACTAAACCCAGCTGATTACTGCAAGGCTTATTTTCATTTTCTTCCTTTGCCAGAGGGCTCCCTCAAAAACAGGAGGGTCCTGTATCCACCCCAAACACCATCGAAGGAGAGACCGTGTTGGGACCAGGCCTCCACGGGGTCTCCATCCCCGGCCTCCACTCAGACCCACTGGTTTGTGCCAGACCAACACTCAGCCAGCACCATCCCGCTCACTTCTGACCAGCTCTGGAGCACGTGTGGGCTGTGATGTGTTTGCACACGCAGAGGGTGGGTTGTGTTGAGCAGCATCAGAAACAAGAACAGTGTGGGTTCCTCAGGTGGTTTATTTTGGGTGATAAGTGCCAGCCAGAGGCTCTCTCCAGCATCTGAGGCCCCAGCTCTGTCCAGGCAAGGAGTTTCTCATTCAGGAGGACAGTGAAAAGCCTTTTTTTCCACTGTATATTCACAAGAAGCTGCTTTAAAGCTGCCCCAGGCTGCCCCGTTAGCACACACGCCAGGCTGTGTCCAGGTGATGGATCTGCCTCATCCCCAGCTTCCAAACCTGCATTTTCTATCAAGGATCCATTTTTAGGATAGCCAGTCTGTCTGATGTAATTTTAGACTAATCAGAATAGCAAACATAGAATGATTCAGGTTGGAAAGGACCTTGGAGATCGTTTAGTTCCAACACGTAATAGATGTGGAATATTTATTATTATTGCTACCATCCTTTCCCAAAACAACACAGGCAATTTTCCAAAACATAAACCTGAACTTACAAAAACAGCCAGGAAATTCCAGTTTCAGTCTCAGAAGCAACAACGACTTCCCCAAAACATACAACCAGCCTGCATTTAGAGGGATTTTATGGCCAGTTTATCTTCTCCTCTAAACTGCAGTGAGCACAGAGGCAGCCTGGGTGAGGAGCCCAGAGGAGGTGTAAGAAGCAGCCCCGTGGAGATGTTCTGCTGGTCCACACACCCCCAGGGCCTGGGGACCCTCAGCAGGCACAGCCCATCCCTGGCTCTGTCCTCCCTTCACGCCCAGCCTGGGAAATGCCAGCGGGGTCTCAAGGCAGACGCCCCTGAGCCTTGCACAGAGACAGGGGAGCAAAAGCAGGGCAGGGGGAGCAGCAGAGGGCTGGGAAACCTCCAGAACAAAGGTGCACACCTCACACATGCTCACTGGCCACTTCCGGAGCCGAGCAGGAGGGTTTCATTGCCAGCACGGAGCCTGGCAGGGCTGGGGCTGGCATTCTGCAGGAGCTGAGCCACTCAGAGCGCAGGGGAGGGCACGGATTGCAAACGGAGCCACAGAGCCGGCCCCTCCTCAGCTGCCGGCTGCTGCGGGCGGGGGTCCCCAAAACCCCCACCGCGGGGGTGTCAGGAGCCACGGGAGGCTGTGGGGACCCTAGTGCTGTGCTCCGTCCCCTGGGGAGCCCGGGGGATGCTCCATCCCGGGGGATGCTGCCTCCCGGGAGGCTCGGCCGCAGCATCCCCCTCCCCAGGTCGCACCCAGAGCAAACACCCCAGGGATGAGGCAGGAAAGCACCGGGTGCCTCACCTCAGCCAGGGACAGGTTTGGGGTCCAGAGGAGGCTGTGTGTGTAACAGCAGCACAAACAGATTTACTGCAGAGAAGCTTCTATTGAAATGATATTCGCAGTATTCCCACCAGTACTTGCTGCTTTATATAATTTCCCATGCCTTCTGCGTGCACTAAATGTTAATTTTACTACGAAAATGGATGGTACCTTCTCTTAGAAGCCTTTCTGATAAAGCACACCTACACAGCAGGGGTTTATATAAAACCACGGGGAAGTTTTAACTTCACGGAACGCTTTCTGGGAAGTTCGGTCTAACGTTCTGTACAGAGCGAAACGAGGAACGGGAAGAGAAGATTTGTACCGGTTACATAAAACCCCGCGTCCCTCACTGCACAGAACATGCCCTGGCGCTACGGGAGCTTCGGGGAGCAGGGTTTGCGATGCAGGATCAGCGAGATGTGCTGGATGAGGAGGGAGATTGGAATTTCAGCACCTCTCCGGAGGGACAGCAATCAGGGATGGAGCCAGGGCTCCCGCTCACGTCACATCACATCCATCCAGCTTTAGATCTGCATCGATCTGATGGACACGTGCGTGGGATGGGGAATTCTGGACACCCAAAAAACAAACAGAGGGGCCCTACACGGACATTAATTACAATACAGGAATTTTGGAGCAAGCCTAGGAAAGGGATGATGCCAAATCCTCCCGTGCGGAACACGCCGGGCTCAGCCTTGTGACCACGTCTCCCTCCAATGGATGTCTCCAGTAATTAGCACATCCCACTCCTCGCAGCTCCAAACAAACAGGGCTCCAACTCAGCAGCCAGGATCTGGAACTGGAATGCTGACAGGTCCCGGATTCCCCTGGCAAGGACAGGTCCACGGTCCCCACATGAGGTGCCGGGACGGCCCAGGGGCACGTGGCCGTGCACGGCGCCAGCTCCAGTTCCCTGTCCTGCTGTAGGTCCCCGTGCACAGTAACCACCTCCACTCTTGGGCAGGCAGAGGCATCTCTGTTTTCCCAACACATCAGCTCCACCTTCCATTAACTGGGAAAATGAGCCACCAAACTCAGTGCAGACCCCGAGAATTCCAGCCATGCCACTGTAGGAAGCGGTGTGGCTGAGCTCTGGGATGGGACAGGACCCCAAATCTGCTACCCTCTGGCCAAAGGAGATAAGTCTCTGGGTGAATTTGGGGAAATTTCACACGAATCAGTGTGGCTCGTGATTCTGAGCAGGAATAAAATTGGTCTGGATGGATGAAATCCATGGCCAAGAGGAAAACACTGCTGGTGAGTGTCAGTCCCAAACTGCTTCGGCTCCTTTGTATTCCCTCTTGGAGCACAAGCCCCACCCCAGACCTTTATGGCACCCCGAGGGAAGGTTAAACCTTCCAGGTGAATGAATACTGCCCCCAAAAAGGAACAGCCAGCCTTGGTACCCAGGTTTGTGTGGGCACCTGCTCCTCCATTCCCAGTCTCCCGTGGCAGGCGCTCGCGGCCGCTGCCGTGGCGTGGGATGCCATGTGGGGGGTGACTCACGGATTCCATCAGAGATTATAAGAAAACCATTAAATTTTTTTTTCCCCTAAATCTAGGCAGGAATTAAGCTCACGGTTTCAGAGATTAAAGGCCAGTGAGATTATGATTTGCTGTTTCCAAAAAGGAGGATTTCCTTAAGCTGGGAGTTGCCTCTTTTTCCTGTCTCTTCGCAGAATGTCTGCCAGAGCCCTCTTTTCCATCCCGGGCCAGATGGGAGGCACCAGCCTGCGAGCTGCAGAGCTGCTGCAAAGGGCACATTTTTCCTCAAGCATCTCCAGAATCTTGCATGTTTATGGAATGGCTTCATGGGAAGCTTTAAAAATCCCCAAACACCTAAAATTCCTTACCCCAACTGCAAAATGAAGGAATACTTGTAGAGACTTGGACTCGGGCCTGATTTTGGCTGTGAAAAATTAACTTTCCAGTCACCCACAGTAACTTGCCTGTCCACTCCATCCCTCAGATGGAAAGCTTCCTCACTGTCCACATGAACTTGGGACTTTTTTCCAGTAATTTCCTCTTTCTAAAGAACTGCATAAGTTGAGAGCCAGCAGAGCAGTGGAGTGGGAGAGAAGGTGGGTGTGGGAGAGGGCAGGGAAGGACCACATGAAGCAAGATGCCCTCGTGGCAAGGCTGGGAGAGCCGGAAAGAGAAGAAATGAAGTTTCTAAGCCCACTTTGCAATGTTTAGAACATTGCTGGAGGTTGAGTTCAGCTGCACCCTCATGACCACCTGGCCAAGAGTGCTGCACAAAGCTCAGAGGCCGTGGGGAAGGACCTGAGCATCTCCAGGTCACTGCTCCAAGTATTCCACAAAAAAAAACCCCACAAGAATTTCACCAAAAGATGGGAAGCTGAGCCACAGCAGCGATGTCCCCATGGAATCGGTGTCTCAGCTCCTGCAACACTACGCAGACCACGCTGAGATGGCACAGAGAGCCTGTCTGGGGGCGTTGAGCCCATTGTGCTCCTCTGGATTGCAGGGAGAACAACAAATCTGCTATTTTTAAGTTTACTTGAACTTAAAGCATTAAGACAGACTAAAATCTCCTGCCCCTGGCAATCGTGCTGCGAGTGCTTTCTGCTCTCCTCGCATCTGCTCCACACTCCAGCCTGTACTCGAGAAGCATCTTCAGATTCCCAGCGTTGAAAAAGAAAATAAACTCCCCTCAAATGCCTCAGAAATCAGACGTGGTAACACCAATTACCCTGGTCACAGAGAAAGACTTCGGGGGCCTAGAAAGTTCTGTTCAGAAGGACTCATCCCATTCAGAGGCTCATTTCGGCCTTATGTAAGCTCTCCTTGTCTGAAAAAAACCCCAACCCCTGGCCTAAAGGACCACAGAGCCCTTTACTCCTTAATTTTATTTCTCAGCTTCTGGGCTCACTGTTGAGCCTGGAAAAAGGTAAAGACAGCAAAGCTCAAAGTGCAGAGAAACCTAAGCCAAGTCCTTTCCCTGGGGGAAGACAAGTGCTCCCTCCAGGCACTCTGACGTTACACTGCAGAATCTTCACATCAGCACGTACAAAGTGGTGAGTGAAAAAAACTTATTACCTGCTAGAAAATAAAAGTAAACCTTTCTGAATTCGGGGTCAATGTCCCCAGTGGGGTCCCTGAGAAATTCAGCTGCCCAGGCACAGAGAAACTCTTTGGCATGAAAACCAAAGGGTGCGTTTCAGCTCTACCACAACAAGGAAAGTCCTCTGAAATCCAACACGTGACAATTCCTACGCAGTAAAAAAGAAAACCCAACAGAGAATTTCCCTCTGCCCGAGCCCACAGAGGTCCAGCCATGAGCAGTGCAAGGTGCTGGGAAGAACGGGAACAGCACGATCCACGGTGCACCCACCAAACAGCAACGTCAGGAACCACACAGGGAAAAGCAGAGGAGAGAGAAGTTTGGGTTCTGCTTCGTGCCTTTACTGCCTGGCCCTGCACAAGGGGTGGCTTAAGGAGCAGCTCCCCAGCACGAGGATGATGCCCTGAAAATGTTCTCACCAGATGGGCAAGGCAGAGCCGGGCCCTGCCCCAGGATTCCAGGGAAACACAAAGGCTCGTGGATTTGAAATCCTGATGCTGTGCAGTCCTTGGGACTTGTTATCCAACTCTTTCCTGCTGCTCTGCAGCCTGAGCTCACTCTGAGGGCAATCTGGAATTACCCAGCACAGCAGGCGGGCTGAGCCACGCCAGGCCCCCTGCCTTGGTGACACCGCTGTGGCAGAGGGGAGCAGGAGCCACGGCCCTGCCTCCTGCAAGGGAACGAGGGCGGAAAACAACCGCCCAGAGCTCCCTGCAGCCTCCTCACCCCCCTCCTGCGACCCTCGGCCCTGGCTTCCCTGGGCTTCTCCTTGGCAAGACACTGAGAAAAGGAAAAACCATCTCGTTAAGGAGCTGACCCACGGGTCTCGTGTTCTTCACACAAATTAACCCAGAGAATTGATGTGTTTCATATAAATCATTTTCTCCCCCTCTCTCTGCCTCCCCAAAAAAAGGAGAGGGAACAGCCTATTGAATCTGGCACTCTTTTAACGAAGAAAACAGTGCAAGCCAACCTAATGAAGTAGGAATTCCAGATGGATAGCAGTAGGTGTATGAATAGAACATAGAGCACTCATTTTTATCAGCACTATCAGCATGAAAAAAGAAGTTTATAGCCTTTTTCTACTTTTTTTTCCCCTTTCTCCAAGTGAGGCAGGTGAATGCCAGTAGGCTCCATTCCCCCTCCCAGCTCAGTGGGATTCCTTGCAGTGAGAGGGAGCACAGGCTGCTGCCTTCCAGGAACGGCCAGCGCTGCCCTCCTGCAGCTCGTGACAATGGGTGACAGCCAAGGGCACCCCGGCTGTGCCAAGGGGACCCCGGCTGTGCCAAAGGGACCCCGGCTGTGCAGGATCACAGGGACAATCCCACCTGCCGTGGGACACAGCTGCACACATGGCACAGGAAGGCACCTGGCGCTGAGCTGGCTGCCCCAAGCAGCACAGTTGGCAGTTCTGTGGTGCTGATCAGCAGCACCAACAGGAAAATCCAACGGGACGGAGCTGAGGTTTGTTGTGCTTCCTGGAACGCGGCCCTGCAGGAGTTGGGAGTGCTTCAGGTGCTACCTGAAACAGCCCCCCACAGGAGTGGTGCAACTCGCTGCGTGCCCAGCGTTATCCTGGCTCACATCCAAGGAATTCTGCAGCGCGGCAGAACTAGGATCCCCTCCGAACACACTTCTGTACAAGAGCACAACTCCCTGGCTTCAGTGGGAGTCAGCAGAGCTCCAGACAAGGAACTCTTCACTTCTCACCCAGCCTAAGCTGGAGATTTCACAGGCTGAACCTGGCTCCTGGATAAGGCGCTCCTGCCTTCCCCAGACATGGCGCTCTGGCCAGTCCCTACCAACGCCCGTCTTTCCTCTCCCTGCCCACATTACATAATAAGCATCTTTATTTTTTTTTTTTTTTCATAAGTCGTCTTTTCATAACAATAGAAACTATTGGAGACCGAGATAACTTGATGAATTTTTCCTATTATCTAAGAGCTTAGTCACTCGGGGAATTAGTCATGTTCAAAATAACAGCCAGGCTCAAAGAGATTCAGAGCAACCATTCCAGAGCAGAAGCAGCTAATGTCATAAATACATTAAGATGTCAGCTTGAAGCATTTCAGAGATTTTTCAAGAAGTGTTTAAAAAAAGAAAAACCCTTTGATGAGATACGAGGAAATCAGGTTCTCGGCGGTTAAAAAAACGTCGTGGTTTGCAAAGCCTGCGGTGCTCAAACACTGAAACCCTGAGCAGGAGGGACAGATGGACGTGGTGGCCACACGGGGTGTGTGGCTTCCCAGCAAGCACAGCCTGCTCAGAGCTCCACGAAATCCTGCTTCCCGTGCCTGTGGTACCCTCCCAGCACTGCCCTCCCACGGTTTTCCAGACATCCCTGACAGGTCTCACGAGACAGAGGAGTTATCAGTGTGTCCCTCACCCAGCAGGTGGGAACTGGGGCCAGAGCCACGGAAACGGAGCCAGGCCTCCTCCCAGCCCCTCCTGGGACTGACACAAGGACAGCCATCAGCATGGAGCAGGGATTTATCCAAACGTTGTTATTTACCACGACGTCAGCTCTTTCCTAACCTGGACGTTTGGCACAGCAGCACTCGTAGGAGGCCGTACCTGAAAGATTAAAGCAGTCCCAAACTGGGAGAGAAATGGAAAACTGGACAGCAACTCTGTAAGAAAAACCCCCACAAAGAAATGGATCTGTGGGATGGACGTGGGGCTTTGGGGGCTCCCTGGCACTGCAGCACATGTGCAGAGCTCAGCCGAGCCGAGCATCAACCGCCAGTGACGGGAGACCCCGGGATGAACAGCAACCAACTTCCAAACTTTCCACTCGGCCGTGGAAAAGCCCTCCCTGCGGAGGCCACAGGGCACGGAGAGTGGGCAGCATCCTCTGCAGGACACCCACAGCACTCGGCTTCCCGGGAGCTTCCCCGGGACACGCTCCAGCAGCAGCCGGTGCTCCCTGCTCCCTTTGATCTCTGCAGGAAAACTGCTCTGGGCCTCCTCAGTCCCATTTTTCCCCAATGCCTGGATACCACAAGCTCCTCTTTCCATCCTGCCCTGGCTTCTTTCCACCAGCTGCATTTGCTTATCCAAACTTTCAAAAACCAAAAGTCAAACCCAAAGTGCTTTTTTCCACTTCTCTTTTCCAGAGTTTGCATTGAGATTTTTAGGAATAAGGAGTGCAGAGAGCACTTTGTACTTCCAGTATCCTGTGATTTGCAGACTGACAAGTGGAAAAGAGTCAGTGAGGGAAAGATGCTGCTGACCTGCCCCACTCAGGGACGTCTCCATTTGGCTCTTTGATTCACTGAGCTCCTTTTCACCACATTTTAAGTTGTGATGATTTACAAGAGCTTACTTTTTATCTGGGAGAGAAGTGGCAAATATCAACAGCAGCTCGATTTTAAATATTTGAACAACAGGCAGTGTAAAAATATGACTATTTATGGCCGTAAAAGAAAAAATACTGGGACTGTTTCTGTTGAAGGTGATGGCTGCACTCATCTGGAGCACCACAGGCACAACGTTAAACCCAAAAGGAGCCCCTATGGGAGGAAATACCGTGCAAGATTCACACTTGTGTCACTTGTAATGCAAAGATTTGGGGGAAAACTCTGCCCTCGTCAGATAGAAAACTATTCCAGAAGAGGCCGTATTTTGTCCTGAATTAATCCACCTCATCTGATTGCCGTGCTGGATCAATACCCTCTGAAGAATGCCAAACCAAATACTCATTGTGCTCACACACTGCTCAGATGTGCAGATTGATTCCCATCGCCACCAGTGACAATCAGTTGGATTTTTCTAGGTTAGGAACAGATACTAGAGAGTTTAGCAACGTGGTACCAATGAAGCATGGAAAACACCCCCGTGGGATGCCAGCATAATTGGCAAAAGATTAATTGTTTAAAAAATGGGAAGCAGCACATGCAAAGGAGGGAAAGAAGAAGCTCCGACAGCTTAATATTATGGAATAATAGCTCGGGTTTAGGGGCTGATTTGGAAATAAAGAGCCACCTGCCACAAGAACAAAAGGTACTGTCGCTTGTACAGCGTTAGTGACACACTTCTTAAAGATGAGTAACTCTGAAAAGGAGCAGATCTGAGTCTTGAACCCAAGCTGAGAACAACAGAAACCAGCATTTTGAATAAATCAGTGTTGTGCAGAAGTTGGGGAAAATCAGGCTAAAATCCAGGTTTTGACCAATGTGCCTGAGCTGAACAAAGTCCAGGAATGCTGCCAGAATAAATGTATATTGCTGGCCTTTAGCAGACACACAAAAAATAATGCTGGAGTAAAAAATACAGCTGAAAAACCATAATAGAGACTCAGTGCTCATAGAAATGGGCCCAGTGATGCTCTGGATGAAAGGCTGAGGTTCTGCACAGCATGGGAGGCTGTGTGAACAGAGCGGCCGACCTTCACTCAGGAGTAAACAGAGCTGTTTGGTAATTCCATAGTACATTTTAGCCAGCAGACTGAGATAACAATATTCCCACCGAGCTGCTGAAACGCAGCTACTCCTGGCGCGGAATAACTCACTTGTTTAGCGCAGTCCACCAAATGATCAGCATCTGAAGTACTAAAATTTCAAATAACTTACCCGTGGGGACAGCAAGGAAAATCTGCATTGGAGGGAATATTGCTATCCACGCTGGCACTTGGCCAGGACATCTGGACCAACACATCTCGTCTTGCTAAAGGAGCAGAATCTGTAGGGACCGAGCCTCGGCAGGACCTGAGCTTTGGGCACCCCCAGCATCCATCCCTGTGCTCCAAGGGCAGGAGCCCCTGAAGCCTCGGGCCACAGCCACCCATCCCCAGGGAACAGGCTCCTCACTCACCAGGGACTGCAAACATCTCTGCTGCATTTCTCTTGTTTGGTTCAGTTTTACTGTGCTGGTTTGAAATAATGTTTTATTTTCAGCTATCTGGAGATACGTGGAGTAGCTCCAAATATTGCTGAGGCTGTTGAAGTGCTGTATAAAACACAGCAACCACAGCGCTCTCTTTTATTTTTCCCTTGTTAGAAGGAGCAATATTGGGAAATTCCCGGGTAGAACCTGCTTCAAAATCAACCACTGGAGTTTTACTTTCCCCCAAAAATATCTTATATTACAGGCTAATCACTACTACGGTAACCACTGTAATTTCTCTCCAAGAAAAAGCAAAGATTAGACTAATGAGAACAGAGTAGCACAGGCTCCCTTCCTGCCGGCAGCAAGGAAGGAATCCGGGAAGATGAGAGGGCAAGAAAATGTCAAGTCTTGTGCCGTGTCAATTAGAAAAGCACTTTGTCCTGCACCATCGCCAGCCCCTCCCCACCGGGGCTCAGCAGTCACCTGGGAGAAGAGGGAAAAGGAGGCAAGAGCCACCTCCAGCTTCCCGGCACCACTTTTCTCAGCGCAGTTAGCCCTGACTGGCAATCGGCACACGGCGATCGGCGTTGCTTAGACACGGGCGGAGAGGGGCAAAGTGCGGGACAAGGGGAACAGAGGAAGGAATCCCATCCCTCCGGATGCTCCGAGGGTGGGAGGCGGCGGCGAGCCCCGCAAAGTGCTGCGGGGCGGCAGACGAGCCTTAAACAGGACCCTAAACAAAGGTGCTGGGTGCTGCAGGCTGCTGCCTACACCCCACATCGCCCTGCCAGCACCGCCCGAGCCTTTCGGGAGCACAAACCCCCCCAGCCCCCGTTTGCGTGAGGATCTGAGAGGGGATGGAGGGCGGAGGGGCTGCGCGGGGTGTCACGGAGAGAACGAGCGGCGATCCCTCCCAAAGCCTCCCCGCTGGCAGCAGCATCTGCCGGTGCCCCCGGAGCCGGAACGCGGGGGCTGAGCCAGGTGACGCCAGCTCGGCCCGAGCCCGAGCGGCTCCGGGCCCGGGACCAGCCCGCAGGGATGCCCGAGCCTCCCGCAGGACGGAGAACGCGCAGGGAAGGGCAAACCCAAAAACACCTGCAAAGCCCAGCCCCGCACGGAGCCGGGGGGGAAATGCCATTGCAAAGGCGAGCCGTGCAAGGAGGGCGAGCCGGGGAGGAGGGGGACGATCTCAGGAACAACCGCATCGCTTCCCGGGGAACTTTCTGAATGAGACGGAGGGGCCCCGCTGAGCTGGGGGAACTTCCCCGCTTCCCCCCCCGGCACAC
>VZTA01018588.1:134190-191767 GCA_013398855.1 Mohoua ochrocephala | reverse complement strand
CAAAGTACTGCAATAAGAGGAAAAGAGAAAGACATAGCTACCTGAACTCACCATTCCTGTTCCATCCCTTAGCCACTGCATCTTGCTTCTGATGATGTCCTTATTATCAGGGAGGGGAAGGAAAAAAAAAATCCCTACTGCCTGGCGAGAGCTGGCAGGAAAAAAAAGAAGCCCCCCACCCCCACCCTAGCCTGGAGCTTTCAGTCAGCCATCCCTCAGCCCGGCAATCCCGTGCCTGTCAGGAGCACGTTATTAGCAGCCTCCTCACTACCTGGGATTGTGCTTATTTATTTCAGTCACGGACCGAGGGATTTGAGGGGAGGGGGATGTCCTTTTCTTTTCTTCCCCTGCCGTGCTTTGAAACTCTGCAGNGGGGAGTGGAAGGGAGGGGAGGGAGGGGGGGACCGATGCGAACTTGGGGAGGGTCCCCGCAGGCGCCCAGCACCCCGGGGCACCCTGTGCCCTCCTGCCGGTGGCCGGTCACCCTCGCCCCCAGCGCTGCGGGACGCCAGATCTGCAGAGCCAGCACATGCTCCACGCTCAGCAAGGGGCTGGGGATTTTGCTGACGTTCAGAGGGCAGCAGGTTCTCGTTCTGCTCTCCACACGAAGGATGAGTCCCCTTCCCACTGAAAGCAAAGCTCCCAGCCCAGCCAAGCGCTGCACCTGCCCGGGGTGATCCTCCCCCTGCACCAGCGCCCTGCTCCCCACTCCCGGTGTTCATCCCCCGCCCGCTCCCCTGCTTATCCCGACTTTCTGGCCACAGCAAGGAAACGAGAGCCCCGCTGCACAGTTAAGAAAGCAAATACACTCGCTAAGCGCTCCTCATCGATCCGGCCACCCACCACGTCGAGGGAGAGGAGATCGCGGTGTCTGGCGCTGGTGAGAAGAGGCGGCGGCAGCATATGGGATGCGTAGAGCCAACTGGAAACAGGGCTGAATCCTCCCGGATCCTCCAGCTGGGACACGCACGTCGACATGGTTCTCCCCATTGTGGGGACAGGACGTGGGGCCGGCACCAGTTGGCCAAGGCCGCTCACGGCGCCGGTGGCGCGGCCGCCGCAGCCCCTGCCGCCATCCCGGGGCTCGGTGCCCACAGGAAGGGGCAGCCCGGAGCAGGACTGACACACCCCTGAGTACAGGAAAATGCCCCACCAATATTCCCAAAATCCCCTCTTTGGCAGCCGAGTCTGCAGCTGGCCTCAGGGACGGGAGAGGGCAGGTACGAACCGTGGGGACAACGTGGGAAATGGCAGACAGCGTGCTCTGGGCACGGGCAGGACACCGGGGACACTGGGCATGCTGGATCCACGCACAGGCTGTGCTGTAAAATCTGTGCAGAAGCTACAATCGCCTCAGTCACGGCTGCAGAGGATTTAGGGTTGTGTTTGCATGGGTTTTTTCTCCACGCCTCAAGGGCAGAAGGGCATTTGGATCTCCCGCTCCTGGCCTCTGGAGGAGTCAACATTTTTCCTGCAGCTGGAGATTTTGAGTCAGGGAACAACATGCAGCTCCTCGTGACTGCCACTTTCTGCTGGTCCTGTGCCACTCAGCAGGATCAGAGCTTAGGTGTCTTCCCTTATGTATTGAAATGGGACAGACCAAAAGTGCAGGCAGGACTGAAGGGAAGCTGCCCCAGCATCTCTGCACTGCTGGGGCCCCACACAGCCTGCTCCAGTTACATCAAGCCATATTCCATCACCTTTTGTACAGGCACTGACAGCCATCATTATTCCCAGAGATGGCTGACAAAAGAGTCAGGAGGCAAATGCTTACAGCTGTCCAAACTCTGGAATTCTGCCTAAGTTTCGAGTGACAGAAACGCCAGGTGAGCTATTTACAGCCACGGGAGGGCTCCAGTTGGGAAATCCCACCTCTGACATGTGTCGTCAATCGGGGTCCTCTCCAGGGAGAGCCCCATCTCCCACAGCAGGTGGTGGCCACAGCTTTGTGCAGCCCCGGAACTCAGAGAGCTCACAGGTACTTCACCTGTTCGGGATGGCAGGCAGAGCCAGCACGACCTCACCAACTGATTCAGAAGCTGCAGGGGCTGGGAGAGCTGGGACAGCAGAACTGACAGACAGACAGACAGACAGACAGACATCCCGAATGGACATTGCTTCCTTCAGAGACTTGGACTGAAACCAGAGCAATGATCGGGTTATCTGTAATTGAAGGGTAAATATTTTTTCCACCAGGAAATATTAAGTGAGATCTGCACTGTTGGCAGCACACACACACACACACAGAGGATACAAGAATGACCCTCTTCAGCACAGGATCAGCTTTAAACCACGCACTGCACCATCCCAGTAACTCCACTCCCTTCAGTCCAAGTTGCACCCTGGCAGTGCAAATGGAGGGGGGGATTTGGCTGGCACATCCCACCCTGTTGCTCTAATTGGGAACGTGGATCAGGAGGAGGAGGAGGACAATTTCTGTGGAGGACTGTTACACACGAGCAGGAATTATCCCAGCTTCTCTCCTCCTGCCAGCTGTTGATCAGGCCTGTCAATAAGGCTCATATTCCACTGGTTCACTTCCTATGCCTTGTTTAAACTAAGCTGATTTGAGGAGCAAACCAAGAGTTGCCAGGTTAATTCTTGCCCCCCGCGAAGGTGCTGAAAGGCAAGAAAGCCCCAGGATCGGCCAAATCTCTGAATGGGCAGCAGGCTGCACACAAATCCCATCCTGCCCAGAGCAGTGGGGCAGCCGTTCTCTCTGGCACAGGGAACCTCCGAGAGAACCCAGCTGCATTTCCCTGCCAAGAAAATGCACCTCTGCTGCCTCATTGTCAATGCAAAGCGCTCTGCAGGCAGCCAGCGGGCAGGGGACCAAGCCCGGAGTCCCTGCCAGAGCAGGGGGAGCAGGGAAAAGCCACCTGTGAGCTTCTTCTGGGTCCTGTGCAGGGCCAGGAGCTGGACCGTGATGATCCTCGTGGGCCCCTTCCAGCTCGGGATATTCTGTGATTCAATTCTCCGATCCTCCGCTTCCCCACGCTGGAGGAAAGCACCTTCCAGGAAAGGGCACCGCGAGCTGGCTCCTGTGCCAGGCGTGCCAGGGGATGCTGCAGCCCAGCACAGCTGGGGGCACAGTGGGCTGCCCACCCAGCACATCCCCGACACGGAATGTTCCCAAGTACACCCCAAGCCGTGTGTGAGTCACAGAGCACCGTGCAGCTGTGCCACAGGCACCGCACTGGTAGGAAAACCCACATTGCCCACAGGGAAACAGAGGCAGCTTTCGGAGGGTGGTGGTTGGGCACAGAGTTTGCACTGCAGGCTCCTGCCCCGGGATTTAGCTGGCAGAAAATGGGATTTCTACCACCTGAGCACGTCCCACTGGAGAGGCAGGGAGGAGGCTTTGCTCAGGTGGTTTGTCTGGGGCATCACTGCAGAGGAAATCCCCAGGAAGAACTCGTGGATCGCTCATCAGTAACAACGTCCCAGTCGGTCTCAGCAGAGCTGTGGTTTGGTCACATTTGACCTGTCACGGCCTCTAAAAATTTCTCTCTCTACAGAATAAGGACCAAAATCAGCTGATGTGCTTCACCCTCAGACAGCTGCTTCCCTTCAACAGCCCAGTCCAGTCTGGAGTCTCCTGTGACTGCTAATTATATAAATAATGGGCAAGAACCCCACAGGCGAGCAGAGATGTGAAGGCAGGGAAGGAAGGGACTGTGTTTACCTGGACACTGCTCTGCAGCAGCAGTGACTGACTAAATTATCAGATGAATGCTCCTTTTCCATGTGTAACTTATTTTCTCCCAATTCCCTGCAGCTGGAGGGCGACTCAAAAGCCAAACAACGGGGTATGAGCAGAAGGACGCTCAGTATCCCATCACAGTGAGGCAGCAAAAACAACCTCCATCCTTGTGCCTCATCCAACGCATCTGGAGGCACGTAAATAACACACAGGAGACTTCCCCAACATTCCCACTGCGATCCAATCTCCAACCCAACCCACACGGAACCCACGCTGCTCTCCCACCGTTATTGCTGGTATTGCGGGGCAGCTTTTGGGAGCAGATCCCTCGTTTGAGACACCCAGAACACAGCCCTGGGATCCCAAACATGAAGGTTCATTTTCTCGCAGCCTGTGAGAGCAGCACTGCAGGATTTCGCCTGCCTCTCCTGTCTTTCCTTCCCGCTACTGTGTTACCACATCACCACTGAAATCTCCTTTAGATCTTCAAGGCCTCCCTTCCTCAGTCCCACTGGAAGATTTTTGCTCTGAACCGCTCTCTGGATGTGGGAACTTTTCCCAAGATGCTTTTTCCCCCACCCTGCTGCCGTTTTCGTGAGGGGATTCCCCTTCTTTTGCTTTTCACCCACTCCCTTCCCTCCCCAGCTACGATGCTGCATTGGACAACATCCCCCAGCCAGCACCTCCCCGTGGAAATTCCAGCCCGGAATTTCCTCGCTGAGGCAGGAGAGCCTGGCAGGGCCCTTTGGAGAGCCCTGCCACACGCTGTTATTTCACTGCTGCACAAGGCAGATGTTCTTCATTCCATATCAGAGAGCACAAATATGTTCCTGCAGCCATTGTCTCTATTGAACTGCAAAGAACAGGCACCAAATCCTACAGGTTAATTAATGAGAAAGGAGGGGAATTTGTCTAACCTCTACTAGGAATTATCCAGCCTGGCTTTATAAACCAATCAGCCACGCTACACAGCTATGAAACGCGTACCTTCCTGCAGGAAAAAAAGCCCAAATCCCATGGAATACTTTCATAATGGCCCAGTGCCTCTCTGATTAGCACAGCAATAACACAGCGCTTCGGGCTCTGGCAAAGTATTATTATTATTTATGGTACATTACGAGGGAGTTTGTTTGTTCTTTAATAGGAGATGACATATTCAGAAGCCCAGATACGAGTGTCCTCCTGAACTAACTCTGACACAAAGATAGTTTCAGTCATAAATTATAGAATCATGGAACCATAGGACTGGAACAAGTGCCTGAAATGCCTCGCTCTGATGGATGTGATTGGGATCTGGCTGTTTACCACGGCCAGGCAGAGAGATCATTACCTGCAGACCAGGGCCTTCCCCTGACCTCTCAAGGTGACACGGTGGCCACTGGCAGGGACAGCCAGGGGAGCCCAAACCTGGGTCCCCCTGCTCCAAACCCCTTCCCCAGTCCGGATCGGTTGCACGCACACTCCGTATGCTGGTACAAAGTCGAGTTATTGCTAATTTAATTATGTGCATTGGGCATTATTAATTAATTGCAGTATTTATATTTAGCAGTCCCAGTGCAAACAGCCCCCATCTGGCTCCGGGCAGAGGTGTGTGGCACACGCAGCCTGCTCCCTGGGAAAGGAGGGGAGGCGCGGGTCGGGCACGGCCACGCTCCCACAGACTCCCCTCAAAGGGCTTCTTGTGGGATTTCACCCAACAAAATGCCAGCTTCAGTTTTGGAGAGGGCCAAAACAAACTGGAGCTTTGAATGAAAGCCCTAGTGGGAAACCACAGTTTGGAAATCTGTTTGTAAAAAGCAATTTTTTTATGAAGTAACCTCTTCAGTTCGCTGCCCACAGTCTGCCAGACACACAGAGGTTCCTCCCAGCCCTCTCCGGGCCATCCTGCCCTTGGGAAGGCAGGAGAAGAGCAAACCCTGGATCTGCCTCCTTCCAGAGCATCTCCTTCAAGATACCTCCATGGTTTGCATGTTGTTTACTATTCCTTCTCCTGTCACCCCCGCCTGACTGACAAGACTCCTCATGCCTCAGCCCATTTGATTTGCTAATATCTCTCAACTTTTTCCATTTGCAAACCTCCCACCTCTGCTTTAATGAACTCAAGGAGTCTGTTGCCAAGGAACGCTCTCTGTTGCCATGCCCTCTGCTTTAGAGGTGAAAATTAATAACCTGCAGCCAAATAAACTCTTTGGGTGAGGAGGAAAGCACCCCACTTCAGATCCCCAAGCCCAGTAAAGTCTCTCCAGCGTCCAAGTCTTCTTTATGTCCATCTGTCACTAGCACTGGCCTAGTTCTGCTTATTTAGGGAAAATCCTATGGAGATTAAAAAGAGGAATAAAACTAAATTTGAAACTGAAAGGGCTTTACAAGCAGCACAATGCTCATATATAAATTCATTTCATTTGTGTACTAAGAGATCTGCAGCCAAAAAAGGTATATTTTTTTAAAGAAAACTAGAGCTTAGCATTGCTGTTCAGGAGAAGATTGACAGGGAACCAATAAATGCTGCCCTGGGTCATGCATTTTGAGGTCACAAGGGACTGGCAAATCCACACACCCTGAGGCTGTGCTCCTCCCTGGTGCCTGGAGGGACATTCCATGCATGGAGCCTGGGATGGAGCCTCCAGGGGATGGAGCCTCCAGGGCCCTCGGCATGGCTGGGGGCTCTCCCAGCCCTGCCCTGTCCCAACATCAACAGCCAGGCTCAGCCAAGCTCCTGCCTGTCCCCTCTGCCCACCCAAACCCCTGGGCATCTCACTGGAGCTGGTGCCTTTGGAGGAGGCAGCCCAGCCTGGTCCTGCACCCACAAATACACACAAAGCCCTGAACAGAACTGGTTTTCCTGCCATGGGAAGCACGGCGCCAGGCTCAGCCAGGCTGATCCAGGCACAGGCTGATCCGGGCACGGCACGGCTCCCACCCAAACCCACGGGATCCCTGCCTCAGTAACAACCTCACGGCTTGGCTCTCCACAAGCACAGCACAAGGCAAGGAGCTTGGTCCCCCAGGACCTCTCATCTCCATCAGGCAGGTGAGGGCTTAACGAGCAGGTCATATTTATGGCCGCAGTTGATGGGAACGCACGGAGCCATCGGAGGAGCCTTTCGCATTCACTCAGCGCTCCTCTCGCTCCATTATTTAATTCAAGCTGTGACCCCTGGCCCTGGATGCTGAGCTGAAGCGGCTCAGCTCCCAGCCCTGTTTCCATGGCCTCAGCCAGTCTGAGCTACCAGGACGTGTTGGGAGACACAGGGGTGCAGAGAGGAGCACAGAGCAAAGCAGGGACAGCACCAACCTCAGCCCCACCAGTGTGGGGTGTGCAGTGATGGACAGCAGCAGTGTTTTGACCAGGATGATGTACATTCAGTCCCTACATGCCCATTTTTGCAGCGTGCCTGGGTTAGGTCAGTCTCAGGGTCTGTGGTGCCCTCCTGCACATTTCCCTCCCTGCTTTCCCGTGCCTGCCATCAGCTGTGCCAGCCAGGGCACATCTGGGGAAGAGAAACAGGAGGGGAAAGGAGCAGCTGTGACCAGCCCCAACCTCACCAGGAGAACTTCCTGAGCTGGGGCATCATCTGCATGGATGCTCCATCAGCCTAAGGAAACCTCTTTGCTGAGCCTCTCTATTAACTGGAACTATTCACTTTTAGAGCCAGGAAATGCTCTTTTTTTCCCAGAGAAATGCTCTCCTTCAATACTTCAGGCTCCTAAAGCATCGTGAGGCTTCCCTTCTGAGAGAGCCTTGCCTTGAGTCACCCTCTGGAATCAAAAGCAAAGCAAAGAGATTTTCTCTTCCCCACCCACCATGTGCAGAGGGATGTGCATTCCCCTGCTAAACAGCACTGCAGGCCGAGGGCTGCGGCTCTCCAAACCACCGAACCTGCTGCTTTCACTCCCAGCTGCTTTTCCAGACCCCTCCAAATCCCACAGTCCCCTCCTCAGACTTCCACGGGTCCTCCCCACTGGGCTCGGTGTGCAGAGTTTCAATCTTGTCTCACTTTCAAAAGTGTCTAAAATTCACTTTCTGACGTTGTCTTCTCCAAGCTCCCATCCCTGCTCCCTCCCCTCAACCCACAACTCCGTGCCGGTGTCCTTTGAAATTGTTAAAACTCATCTGCCTACAATAATTACTGACTCGATGCTTTAATTCCAAATGAAACGAGATCCCTCTTGGGCTTGTTTTATTCCTGCAGAGGAAACAGGCCATAGGCTCCAGGAGGCCGCGGCTTGCCAGGGAGAAGGGGAAGGGGTTTGGTGTCCCGCGGTGCCGCGGCGCTCCCCGCGCGGAGCGGTGCGCTGGGCTGTGGGTAACGCGAGCAGACAGGCGGATCCAGCAGGAGCCAAAGGTTTCCCCACGAAGCCATTTCACAGCAGGGATGCTCGACAGAAAGTACAGGGTGTAAAACACGGACAAGGATCACCGAACATCATCCAGAGCGTTTGCAACCCGAGGTCGTGCAGCGGCCGAGGGAGCCGGATCTCAGGAGCGGTTATAAAACTACCCCGGGTAAATGAAGGGGTTAAACCCAGCTCTGGGACTGCCTGGAAAGCCTTGCTGTGGGAAAGCGATTCCTTCATTAAACACATCCCCACGCGCTAACGAAGCCATAAATATGTGGCATTCTCTCCCTCTAGTGGCTGGAGGCTTGGAAATGAAGGGGATGGAACATGACCCTGCAATTTCTGGGTGCAAATGGGGTTGTCCCGGGCTGCCTGTCCCCCAGAGCCCCAGGGAGCCAGCGGGAAGCCAGCCCAGAGAAGGGATCACACCCTCTGCCACGGTCGCTGCCCATCAGCGCTGTGAGGGGCAGGACACGACGAGCTGGGGGCTGAAGCTCACCCTGCTCTCCCCGGACGCCTGTGGGTTACTGCACCGGTCACTTCCCTTGAATTCCCTGCAAGGTTCCCACTTCAGGAGACTGCTCCTCGTTCATGCCCCGCTGCCAGAACACACAGGAGCCACTCAGGATTACCGTCACCCTGTCACCCCACAGCAGCCAGGCTGCCAGCTCTGCTCATCCCTTACAACACCCCCGTGCTTGTAGGAAAGCACGAGCCATAAAAAGTCACCCAGAGATGCGCGAAGAGAGCGTCGGTGAGACAAACCAAGGGAGTAACTTGATATGACACGGGAGGAAAAGCTCCTCAATAAACTGTTCCTGAAGGGTTTTAAAGGAACACCGAGCTCTGCACCACACTTGAGGTTCCCAGGTTTGGTGACATGGTTACTCCAGTTACGGGAGTGCTGGGACTTGCTTCCTCATAAGCCTCACCCATCCTCTGAGGACAACTAGCAGGGTCCCTGCCCTTCATTTGAAATCATCAGAGCTGTTTTTAGGACAGCATCCTCGGAAGGAAGACAACACCACCAAAACCAGTTCAGCACAGCTTCCTTCCACTAACTGCAACAGAGCTCTACCATTTCGTGTACTTCAGCTAAAAATCCCAAGACTCTCTGTCAATAAGGCACCATTGCATCACCTCAAAGTTTGTGTGTGGGTACGAATGCGGATGGGCATCCTCAATGACAGCAGAAACCTTCTTACAAAAGGCCAGGAGGAAGGGAAGAAAGAGGAGATGGATGCTATCCAAGCGAGGCGGTGGGTTTGATTCAAAGATAACGCTTGCAAATATTCTTTGCGGTTTTTGCAGGCTGGCACGGCAGTCAGGAACACACCTGAGCCTCTTCAACAGCCTCGGGAAAAGAGCGTGAGTTTGAAGTGGGAAGGCCTCAAGCTTGACACAAACAGGAAAAAAATTCCAGAAGGAAAAAAACATCCAGAAGGAAAACCTGTTCTGAACTCGCCTGGGAAAGGTTACCAGAGCTTCCCACGACCCCTCTGGCTCTCTGGCCATCGTTTCAGGCACTGCTCTCCCACCACCCCAGGGGGACGGGCTGTGACAAGCCTGGCAGGGGGTTCTGTGAGAGCAGTCCCCCAGTCTGACCACAGGCACTCGAGTGTGATTTCTGAAGGAGTGGACGCAAACCAGGACGCATCCACCCGAGCGGTGCCTGCACGAACCGCAGAGGCAGGCAGGCATTCAAACTCACAATTACGCCCAAATCCCATTAAACCGCAATTAATCCAAATCCCATTAAACTGCGTCGGCCTTCTCCTGCCTCTCCTTCCCCGCTACTCACGATCCGTGAGTCAGGATGCCTCCGGTTTTTGCCTTCCAAAACTGTCCTTCACCATTTGGTCCTTGGATTGGCAGTGGAGCTTGTAATTAGGTCCCAAATGTGCCACCACATCAGTGCTGACTACAAGGGATTATGGAGAGGTAAAGACTTTAAGAGCCCGTGTGATGTGAAGTCTGAACACCATCCATCGCCTTCTGGAGTGCTAAATATACCCATATTTTACTATTTACTTGTCTGCTTAGCTATCTCAGGAGCAGTCTGTGGCAGTCCCTAAAGAAGACACTTTGCTATTTATATATAATGTGCTTAGCAATTTTTGCCACTGAAGTTGCACAGATATATTCCACACGGAGCTCTTCATCCTTATAAACTTCAACATGGGAAAAATCTACGCTCCGCTAATCTTCCCGGGTTCTTAGAAAGGGATGCTGGCAGGCAGGATGAGTGTCCCAACGCCTCCGAGACTGCAATTCCTGTAAACTGCCAATTTTAACCATGTTAAGGATATGGCAGGAGAAATAAGTGATACAGGCAGCCATTGAAAATTTCCCTGCCTTCCACCTACGAGAATAGATTTTGTGGTTTACCCTCAATTTGCACGAAATACAGATGGACATGGAGTCCCTCAGCAAAGAAACCGAGATGCACAAACCAGCTAAGGCTGCAAGATCACGTGTTCGGATTTCTCCCCCAACCTAAAGTTTCTGGAAGCACAACAAGCTCACGCGGCTAAAGACAATCCCTGAGACTCCTTCAAGTCTCAGCTGTGAAAAAACCAAGCCAGAATCAAAGAGGTGCTGAGATAAATGATGGGAGCGTGGCCCTTGCCCGCCTGCACTCTGCCAGATGGGCCCTGTAATGGCATTTGAAATACACGAAATGCACAACACGGCTCAGCCGAGCTGCGCCCGAGGCTGGAAACGCAGCCAGAAAATTCCTCTGCCGGGTGCTGATCCAAGCACTCCGCTGCCATTTACCACCTGGAGCTTGCCGGGGTGGGGTTATTTTGGGGAGGGAGTGGGTTTGAAATGTACGGAATTGTTTCTAAAACACAATTTTTCTTAATTAAGCCGTGTTGTGAGAAGATAAAAATAGCCTGTTGGGGAGAGCAGACCAACTGTGGAGGCATCCCAAAAATATCCTGTGTGAAGGGAAAGGTGCGAACGCGTGTTCTTAAAAAGAAATGTGTGGCTTATGCTTTACTCTGCTTCCACTACACAGCCGTATGCTGGCTGCTGGGTTCTATTAATAACCTCAGTTAGATATTCATATCCCACTGGATGTCTGGCTAAGCACAACTTTGGGCCCAGAAATCCTTGCTGCCGGTACCTCCGATTTATAGGGATGCTCAGGTGTCAGCTCTGCCAGAAAGGGAATTTCACGGAGTCTCCTGCACGAAGCACACACCGATCCCAGGCAATTCACAGAGAGGAAGGAGGCAGGGGCTTCCTCTGCGCCTCTAAATGACTCTCATCCCTCACTAATTTATGGGAATTTTTGCCATAAAGGCACATAAAACCCACACAGAACTTCCAGCTGGCCCTGAACACCTCATGTTCAGAATAGCGGGCCTGGATTTGACATCTTTAGGCCCAACCCTTGTGGCCTGCACAGCCTCATTTCTTACTCGATGCTCAGCCTCTCTTTCCTGGTGATACACAAACTTCCCAGAATATTTTGGAACTGATGGCTACAAAAAACACGTGGAGGGAGCAAATGGCTCGTTACGAGCCCTCCCCCCAAAATGAGTTATTTCTTTTTCTTTTCTCCCCCCTCCCTTCACTTCTCTTGTATTTCAGTGCTATTTTTAACATCATTAACAGCTCTGGTCCCTCACCCCTGATGGGGCCAAGCCCTGGGACACCCCAGGAGTTCTCTGCTCCCATTGACTCTGCGCCCACACAAACCAGCCCAGGCAGAGGGGCTGAGCTTTAGCGCTCTTCAAGCATTCACTTCTCTGTAATACCCTTAATGTTCAATCCTGTAAGAGCTCCAATCATTTTCCACTCATTTGCAGAAATTACAATATCCCCTTTCTCTCTCGCTGAAACAGAGCTGGTTGTTGAGGGCTGCCATTCTCTAGCAGCCCACAGAAAACCCTACAATGGATTAAGCCCCTAAGTAAAGAGCACTCAAACATCCGTTGGACCCCAGCCAGCACGGAGCTGATCATGAAATTGTGGCTTTTGCACAAAACACTCACAGATATTAAAGCTGCCTTTGGTTGGGGGGGGGGTTTATTTTGGGGTTTTTTGGGTTTTTAAATGAGCTTTCTGAAGAAAATTTTCACCTGAAAGCAAAGTGTGGAGACTTTTTTACAGTTCAGAGCCTTAAAACTTCCTGATTTTTCTATTTGAGCCTTCACCCTCAAAAAAAAAAAAAAAAGGAGAAAAACCTCCAGGTAGCGGAATGAGGACAAAAACTGATTGTAAATCTGGTTTTCTGTCCACAAACCACAATGGAGAATGCTCACATAGCCCTTAAGGGAACCATTCAGCAAAAGCCTGGGTGCCCACTGGCCTGTCCCTGCTGTGTTAGTGATGAATGAAGAGCAGGAAATGGGCAGGAGCGCTGCTGGACACTGTGGTGCCACTGCCTCCAACAGGAGTTCTACACTTGGATTTACTGCAAACCCCCCAAAATGTTGCACCGCTCATCCAGGGGCTCTTGGTTCAGCAATCCAGGATGGGCAGTGGTGCCTGCAGGGACATTCCCTAGGGAATACATCCAGCAGGACTCCCAAATCCCTGGCAATCTCAATCCCAGAGCCTCGTGGCTCTGACCCACCAGGGGAGGCCAAGGGGCCTGCAAAGCTCCCTGAGGATCAGCTCTGGGACTGGGGCTGCTCTGGGCACACTGGCAGGAACAACAGGGCAATTTACCCTTGATAAAATTACAAATTTTTTTTCCCCCCACTTGCTTTATCTGTTCCCTGAAGGAGATTAGTGCTTTCTTGAGTTCAGGAAGTTTATTGAACCCTGAAAACTCAGCGTATGTGAAGCTTGCTGGGAAAGCACCTCTGGTATATTCATACAGTCCACTGAAACACAGGCTGGCAGCACATTAAATTGCCTCTCCCTGAAAGCTCTTCTCCCACTGAGTCTGCTAATTGTCTGTGCTTTTAAAAGTTATTAGTGAATTTAGAGTTGGCTAGAGATGCTAATTGAATCATCCCCCCAGACTCCAAACCAGGTACTGGATGAGCACCACCACCAAAAGCCTCGCTGCACTGTTCATTAATCAGGACGTTGAGAGACCATCCCCCAGGAAAAGGAAAGCACAACCAGGCCATTCCTCACCCCTGACACTGCCATAACAACCCCAGCCATGGCAGGACCCCATGCAGCTCCTCCTGAGAGCAAACCTCTCCTCAGGGACTCGAGGACAGCACGTACAGTGCTCCTGCACGTGGAGATGTGCCCTCAAAGCACTCCCAGTCCCCATCCGGGCACAGATATTGGCACTGGGGCACCTGGACAGGAGGCACTACCACTCCCCTCACAGAGGAGCTGCCATCTGTCCCACCCGTGCCACCCCCACTTAGGTTCCCAAGAACAAATCAGTCTTTCTTTACCCCTTTGGAAGCACTTTTCCTTAGCAGCGTGGCGCCCAACACACCCCATTCCCCCGGCCAGTCCAGTGACACCACCTGGGAGCTGCTGCTCCTGCTGTGCTGTGCACAGTGGCAAGACCTGACTGTGACTCCTCACCCAGACCCTCGCCCTCTCCCCAGAGCCAGTCAGCAAAAGCTCAGCATTTAGCGTCAACCTCCAATGTTCAACTTCCAGGCTGCAAACACGTCCCACAATAACACTGCCAGACTCTGAGCCAAGCTTTGGGAATCCCAAATCATCCCTGGGCTCTCACTGCCTCTCCCACTCTTTTCTGTCTTCTGGAGCTGCTCTTTCAGGGACGAGAGATGCCTTTAACAAGGCACATCCTAACAAAGCAACAAATACTTCTCCTTCAACGAGGCTCTCGCTCTTATTCCCTGAAGTGCATTCGTGTGCATCTCCTGCCTGCTTTGGAAATCCCAGCTGGAACTGCATGCCAGAACTGTTATAAGACTCATAAACTGATACGGTGGGAGGGAAAAAAGCTCTCTTTTTCCATGAAAGCTGCCTGAATGTCTTTGAGACAATGAAACAACAGGACAAATACCTCCAAATGCAAACGTTTCTCCAGTTTCAAAAAAATGGAGTCTTCAAAAAACGAGTGGATGTGGCACTTGAGGACATGGGTTGGTGGTGAACGTGGTGGTGCTGGTTGATGGTTGGACTGGACGACCTTAAAGGTCTTTCCAACCTCAGCGATTCTGTAATTCCATGATTCTACTGATTCTATCCACACCCTGTGCCCCCTCTCCACGTTCCAAAAGACCAAGGCACTGATATGTCCTTGCACAGAGAGGAAAGCAGGTAAACAAAGGAATACGTGCAGCACTTTCCCCTGCCAGTCATGTCTTTCATCTGCCCACCCTGAGCGAAGTTCAACACCTTTTTTTTTTCTTTTATATCAAATAATGAATCCAACCACACTGAGCAGAAGTTAAAATGACACATAAAACATGAAAGCCATAAAATGCTTTCCAAATATCCTTCTGCCCTCTCATTTTGCATTTCATTGAGCGTCTGGTGTATCGATTGAGCCCATCTCTCTGCGGTCCCTATTGAAATGGGACTGGCAGCTCCTCGCAGCAAGCACGGGGGCATTTTTGAACAGCCACAGATGTGGCATTTCGCCAGCTGGTTTTGGTATTCACAGCGGTATGACCAATCCACTAAAGCAGACTTCAAAGTATTCAACGCTTCGAATCAAACGGAGGCTTCAGGAGCGCTGGGTTTGGGGCCTGGGTGGTAAATGTAACACGAAAGCTGACAATACACTTCAATTACTGCTATGTGATGCTAAATTGCCAACATCAAGAGAAGCGGTGCCAGCACAAGTGCAAGGAAATAATTAGCATTTAATATTTCATCAAAATGTTGAATTTTTAAACGTTGGAGTTGTCAGGGGTTTTTTTTCATTATTATTATTATTATTAGTTTTAATTATTTAGCTGGTTTTACAGAGCCTTTGAGAATGGATCCCGGTGCCTCAGGTGGCTCCGATGCCAACTGCTCACCAAGGGGTGCCACACACGGTGTTTTTCAAGGTGCCAGCTATCAGGGAGCTGTTTAATTAAAACCTCTGCTCCTGACTGCCTCTCATGATTCATTCATGAGGAGAAGCACCTTCCCCTGAGCTCACACCCTCCTGGGAGAAACCCAGCCCTTCTTCAGGCAGCGAGGACGGGGCTGTCCCACGCCTGCCTTGGGTTCGGTGCTCTCTGCATGCAGGTGGGGGTTCTCTGAATATTCCCTGAGCATTCCAGCACGGACACATCCTGATGGAGCCCCCGGCCAGCCCAGGTGCAGAGACACGGCCAGGCTGCGCTCCTCCAGTCCCACCGGTCCCTCTGCAAGCAGGGCAGCCCCAGTCGCAGCCCATCGGCTCTGGGGAAGGGAGGTCTCACATCAGCCCTCACTTTCCTTCCCTCAACCCCACACATCCCCCCTTCCACACCTCCCCAAGAGCCAGAGGAAGGCAGAGGCAAAGCACTGCTCGCTCCCCTCTCTCCCCAGCAACACCTCAGCTCTGGGAGAACAGCAGAGTTCATCGTGACCTGCCTCTGGCTGACAAAAGGGCTTTTTTTAACCGTGACGTGCACATGCAGCAGGAGCAGCTCGCCTGCCAGGTCCTGCTCGGAGCTCGGAGGGGCAGCGAGCAGGATCATCCCTTCCCGGAATCGCAGCGGTGCTGCCGTGGGTGTCCCTCGGGGAGTAACCCCCAACCTCTGCAATCCATTCCCACACTCGCTTCCCTGTCCCTAATCTGCCCTTTAGCATCCAAACACGATGGGATGGGAGCGTTAGGACAACACATGCTGGCAAATCCTGGATAAATATCCTGCCAAAATTCAGATTTTTTTTCTAAAACCTGAGACTAAAACCATCTCAGGGCCCGCTCCTGTGCAGCAGGACGAAATGAGCGTGTTCCATGACTATCTGTATCCGGCTGGGGATGGCACGGGAAGTGCCTCCCAAGCAGTCTGTTGCTAGGATTAAACACAGTGCTCAACAATTTTTAATCCCTCTCACGCTGCCACTTCCACAAGCACAGATTTCAATGGCTCCCCACACCGAGAGCTGGTGATGCAAGAGCTCGTGAGGGTTTGCAGAGCCCACTGTACCGACCAGCCAGCAGTTCACCTGGAAACCAGGACATTCAATCCGATTCTTGTTTTCCCAGCTTCTAAGAAATAGATGGGGGAGCTAATATTAGCTCTTCCAGGAATAGTTAGGTGGCTAAAAAGAGAACAAAGGTGATAAAACAGCCTGTCTCTGCAGCTGCAGGTTTTATTCCTCCAGCCTGTCTGTCGTTGGCCTCGAGAGCCTTCTGCTGTCACTTGACGGAGGGCCTGGATAGAGCCCTGGGGTCAGCCCTGTGACACCCATGGGCAGAGGGGACAGGAGTGATGCACGTCAGCCAAAGCTGGGTGGGTTTGGGCCTTCTCCAAATAGATGTTGTTGATAAGGAAGGAAGAACCTCTGGCCAGTTCAAGTGGCTCTTCCTAACTCAGCTCATTGCTGACCACGCATCACTGCAGGCCCAGGGCGGGAGCAATGAGGTGAAACATTTTCCTGGAAACCCTACCACTGTAAAATCCCGAGGGGTTTCAGGGAACTGAACGTGGATTTGCAGATTCTCTGCTACCCAAAGAGACAAAGGTGGGTTTGACCCAAACCCCAGCAGCCCACACAGCTGCAGTGGGACCCTGAGCTGCAGTGTCATCTCTGGGCAGCCAGGGCGTGTTTGTCACACATCCGAGCTCCTGCCAGCCCCTTTCCCTCATTTCTGGTCCCACCACACAGTCCTGAACAGGGATCCCTGGGATCAAATTACTGCTACGCTTTCTGTGCACCCATTTCTTTAACTTTTAAATGATAAATCACCTGATGGCTCAGTGTTCACTCTTGGTTCACCTTGGCCAGAAGAGAGAAAGACCCAACGCCACAACGAATGGAAATGCAGTGGGTTAACTCCTGCCTTGCAAAAGCCCTGCTACAACTAGGTTAGAGCATCAAAAACCACGAGTTAAAATTCCTCCTGGATGTTTCATTTTCAAGGAGCTGGATAACAGTAGGGAACTGCATAATTGCATAATTTGGTTCCATTTTCACGACTGCATTCTACCTTTTTGGGCCACCACCAGGCCTGGCTTTAATGGTTTGCAAATTACACAGAAAGAGTCATAAAGTGTACTGAAGTACTAAAGGACTTTATTTCCCTCTTTCTCAGAAACAAAAGTTGGACTTGATGAACCTGGAAGCCTTTTCTAACCTTAATGACTCCATGAAAGGCTTGACACACTGTGGCCTTATTAAGCCCATCATGAATGTGCCTGCTTGGATGACTATAATTATGGGAATTTAGGAGGGTGCTTTGTTTTAGCAGCTAAAAAACCAGGGAGCTGGAGGAAATGGAAAATGAAAGAGCACTGGACACAAAGAAGTTTTCCAGGAACCACATGAGAGAGTGAGAGGAATTGCTGTCTGTGGAAAGGGGTGTTTGGGACGACGTTAACAGTGACAAAAATAGTCATTAACCAAAGGACATCCAACAGGGGTACAAGGAAGATTTGGGGATCCCGTTATATGGGAGGTGTGCTCTTGGCTGTGCACCCAGGCAGGATCTGTCCCCTTGTCTGCAGTGCCCAGCTCCATCCTATACCCATGGCCATGCTCTATCCTATATCCACAGCCATGTTCTATCCCATATCCACGGCCATGCTCTATCCCATATCCACGGCCGTGCTCCATCCCATATCCACGGCCATGCTCCGTCCTATACCCACGGCCATGCTCCATCCCATATCCACGGCCATGCTCTATCCTATATCCACGGCCATGCTCCATCCCATATCCACAGCCATGCTCTATCCTATATCCATGGCCATGCTCCATCCCATATCCACAGCCATGCTCCATCCCATATCCACGGCCATGCTCCATCCCATATCCGTGGCCATGCTCTATCCCATATCCACAGCCATGCTCCATCCCATATCCACGGCCATGCTCTATCCTATATCCACAGCCATGCTCTATCCCATATCCACAGCCATGCTCTATCCTATATCCATGGCCATGCTCTATCCCATATCCACAGCCATGCTCTATCCTATATCCACGGCCATGCTCCATCCCATATCCACGGCCATGCTCTATCCTATATCCATGGCCATGCTCTATCCCATATCCACGGCCGTGCTCCATCCTATATCCACAGCCATGCTCTATCCCATATCCATGGCCATGCTCCATCCTACTCCATCCCATATCCACAGCCATGCTCTATCCCATATCCATGCTCCCACAGGGAGCCAGGAGAGGAAGTTTTACCCCACTGTGAGCAGGGTGGGCTCACTCCACAGCACGTTCTGAATTTCTCCAAGGGAGACCTCTGTGCCGTGTCCCTCATTCCCCCAAAAGCAGCCAGGGAAGGCAACACCCCGGAGCAGAACGGGGATATCACCCCCCCCAAAACCCCCCAAGGACCACAGCAGTGCTTGCAGTGCTTCAGTGTTCATTTACGGGGAGTAACAGCACACCAGCTATGGGGGGCTGCCCTGGCCTCAGGAACAGCAGAGGCTCCACGGGCAGTGCTGGCCTTTGGGGAAGGGCAGGTTTGTTCAGGAGCACAAGCCTGCCTTCACTCATTTCTGTATCCCTGCAAACTGCACAATTCTGCAGTGGGAGGATGTGGATTTTCCCAGATGAGCCCCAAAACTCAAAATCCACCTCCTGCCCCAATTCCTGCATAACTCTCCCGTGCAGACAGGGAACATCTGCCTGCACAGGTCTAGGAGCTGATCGCTATTACACAAGAAAACAGCTTCTTTGGGTGGATTTTTCCCTTGCTAATTTGGACAGCTGAGAGCAAATAACAGCTCGTCACTGCTGCATTTCCCCTGCAATGGGAGCAGGCCTGGGAATCCCACAAGAGACGCGTGGATCTGATCCTGTGATGAGTGTCTGATTTGGATCAGCAATCAGCAAGGTACCTCGGTGCCCCGGTGCACATCGCTCCTCCAAACAATTCTCTGCATCTATCAGCAGCATCTGCTGCTAATAAATAAGGAGAAGCCAAGCTATCAGCTCGCTGCTATTTTTGGATGAGAAGCTTGTTTTGAAAGCAGAGGAAATTTCCAGCCTTCACAGAGGCCTTTAACCTTCTTTATGTGGGAAACTACCTGCTGCACATTCCCACCGGGCGTACCCTCACATACAGAGTCTTTAAATTACCTGAAATGCTATTAGCTTAATTTCCAAATCAGAAGCTAAAGCACGCTGCCAGAGAGAGAAAAGAGGTTATAAATTAGCATTAGGCACAAGTGGGACATAAACCCCACTCAGTGCTGCCGAGCTGGTGAGAGACAGATGAGCCATCAGCTGGTGCTGCAGAAGGGCACTGAGCAGTGAGGGAAAATCCTTTTTCCCGTGCCACTGGAGGCTGGTGGAGCGCAGCCACACGCTTTGGGATGTGGGCAACAAGAGTTTGCTCAGTCCCTGCTGTGCCAGTCCTGGGGAAACAGTAAGCTCAGATAATAAGCAGTGCTAAGGGTCAAAAAAATCTGTTATCTCCCGACTTTATGGACAGATTTGCAAGAAAACAGGGAGCTCTCTTTCCCCTGCGAGATGCCCAAAAGCCCAGTGCCAAAACCAGCACCTCTGCCACACCCCTCGGGGTCAAAAATAATAGTGACTGCAGATTGGAGCTGGAGGCAGGCAGAGGGATCACTCCTGGGAGGAATACAGCACCGTGCCTTGTGGTACATCTAGCCCTGACACTTTTGTCTGACTAATCCATAAAAGATATCAAGGGCCTCAAGCAAACCCACAGATCTTTAGTAATTCTCTGCCTCGCAATCGAAATCTCCGTCTGGTTATTTGAGTCTTTTATCAGCACAGGGTGTTCCCGGCAGAGCTCTGCCAGCACTCAAATCTCTGCCTGTGGGTCTCAAGGAATGACAGGTTTTGAAGCCTGGCTCAAGTCATGCATCCCCTAAAACTCCCCGAGTGCTAATTTCTGATTCCTTTCTCTCAAGTGCCACCAGTCTGCACGAACCTGATGTGAACCAAACCCAAGGCAGGGAAGCACAGGACTGAGGCACGTGAGCCAAACCCAACCCAACAGCTCCAGCCCAAAGGCCACTGTGCAGGAAGAACCCCAAACTAACATTTCCCTTTTATTTCTGCTCCAAACAAAGATGCAATTTTCCCCCTCAGTGTAATAATTTGGGGGTAGGTGGTGAGGGCTGACTCAGGACTCGTGAATGCTTGGGGCTGGCAGTGCTGCAGGGATGGGGAAACCACCATGAAATGTCCTTTTTCTCAACTCTGGAGAGCATTCCTGCAACCAGAGAACTGCAGGGCTGCAAGAGCAGCGAGGGACCACCACCCCAGAGGGGTCTCCAGGGACATTTTGCTGCTCCCCCTCGCCCAAACTTTCCCACCCACTCCAGTGCCCCCCTTGCCCTCCCTCCTCCCGCCTTTGCCGCAGTGAGTACAATCTGGAGCCCTGAATATTCACCCTGAATATTCACCCTATTCCAAAACCATCCAGGCTGTGATTAGGGACTGAAACATGCGTCACTGTATCTGCACATCAAAGCCCTCGCAGCCACAGCATCCGCGGGGATGGAGAGGGAAGGAGCACAACAGAGGTGACACAGGCTCTGCTTTGGCGTAGGGGGAGCTCCCCACTGAGAATTCTGTCAGACTGTATTTAAAGATCTGGGATGCTGCAGCTCCTCCGAGCTTCCAGAATTCCTGCTCAGCACAAACCCGGCTCCACCAGCCCTCCTCCCTCCCCGTGCAGCCCTGCTCAGTATCCAGAGTGTCAGCCTGAGACCGATGTCAGGCTGAAATCTGCTGGCAAAAAGGGGTTGTTTTTGCAGCTTTGTTTTTCCACTTAAGTCCACATTATCCACAGCAACTTGAATATTCCGATGGCTCAGACAGCAGGAACGGATGCCTCCAGTGTGTGCCGAAAGGAGACTGTCAGAAAAGAGCAGCCCATCTCTTTCAAATGTCCCGAGATGCTCAGATCTTTTTTGGTTTTTCTCAACAGCCAAGTCCCTTTTCCCCCGGCCCCGCTTCCCACTCCTTTGATATGATCATCAAAATAAATAACTTGGTCTTTGGGTACTCATTTCACCACCAGACACCCTCTGAACAACCCTCGCAGTCACTTTATGCAGAAAAGGTGCTGGAGTTGTGTCTTCCCTGATCCTGGCAGCACTCTCCCCAAAGCTCCCGTTGCCAGAGGCATGCAGCTGGTTTTAGTTTAATTTTCTCCAGATCTTTCCAGCTGCTGGACTGCTCCACAGCGGCCATGCCCAAGCAGGCAGCTCAATTCCAGGTGCCTCACCTCGTGCTATCCAGCCAGATTGGCTTGCAGAGCACTAACAAATTTCCACGGAGAGAAGCACAGGGCAGCAGATCACTCCAAGATGAATTTAAGCTGCCCATTATTTAGACTCACTTCTCGTGGTTATTGTTTCGAGATCCCTCCAAGGCAGCACAGCTCATGAACCACAGCCTGAAATGATTCACCTGAGGCACCAGTTCCTGGAGCTCGGCACATTTCCAGGGCTTGAGGGCTGCCCAGCAAACCTCAGCTTCGGGAGAGAGAGGGAGAGAATGCTGGGGTGATAGAGAAGGGTAAAGTTTTAGGCTGTGACCTCTCTGTGAGAAGACACCCTAACTCTCAGGTCAGTCATCTCCTAACTCTCAGGTCAGTTGTGTCCTGACTCTCAGGTCAGTTATCTCCTAACTCTCAGGTCAGTTGTGTCCTGACTCTCAGGTCAGTCATCTCCTAACTCTCAGGTCAGTTATCTCCTGACTCTCAGGTCAGTTATCTCCCTAACTCTCAGGTCAGTTATCTCCCTAACTCTCAGGTCAGTTATCTCCTGACTCTCAGGTCAGTTATCTCCTGACTCTCAGGTCAGTTATCTCCTGACTCTCAGGTCAGTTATCTCCCTAACTCTCAGGTCAGTTATCTCCCTAACTCTCAGGTCAGTTGTGTCCTGACTCTCAGGTCAGTTATCTCCTGACTCTCAGGTCAGTTATCTCCCTAACTCTCAGGTCAGTTATCTCCCTAACTCTCAGGTCAGTCATCTCCTAACTCTCAGGTCAGTTGTGTCCTGACTCTCAGGTCAGTCATCTCCTAACTCTCAGGTCAGTTGTGTCCTAACTCTCAGGTCAGTTACCTAGGAGTGCTCTGAACCCCTGAGTGAAGAATCCCCCTACTCCAGGCGTACATGAGGAAGCCCATCTTCCTTCTGTCTGTCCTGAAGAACCCATCCCACCTCCTTTAGACTCCTGCAGGAGTCTGTTTCACCCGCTCATCCCGCTGGATTTGGTGGAACGTGGATCTGCAGCAGCCGTGCAGAGGTGGTGGGGCTGCCCTGCCCTGCCCTGCCCCAGCTGCCAGGAGCACAACTGCAGCCCCAAATTCCTGTGAAAGCCTTCACAGGGCGTGCTCACCAATTAGAGCCCTTACATAACCAACCAGCACAGCGTGAGCTGTACCCAGCAGTTGCTGCTGCCTAAACCTCAGGCCAGGTTTCCCTCTGGGAGAATCCTCCTGCTTCAGAGACTGAGATTTATTCTTTGATGAACACACGACTCCAGGTATTCATGTGGAGACAGGAACAGATCAGAGATCAGAGCAGGGGTGTGCACACACCTTAATCAGCACTTCAGTCTGTTTTCTAATATTTTGTAGATTTTTCCAATCCTTTTCACAGCTCCAACAAAGAATAACCCATTAGCTGAACTCAAAAATAAACCCCAACAGCTTCAAGCTATAAATAACCGAGTCAGATATGCAGGATTCTGTAAACTCCTATTTTCACCCTCCAAGAAAACAGGAAAAGCAAGGAGAAAGGGTGGAGTTAGATACTTTTTTTTCTGTTTTTTTTTAACAGCATATTGCTGTAACAACAGATAAGAGTTCCACACAAATCCCGTGGAGTGTCAGGATCCCAAACCACCACTCTGGGAAAGCCTGGAATGATGTCTCGGACAGAGGAAAGTTAACTCCAGGCTTGCAGCAGGAAAGCCACAGCACACCCAGAGCTGTGTGATGGGAACCACTGACGCCTCAGGTTTGAACTTTTCTATTTTCCAACCCCTGCCCTGCCTGGTGTGTGACTCTGCAGTTCCTTGTGCCCTGGGAGCTGCTGTTCTCTCCTGCTGCTCACACACAACAAACCTCTGCAGGTTCCCACTCCAAGGACACCGGGCCCCAAATGTGGCAACTCAAAGCCTCTAAAGGGGGGCAAACTCGGGGTGATTCCATCATGGACTGAGGTGATCATTGGAGAATGAACCCTGAGATGCAAATGAACCCAACTTATCAAAGTGGGAAGAACCCGTGAGCCAGGGTCCATCTGGGGTGGAGCCTCTGGACTGCCCAGGGTGAGCCTTTGAAGGCCCTTCAGATAAACCCCTCCTTTTATTCTCTTAATTCTTGTCTGGTCTCTGTGATTCAGGTGGCCCCTTAAGGCATCACCACAAGCCTGATTTCCCCAACCATCTTCTCCAGGCCTGGAAGGGGCTGTGGAAGTGCAAAGTGCTGCGAGTGGAGCAATGGCAGAGAGGGGAGTAAAGAGAAGAAATTCAAGGAAATCCAGCACTGCGGCACTGATGGGATCATCTGTCTCCCCACTTTGCCAAGCCTGCGCAAATTTTTGTGCAGGGAGCCGGGTTTGTGCTGAGCAGGAATTCTGGAAGCTCAGATTATTTCCCCACCTGAACAATTCCATCATTCCCAACAGGCTGGCACATCCCACGAGCCAGTGAGTGCAGTCCCTGCACAGCCACAGCACTCCATCCCCTCGGGAGGAGCCCATGCAAGTCCCTTGAGGATGTTTAGGTGTTCTCCTCACGGGAAAACATCTCCGTGACCAGTGTGGATGGACGCATTTGGAGGGGTGGAATTCGGTCACCCCCAGCTCCACGAGGCTGCAGGGGATGCTCAGCACCTCTCCTCAGCCCAGAGGGCTGCAGGCCTCCTGGCCTGACCCCTCAGCAGATGTCCAGCCTCAACACCCTGTGGGATACCTTAAAAACCTCAGCGCCTTCCTCCAACCCACTCCTCTCCCTGTTTCTTAATAAGAGCCTGCAAAGCTCGTTTTAAAAATTATGGTTCTCATCATATTGAGGCATAACTGGTTTTGTTTACGAATGGAGCAAAGAAATGGTATAAATTATGCTCAAGAAAACCCTTTGGCATTTTAACAGGCATTGGGAAGAACCAATTTCAGAACGGTGTCTTATAATGGATGTCTCCATGGATACCTCTTTGTCAGCACCTCATTAGATAAGAGCTGAGACACGTTAAGAGTTCTTCTCCTGCGTTTCACAAGCTACCTCAAAAACACTAATTATGCAAATCTCCATCCTCTTAACTGATGGATACTTGGAAGTTCAGGTGACAAAGTGGATAAGCTGAGCCCTGGCAGGAAAACAAGGAAAGATATTTCATTTAGACTCTCTTCTTCTTTATGATTGCTGATGCTTCAACAATTCCTGGGGCCACAAAACTGCTTCCCCCACACTTCCCCTTTTCCTCTCAACAGCAAGAAAACAGAAGGGAGGAGACAAATGGAGATTCCAGGAGCAGCCTGTGGGACACCTGTGGTGTTTGAAAGCAGGAGAGACTGTGTGGCAGAACCTCAGCAGGACCAGCCAGGACCTGGCAGCTGGGAGACACAGCTCAGAGGAGCAAAGTGCTCCTCAGAGCAGGGACTAATTAGTCTCCAATAAGGACAAATAGTTCCAATAAAACAATAATCCAGCTCTGGTGGGAACATGGGAACCCCAAGGCCGGCCTGACTTTCAGAATGGCATCAATGGCAGCAGAAGGACAGAGACAGCACTGTCAGGTGTGTACTAAACACAGCAAAATCCTTGGCAATATGAATTGTGGGAGCTGAATCCCACTGGAACCTCCAAGTTATTGTTATTCAGCAGCTATCGCACTGCTGAGCACAGCAGGTTACAGACACTGCAATCCCCTGCTCCTGGAGGCAGCTGGGAGCCCTCTCGGATCCTGGAAGGGCCTGGAGCCACCACAGGGAAGGGGCTTCTCCATCCCTGAGCAGTCCCTGACAGCCTCACCCACAGGAGAAACCCCTGGGGCCGCTCTCAGTTCCGACGTGCAGCCGCCCCGAGGGATCCCGCACCCTCCGGGATTGCTGGCACGCTGCTCCTGGCTGCGCTCCTCCCCTGCTTCCAGGTGGGAGCAGAGGAACAGGGAGCTCCAGAACAGGGAGAACCTCCCAGCAGCAGCCAGCCCGCAGTCTGAGCCCCTTCCCACAGCACCACGAGTGATCCTGCAGGGATGACCTCCAAAGAGAACGTCTTACCAAATCCTTAGGGGGATTATCCAAGACAAGAGTTGCCTAATGGAATTATTTTTACTGGAGACCTTCCTGTGAGGTGTTTCTATTTCGGGCAAGTTACTTTGAAAGCTCAGGAATGAAGTGGAGCCCTGCCAGGTTTCTCACATCCAGAACAAAGATAACTCAGCTGAGAAGCTGCCACTGCAAGGCTTGCACCAGAAACTGGGGTTCAGCTGTAGGACTGGGAAGTTGGGATAAGGCAGAAAGTTGGATCTGCACAGCAGGGTGCACAGGTAAGAGTCAGAGCCTGGGGATGCTGCTGTGTCTCCAGTTGTGACTGGGACCAGCTCAGATCCAGCATAAAACTGGATTCAGACCAGGAGGGGTGGACAGGAACACCAAGGAGCGCCCAGGAAGGGAGCAGAGCTGGGAAATGTCACCTCCAGGCATCATCCTGCTGGCGACTCCCACTCAAACAAAAGGCTGGCTCACACCCTTCTCCAAAGTTCACACAAAGTCCGAGCGTCAGCTTCAAATTTCAAGGTCAGTTCTGAGTGTCCCCATTCTCCACAAGGAGGATACCGGCACTTCCCATTCCCACGGGAAGGGTGCAGCCAGGCACACGCGGCACCACTTTACTGTGCTTCATTTCTTGATGGCCATTCCATGAAAATTCCTCTGCTGCTCACCTGCAAGACCCTCCCTCAATCCCTGGGAAGTTCAGAGTGTTGGTGGGAGAGGTGCAGCAAAGCAGGGAGATCTCCCTGTTTCCTCTACTCCATCGATGCCAGGGCTCCACATCCACTGCAGCCACAGGACCCGCGGCCCTCCTGCCTTCTACACCCGGCTCCACATCCACACCTGGCAGCTCCACATCCACACCCGGCAGCTCCACATCCACACCTGGCAGCTCCACATCCACACCTGGCAGCTCCACATCCACACCTGGCAGCTCCACATCCACACCTGGCAGCTCCACATCCACACCCGGCAGCTCCACATCCACACCTGGCAGCTCCACATCCACACCTGGCTGAAGCATCCTGAGCTCCCACCCCTCCCTCTCACGCTGAAACTGAGCACAGGAATTGCAAACTCTTCTTCCTCTTCCTGCCACGTGATTTTGGGGAAACAGCCTGAAGATGAAGGGAGGCTGGGTTAGATGGGATATGGGGAAGGAATTGTTCCCTGGGAGGGTGGGCAGGCCCTGGCACAGGGTGCCCAGAGCAGCTGTGGCTGCCCCTGGATCCCTGGCAGTGCCCAAGGCCAGGCTGGACATTGGGGCTTGGAGCACCCTGGGGCAGTGGAAGGTGTCCCTGCCCATGGCAGGGGTGGGACAGGATGAGCTTTAAGGTCCCTTCCAATGCAAACCACTCCAGGATTCCATGATTTTTGACTGAGCAGGGACTCATTGGGTAGATCAAATATTTCCGGTTTATGTGTCAACAAACACCAGTGGATTTAATTACGCCAAAACTGGCTCCCTTGTGACCCATCTTCATTATTAGTCCTTTACCTGAGGCCCTGTGAGCAGAAATATTTGGAGTTTTTCTAATGACAATTACTTGTATTTCTACACTCTCATGCCAAAGAATCCCCCAGAACTGTGAAAAGCCCTTCCCTTACCCCTGAGCTGCAGCCACCTCAGCAATGCAAGGTGGGGGCTCTAACACAACACAGGCACCTGGGCACGAGAGGAGGGAAGTTTGCCCAACCTGTGACGAGAAGGCAAAAGAAAAAACTTCCTACAGCTTGTTTTTCATCCCTGAGACCTTCAGCACAGTCCTCCCACCCCAGGCAGTGCCTTTGGGACTCTGCCATGCAGACACAGGGGTGGCTCTTCAGAAGCACACAAAGCACAGAAGCTTTCGTGCTCTGAACGTGCTGAAAACAGATTTTTTTTGTTTGGTCAGACCTTCGGGCTGGAGCCACTGAGTCAGGGACCCTGAAGTAAACACTGATGTCCTGCAGCTTGAGGGGAGCTCAGAGGAGGTGCAGGCACTGCTCAAACACAGGAAGGAAACGCTGCAATTTACGGAGAGCACTTGGGAGTCTCCAATGCCGCTCATTTCTTAAAGGGCAAACTTAAGCAAACCTGGAGTTTTGAGCATTTTTTTCCTCTCAGCTGCTTTCTCGAGGACTCCTTCTCAGAGAACAAAGCCTCGTTGTGCACGAGAAAGGAGACGTATCCATTCCTGACAAAACCTTCTTCATGTCAGGAAAATTCCCTCCGGGATTTCTGGCTCCCACCTCTGCTCCCCTCTCCCAGGAGGGGCAAAGCAGAGCTCCCAGTTCCACCCAAGCACCACAAAACTGCGACTCCCTGCAGCTTCCATGGCACAATTACACTGTGGCAGCTATTCTGAGCTGAACATCTCCTTTTCAGCAGGTGTGAGGGAGGTGAGTGGCTGGGGTTAACCAAAGCCGGGCTCTCCAGATTGAATGTGACCTCAGAAATGCCAACGCCTGAATAAAAAGGCTCATAACCTACAGAGAGGGCAGCAGTGGAGAGCAGGTAATTCATTTCCCCAAATTCATTTCCTCCATGACCTGGAGGAAATCATCAGGCTTCTCTGAGTTTCATTTGCCTCTTGAGCCTCAGAGGAACGATGGCTCAGAGTCACTGGGGTGAAGAGCTCTGAGAGCAGCCGTGCCAGCCACCCTCTGTGGATACTTCTGGGAGGTGACATCCTTTCTGTCACAGGCCTTCTTTTTATTCTCCCTGAATTTCCTCAATAACCACAGCTTTCAGAATACATTTTTTAAGACAAAGACGTGCTTGAATATTAATGCTATCGAAAAGTAATGGGAGTTGAAAGTATGTCCTTGATCATGTCTAGACAGGACCAGCTATAATGGATTTCTAGGATCGAGGTAGTAGATATAAATAGATTAATATTACTCAAAGACCTGCAACACCTCCATGCATTATCCAGAGAGGTGTGATCCTACAGCCTTTCATGAATATCTGCTGTCTAATGAAGAGGGAAGAAATCCTTCCCTGGGAGGGTGGGGAGGCCCTGGCACAGGGTGCCCAGAGGAGCTGTGGCTGCCCCTGGATCCCTGGCAGTGTCCAAGGCCAGGCTGGATGGGGCTTGGAGCAGCCTGGGACAGTGGGAGGTGTCCCTGCCCATGGCAGGGGGTGCAATCTTTAAGGTCCCTTCCAACCCACATGACTCCCACAAACACACCCCAAACTCCTCCTCAGCGGTGCTCAGAGTGATCCTTGCATCAAGCTCACTATGCCACCCCCCCAAATTCCTCTTTCACTGAGAAAAAGCCTCCATCAGGAACTGGCAGATGTTTTTGGGAAGGCTCAGCTGGCTTTGAGCCGAGGGCCAAAGCACCGCTTGCTCCTCCCCACCAAGGCTTGAGTCTCGGTGCTGCTGAGTATCCCAAATGCTCACTGAGCAGTAAAAAACAGGGAATCTCACAGAGCTCTGTCTACAGGAGTCCAGGATCCTTTCCTGTGCCTCAGCCAGGCCCCATTCCCACTGCTCACCTCCATGGGTTTGTCTCCCCAAGAGCAGCACAGAAATGCTCACGTGGACCCAGAAGTGGCTGGGTAAAAGCAGCAGAGTCTGGGCTCGAGAAGCATTCACACTCAGCCAGGGCTCAGCAACATCACAGCCACATTTGGCCAGAAAGAAGAAAAAATGAGAAAGGAAGGGGGGAAAAAAATGAAAGCACAAGAGCAGGTTCATCGATGAGTTAAGGCTGTTTTAGGTACAAGCCTGGGGGAATTAGTTTAACACTCCATTTCAGCTTCTTTTTCCCATTTTCTTTTGCACCAACTTGCATCTCTCTCCTGTCAGACTTTGATGGCTTTATGTAACTGTTTAAAAATTGAACAAGCTTCTTAACTTAGGTTTAGAAGAACACACTTTTTTGCTTCTCTGTCTCGAATGCACATTAAGAATAAAGATTTCCGGAGAAAACAAGACCTTTTCCATCCTCTGACATCAGCCACTGGAGTACACAAAGCCAAGTCCTTGAGGAGTGGATATTTTGTACATTCTGTTCCAGCACAAGCCGGCGCATCCGCAGCCCCAGTGGGTTTTACAACTGGGAGCTGGTGAGGAAGGCTCATCCCAGAGAAAATGCACGGGTTACCCATCCCAGCAGCACCCTCAGTGCAGGGGGGGAGAATCCTAGAAAGCAGGAATGAGGGAATAAACCCAAAATCTTGGCAGGGAGGCGTGGCGGGCACAGCCCTGAGTGGCACGAGGGGTTTGCCCCACGGTACAGCCTGAGAAACAGCCTGTGACCTGCTGCCCTTGTGAGAATCATTCTTCTTTTTTTTACCTTAATACAAGCTGAAAAAATTTCTGCTCTGTGTGACTGGATGTAAAAGCTCGAGAAGAGCCTCCCTCAAGGCTCAAAAAACAGAGGCAAACAGCCCCCACCCTTTTCTGCGTGTTTGCATTTCCTAATTACACCAATTTCCAAGCCAGAACTGTATTTGTTGATGCTTCAGGTTGGCAATGCTGATGGAAGAGGCTTTCAGGAAAGCCAGTCAAAATATTCAACAGCAAGATTTGTAATGAAAGCTTTTTTTTTCCTTGTGTTTTGTCTGTTAGAAAGTTCTGTGTTTGCAGAGTGGGCTCTGGAGGGCAAATGCTGCTTCTTGCTGTTTGCACAAGCTCAGGACAACAGACCCAGCCCCGACTGGTGCCACGAGCTTTGTCCAACCGAACCCACGGCAGGGCCACCTCTCCGTGGGCTGCTCCGCTCCCAGCCTGGAGCAGAACCACAGGGCTGGCTCACAGCACAGGGCCAGGCCTGCCAATGGCACCAGGCGGGGAATTAACCCAGCTCCAGTTATGGGGACAGTGGCAAAGTGCACCTGGTTCGTGGGATCCCAGGGTGGGTCAGGCTGGAAGGGACCACGGCGGTCACCTGCTCCCACTCCCTGCTCTAGCAGGGCCGTCCCAGAGCACAGGGTTGTGTCCAGACACCTCTGGGATATCCCCGGGGAGGGAAACTCTCTGGGCAATCAGGGCTCTGTCACCCGCACAGTAAAGAATTCCCTCCTCACATCCACGTGGAACTCGCTGGCTCAGTCCCTGCCCGTCCCTCTGGTGCCATTGCTGGGCCCCCGGAGCGGAGCCTGGGCCCTGCCCAAAGCCCTCCCTGATAAACAGACTGATAAACCCCTTCTCAGCTGTCTCAAAGCCAGTTCTGCTCCTGCTCGTGGCTGCACCACTTCGGTGTCCATCCTCTGCTCCCAGCCCATCCTGCAGCAGCCTCCTGCTGCTCCTGGAGCCTCCCTGGGCACGCCGATCCCAGCCAGCAGGGCCAGAGCTCCTGCTGCACCCCTTCCCAGCGCTGCTGTGCTTCCCTCGAGTCTCACAAACCTCCCGAGGGACGCGGCTGCCTCGAGCACCAACCCCAAGGGCACAAACCACAGGAGACGTCTGTACCCAACATCCCTGGACGTGCAAAGCCGGGATGGGAGGAGGAGGCCGCGCTGGGCTGCCCCTGCTAGGGACGGAAATGCCGAAGTACGGCAAAAGTGGGGAGCTCTCCTGCATGGCACAGCGAGCCAGAAACGTGGCATTACCAAACAGCCTCGTTTGCTGTGATTGTCTGCCGTGGGGAGGCTCTAACCCAGCCCTGCCCACACCCAGCACCGTGCAGGGTGGGCTGGCAAACACCGAAAAGGAGCTGCTGCTGCAGAGTCTGCCAGTCACGAGCGCCGTGGGGCTTCCCCCTCTGCTGCTTTTGCTGCCACTTCCCACGCCAAGCTGCCACATCCCTTCGAGGATGCTCAGCCCTGCAAGGACCCTGCTTCCCAGGGCTCATCCCTGCAAGGACCCTGCTTCCTTGGGCTTGTCCCTGCAAGGACTCTGCTTCCCAAGGCTCGTCCCTGCCAGGAATCTGCTTCCCAGGGCTCAGACCTGCCAGGACCCTGCATCCCAGGGCTCATCCCAGCCAGGACCCTGCATCCCAGGGCTCATCCCTGCAAGGACCCTGCTTCCTTGGGCTTGTCCCTGCAAGGACTCTGCTTCCCAGGGCTCAGACCTGCCAGGACCCTGCATCCCAGGGCTTATCCCTGCCAGAACCCTGCATCCCAGGGCTCATCCCTGCCAGGACCCTGCTTCCCAAGGCTCGTCCCTGCAAGGACCCTGCTTCCCAGGGCTCATCCCTGCAAGGACCCTGCTTCCTTGGGCTTGTCCCTGCAAGGACTCTGCTTCCCAGGGCTCAGACCTGCCAGGACCCTGCATCCCAGGGCTCATCCCTGCCAGGACCCTGCTTCCCAGGGCTCGTCCCTGCCAGGACCCTGCTCTCCCAGCACAGCCCAGGGCTCATCCCTGCAAGGACTCTGCATCCCAGGGCTCATCCCTGCCAGGACCCTGCTTCCCAGGGCTCGTCCCTGCCAGGACCCTGCTCTCCCAGCACAGCCCAGGGCTCATCCCTGCAAGGACTCTGCATCCCAGGGCTCATCCCTGCCAGGACCCTGCTTCCCAGGGCTCGTCCCTGCCAGGACCCTGCTCTCCCAGCACAGCCCAGGGCTCATCCCTGCAAGGACTCTGCATCCCAGGGCTCATCCCTGCCAGGACCCTGCTTCCCAGGGCTCGTCCCTGCCAGGACCCTGCTCTCCCAGCACAGCCCAGGGCTCATCCCTGCAAGGACTCTGCATCCCAGGGCTCATCCCTGCCAGGACCCTGCTTCCCAGGGCTCGTCCCTGCCAGGACCCTGCTCTCCCAGCACAGCCCAGGGCTCATCCCTGCAAGGACTCTGCTTCCCAGGGCTCATCCCTGCCAGGACCCTGCTTCCCAGGGCTCGTCCCTGCCAGGACCCTGCTCTCCCAGCACAGCCCAGGGCTCATCCCTGCCAGGACCCTGCTCCCCAGCTCGGCACAGGCAGCTGCAAACAGGAGCACATCATCTGCCTTCCTGATTAGAGCTTAAAACTGCAAAATCCTGCCCCCAGCTCAGGCTGACACGCTCTCCGCCCCCATCCCTTACCCACCCTGCACAATTCCCCGAGGGATCAGCACCCCTGGGACCCCGGCAGAGGCACCCAGACCTGCAGGACATTCCAGAAGCCATACGGGAGGCAGCTCCTCCGGGTGACCAGCGGTTCCCTGGTCACCCCCAACCCTCAGCAGCCCCACGGTGCCTCCACCAGCGCTGCTCGGTGCTCCGTGCCAAGCCAGTGTTACCCAACTTCTGACCTACTTCTGCCTCGTGCTTCTCCCCCTCCCCGCTCCTGCCCTCAGTCCCCAATTAAATCTGTGTGAGATTTCCTCAATTATCCCCTTCCTGCTAATAGATGTGGAAAGAGGATGCCATAACAATGTATTCCCCTGGCAATGGTTCAAAATACATCTCCGAATTAACGCTGAGGAGTGCAGGGTGCAGGAATGCTTTAATTAAACATAAACGTATAGGAACCAGCAGTCAGGTTTAAGAAAGCTGATCTTTTGCTGCCACCACGACACTTAATCTCAGCCATGCAGTGAGAATCCTCGTGCTCCTCTTTAATTGACAGGCCAATAAATCAGCACTAATCTCCCCTCTCCGTGTAGCTGTGCATGCTGATGTTCAGCTGTTCTGGAACACGGCAACATTCCACCGGCGCAACCTGCACGGGAATCCTGCGTGGAAAACACTCCAGGCAAAGCATCCTGATTGCCTGAAACCCGTACCAAAACTTGGAGGGGGGACCTGAGCAATAGAAATCCGTGTTTGGGAATTTTGGCAGGAGAAAAGCTTTAGATGTACCTTTGGAAAGAGGAGGAGCAGGAATAGAGAACTCCCATCTGGAGGCATTAAGATGTTCTGATAGGCACTGGCAATTCTGGATGAACACAGAGCTAATTGGAACACGATCTCTAATTGAGACAAAACCTGTCTGTGAGGAACGGGGAATGAGCCTGGGAATCGCTCTGCCCATTACAGAAGGCATCGAGCCTCTGCTCAACTTTACAGCCCCCTTCCCACTCATCCCGGGAAAGTATTGTGAGATAAGAAATTGCAAGTCTTCATAAAAAGGAGGCTTTAATCCAATGGAAGCTACATCTGCACACCTACAGCTGCATTTTCCAGACCTGAGTTCCTGCTTCATCTCCTCTCTTGGCCCAAAACAATCTCCTAACAGCTCGCTAACAAACTGCAATTAAACACAGCACTGCAAAGGGAGCTCGGGGTGGTGATGTTACAGAAGGAAAAAACAAGATTATTTTAAGCCTGGTGGAGAGCAACTTGCAGCACATTAAAGGAAGCCAGACCCCAGCCCTGCTGCAAACACCCAGAAAACTCCCAGGCAGCTCAGTCCCTGAGTACACAGCAAACAGCCACTGGGGTGATCTCAAAATTATTTAGGGCACTGCAGTGGATGAGGCTGAAACGAAAGGAGATGAAGACTAAAGCCCAGGCAGCATCTCTGCATGAGATGCAAACCCAGCTCTCAGAGCTCTCAGAATCCCAGGAGAACACAGAAAGGACCAGGCTTTCCCCATGCTGGAGATGGGCTGAGTAGGGGAAGGAAAGAGAACATCTTTTAACTCTCCTCCAGTATTTCTTCATGCTCTGTGGGGGACCTGGATGTTAAAATTACCAACACCTCTGGGACCAGCGTGCCATCTCTCAAACCCCCTTTATCTGTAAGGAAGGGAATAACTCCTACCCCACTGAAATTACAAGCAGCAACACTCCGCTTGTCTCTGGAAAACACACTTGCTCTAAATATCTCTTGAGAGGCTCTAAACAAAAAGCTGCAGCTTCCCCTCTTGCCTCCCTCCCTGTTTGCTCCATGTACACCAAAGGCCTTCGTTTCCACCTTACTGCACATGCACTGAAGCTATTTTTGGCCAAGAGTGACGTGGCTTTGTTTGCATAACTGGGTTCCCACCTCATGATCTGCCGCTCTAATAGTTTGCAAAATAATAGCTGGAAAATGTCTGATGCCCAAAGAAGTGCCTGCAAAGTTCAGTTTGCCTTTATCTTAAGTCCGAAATAAAAAAAAAAAAAATTAAAAAAACACAAGAGGAAACCAGCCTTCCTGCAGCATCACTTATAAAATGCTTCAGCAAGATGTGAAACAAATTATTTAGTGATGACCAGCTGGGATGTGGGGATTTAATTCTGCTTCTGGTTTGGATGAGGGTATCAAACCAGAAAAGACAAGCCCAAAGTCACACAGGAAGAAAACCATTTTACACAGTGGAGCTTTAACAACTCACGTCAACCCAAAATATCATCCGCAGGAAATGCAAACTTATCACTGATGGCTAAAAACAAAAGCACAGCTCAAAATAGCAGCATTTCAGATGAGGCAAATACGTCGGTTGGACTATTCTCAACTGTCAGAAACTGAGCTGCAATCACAGATCTCTCTTGAGGAATATTTGGTATTTGTCCAGTATTAAAAATAAAATGTGAGATATCTTAGAAAAGAAAGAGATGGCTCAAATAAAGAATGTATGGAAATAAATCCTGCATACAGAAGGATCCAACCACTGGTTCTTCTCGTCCAAGCCCCAACTCCTGGCAAAAGAGGGACATTTCTACAAGAACTCTGTCACTGCAAAACCTTGCAAAGGTGGGCTGGACGCTGCCCTGACCTGCACAGCCAACTGACCCAGGGGAATTGGCCATTTTTGTTTGAGCACGAGTGGTTCAGAAAGTACCAGGTTCCTCCTTCACTCCCAGGATGGTGCTGCCCGAGCAAGAACTCCACATTCGGGCAGGATTATTGCTCAGTTCCACTTGGGCCATCTCCCTCCTCCACTGTGTGCCCCCCTCATCCATCACCCTCAGCCACCCCTGCATCCAGCAGGGCCTGAGGCAATTCACTTCCCACTGCCCACACGCACTGGCTCCAGGGAAGCCACAGAGTAATGAACGTGTGGAGTCACAAGTTCATGATTGATGATGGGCAGTCACACAGACCACGAGCAGCTCAACCCCCTGCAAAGCCCGGCCACAGTGAAGAGCAGGGACAGAGGCTGAGGTGGGGAGCAGCTCTCCCTCCTCGTTTCTAGGAAGGAATTTCTCACCTGCACCAATCGCCGAGCTGCCAGGGACGGGAGGAGAGTCTACAAACATCTTCCTTGCCCTGCACTGGAAGGACAGCGCTGTCCGACCGTGCTGCATTCCAGCAGGGAATTCCAGAGCAAGCAGCAGGCGGCGCAGTCCCAGGGCAAACCCCTCACAGCACACTGTGCAGCAGGCCCGATGGCAACAGAACACCCTACCTGTTCACAGAACTCTGCATCAGTGTCCCAACCATTCCATGGGGTCACTGTGGGGCCGGGAGCCTCCCAGTGCCGAGCCCAGCCCTGTCCCAGGCAGGCAGTGGGAATCTCCAGAGGTGCTGGAGCCAGCAGAGGCACACACAGCTCAGCACCTGAGTCCCCGCTCCCAAGGCAAAGGCAACCCACAGCACAGCTGCTGCCAGCACTGCCTGGGCTACTCCAGAACACACGGCATGGCCAGGGCACCCCAGTGCACCACTGCCATGGAGAAGTCTCCAAACTCCTCCATTTCCCTTTGTCTCTTGGTTTTCCTGCTTCCTGGAGGATCTCTCCTGACTGCAGCCTATGGAGGTGCCTGGAAGACAACTGCAGCAGGGCAGGCCTGGCTGCTCACTATTCAGCTCAGTCCTTCCCAGCACTACGCTGACACTGATTTGAGACATCCACTGCCACCTCTGAGCACCTCAGACACACCAAGTGCCCCCACAGCACAGCAAGCCCCCTTTAAAAGACAGACAGATCACTTCCTGACTGCAGTGGGACACGTTTGTTTCTCCAGGCAAGGCTAAATCCACCTCAAAATTTGGAAATGTGTCAAGAAACAGAGCCGAGGAGCGCCCAAAGGCACACAAAGAGCAGCGGTGGAGTTATTCCCGCTTTTAGCTGAAGCCCTCGCATGAGGAGGAGTGTGAAGGGAGTCATTCCAGTGACTCATCCCTCCTGGAGGAACCTGTTTCCTGGGCATCCCACTCCAGCTGCAGTTTGCAGCAGCCCCTTGCTGCCTTGCAGCAGTTGCTCTGCTTCCCTGTCCCTCCACAGGTCACACCCAGCATCCCTGGGGACAGCCCTGCACGGGACACTGGCGAGGTGTGCCAAACACAGCACTGGGTCAGCTTGGAGACGTGCAGGGAGAACAGCTTCACCTGGGAAGCAACCCACGCCCAAACAGCTCCCCACACTCAGCACGAGTTAAACCCACTGCTGAGGGCAACAGTGGTCCAAGGCCCTCCAAAGGAGGTCCCACGCTGTGTCCCCAACAAGGGGGTGGCATCTCTGCTGCTGCTTCACAGTGGTGCAGTCCCTGCAGCCCTCCCACTCCCCAAGGATGCTCCCTGCACATGCTGGTGCACACAGCCTGCCTCGGTCCTGCGGTGGCAAACAGGATTTCACACCGGGAACGGCAGCACTGCAGCCCGTTGTTATTGCACCTCTTTTCCAGGGGCACAGCGGTGCAATCCCTGATCCTATCACAGCACAGCTACCACGAAATGTCTATTCTCGTTCAGATAAGACTGATCTCTCAAGGTTTTTGGACAACAGGATAATATATTTCCCTAGATATTAGAGACTGAAAGAGATTTATTAGGGGAATTATTCTCTATATTCTGTCCATTAAGAGATGAAGCTTTCCCTGCTCCATCGAGGAGCTCGTTGCAGGCCATGTGACTGCACTAATGTAACACCCAAGTCCCCTTTGCAGCCTCTTATCCTGTTCATTTTATGCTCCTCCAAGTACAAGCACAGTGTTGGGGCAATACCCCAAGTTCAATTCATGTGTCAAAACCTCCATAATTCCGCAGGACAAAACCAGGGACAAAATCAGACCCTTTATTCCTACCTTTGGTATTAGGGACAGCTTGTCACCAAATCCTACTTCAGCTTCTCGAATGCCAAGTGCAGAGCAAAACCCAGCCAGAGCAGCTGCACTTTCCCTGTGAGCCCAAATTTTCAGGTGCCAGCACCTCAGCAGCGTGGGCAGGTGCTCTGCACTTGGGGTTTATGAACACAGCCCCTCCAAACTGCACGAGGTCCATCACATTCCAACAGCTTGAGGTGAACAGCAAAGGGGATGGTCCCAGATGCTCCTTCCAGGTCCTCAACAGCAACACATCAGCGCTCTGGACACCGTGGGGTCACACAGCTCCTCACAGGAGCAGGACAGTGCTCCTCCCTCTCCGGGATCCCGAGGGAACTGCCCTTGGCCACGTCAGGCTGGTGATGCAGTGAAGCACTCCGAGCTCATCTCAGAGTCCAGGGATGCACACACACATGGACACCACTGCCCTTCAGAGTCCCTTGGTGACTTTCTGGGTGTATCCACCCAGCCAGTGGCTTCAGCAGCACTTCTGCGATGCACCCCAAACCTGATGCATCTCAGGATCGAATCTCAGCAGCTGCAGAAGACATTCTGGAGCTCTGACCCGTGCTTTTGCCTGTCCCTCCCAAATTTAGCTCCTTTTCAGCTAAATACCGGTGACCCCGCGGTGGCCTTGAATCACGAACGCAGCCAGGGCTCAGGAAGCACTACAAAAGCATTTGTTCCAATATTTACTCAGGGATTTTTCATGCTACACCTACCAGGGACTTTAGTTTATTGGGAACACAGTGCACTGGGGAAGGGCAAACCACAGAGTCTATACTGCTGCCAAGCAAAATGTCATTAAGGTTTTAGCAATGCAACACAAATTGAGTTTACATTAAAGCTCCTTTTGTATAAACCATATCCCAGAGTGAAACACAGTGACAGAGCTGAGTAATGAGTTGAAGCAGAGCAATCAAGGTGGAACTACTGAGCAGTAGGAGAAAGGAGCCATTCCAAAGTGCTATTTAAAGTTAGGCTGAGAGCTCCATTTGAACTATAGGAGTGATTATGTACAGTCACCATTGCACACACATTTAATGCCATGTAGGATGCAGTACCTACCACCTGCAGCTGCACAGAGACACCCCGAGGTTCAGTGGCACTATAAAAACCATCACGAGCTGGAAGCTGAGATTCTTCTTAATATAGACTTCCACATAACTGCTGAAGAGCTGAGAAGTCTGGAACTTCAAATCTCTCTTGTGCTACCCAGCACATAAATTCACAACTCAAAAGTGACCGTTTGTCATTTCAAATCTCTCCTTGTAAGGATTCAGAGCCACCAAAGCCCCGTTTGTCCCCAGGAGTGCTGGAAAACACCTGTGTTATGGCACTGCTGGAGCATCACCAAAGCCATCGAGGGTTATGTCCCCCCAGCCCCGCTCTGTACAAAACCACAGCACTTCCGAATGCTTTTCTAAATTACCAGAGCATGGTAAGTTGGGAAGCAGCACTCATTTCTAGTTCCAGGCTTCCTAACGTGTGCTCTGCACTGCTCCTCATCCCAGTCCCCGGGGAGTGAGCCCAGAGCAGGGCCCGTTCATGCGAGAGGGATGCAAATGGGCTCAGGGCCGACCTGGAGTTCACACCCTCAGCTCTGCGGGCTCTGCCCAGCTCCCACACCGCAGCAGATCACACACAGCACAGCTCGGGTGCTCAAAAGGCTGCGGTGCTGCAAAGCCCAGGGCTGTGGGGACCCTGGCTGGGCACTCCTCACGCAGACAGACGGGGCTGGATCGCAGCACTGCAACGTTCTGAGGCCCAATCCCTGTCTGCCCCTTGAACGAGGAAGCCAATTTTGATTTATTTTAACAACAGCGCGCAGAGTTCTTCAGAACTTGCAAAAAACAGTGATAAATGGCTAAATATAAAAAAAACCTCCATAAAGACTTCAGAGCGCTGCTAAGCAGAACAACGTAATAGGTTTATCGAGATATAAAGCAGCCCTCCCCAAAATATACGGCTCAGACATACCCTGCCAGCAGAAGTACTCAATGTTTAAGATGAGGGAAGAGAGATTCAACGAGGATTTGTTTTCCTGGCAGCCCTCCATACGTGCACATAAACCTCTTGTAGCAGCACACTGATATTTAAACTAATTAGCACCAGGAAAGCCACGGGACTGTGCTTTTCTCCCAGCCTCTTCCCAGGGACACGAGGGCTCCAAAATTACATCCCGCTCACGTCCCAAGCTGCTGCAGCCCAGGAGCCCCGGCACACCCCCCTTCCTGCCCAAGCACACAGGAACACGGGGCAGGACACTTGGCACAGGGAAAAAAAAATCCCCCCTCTACCCAAACTGCCCACTCAGCACTCTGGGAGAGGATAAAAATAGCAGGCAGGAGAGCTGGCCCTGAATATCAAGCAGCATTCCCTGCTCGTTGCAGCATAGCGAGAGCAAGAGAGAACCCGAATCAACTTCCCCTTCACTCTGTTCTCCTGGAGGCTGCACGTTGCCTGAATTTCCTATTCCTCATAAACACAGCCAGTGGGGATTTAGCTCTGGGGAGCTGCAGGCTGGCACATCCACCATCATCGCTCTGGCAACCCCCCACCAGCCTCTGGAAAGAGCTCCTGACTTCCAGAGGAGAAAGGACAGGCTGGGGGGGGTGGGTTTTGTGAATATTCAACACCTCTGCACAGCAGGCCTGCCTATTATTAGTATAGGGGATGTCAGAGAAGCTGGCTCTCATGCAAAGTTTCCAGTCTAGCTAATTAACAGTGGCTTCCTCCAGCATATCAATTTGGGCTTTAGTCCCTCGTACAGGAGCAGGGGCAGAAGGGAGGGAAGGAGCAGAAAACAGGAATGGCTGCAGTCAGCTTTAAAGGCTGGAAATGAAATCTCCCATCACAGGTAAGACAGAGACAGCTAACGCACATCCACACGTGGAGAGGATTTCAGGAAGGACTGAATCTCCTCCTGGAGCGCATCCCCAGAGTCTCTGCTCTCTGTGGAAAAAGCTGAGATGATGTTGACTGGGCAGCTAACGAGAAGCAAAAAGTTCCCTCACAAGGGGCAGCAGAGGCCAGGGATTGGGTCAGGATGGGACTGTCACCCTCTGCTTCTGACATCCAGACCATAAAACATCTCCCAGCACCGCTCTGGGGCTGCAGAAAGGAACTCATTGCTCCCCCTGCCCCAAGGATCAGCCACATCCCAGCTGGCAGGACCTGCCTGAGGGTAAATCAGAGATGCTGAGGGTCCTGCCAGGGCAGCCTTTCAGGGCACTCTTTGGGATCTCTGCTGCAGCAAAGTCTGCAGTTTGGGGCACCTTGAGGTCCCCTGCAAGTTGGTCTTGATTGGAGTCAAACTGCTCCCATAAAAGCAAAGGCTCTGAGTGACCCGAGTGCTAAACCAAAATGCTCTGCACACAAACTGCTTCAACACAGAGTTTTCTCCAGGCTGAAGAGGGTACTCTGGAAAAAAAATAAAATACTGAAAGCTTTTAGAAGTCTGACCCCTATTTACTTTTTACCTGCTTTTTAAATTAGGGGAGAAATTTTAAAAGATATTGTATGGCTCCACGTGTACCACCCTCCAGCGCTTTCGTTTTCTTATTCCCACCTACAGAGGGAGAACAATAACTTTATCTACTCCATAAAAAACTTCTCCAGCTCGTGCCCAGACTTCAGACACTCTTGTTAGGACAGCTGGGGAAGGACTGACAGGAGAAGGGAGCCACGAGCAGAGGGAAAACCCCCAGGTTGTGCCTGCACACCTGCACTCACGGGTGGAGAGGAGATGGAGCACAGGATCAGGCACTGCCCATTCTTTCCTTCCCTGCTGCACTTTGCCATCCCTGCTCTCTGGACAGGTGGATGAAGATGCAGCCAGCTGCCAAAGGATGGATGCTGTCACCAGATGTGACAAACAACGGTGACAAACTGTGGTCCTGACCAAGGGGATTCCTCTCTGGGCTTAGGATCGGCCCCTCAGCCCAGACTTCGGGGTTAGCAGGTGGCTAAGAGATGCCACTTCTAACTCACTCATCCAACTACCCAAAACCAAAAAGCCCAACACCAAACCACCACCACCCCTCCCCCCTAAAAAAGAAGGGGAATGGGGAATGTTTTTGCCAAAATCTGCACATTGTGCAGAGCAAAGAAGCAGCAGCCTCTGAGGGCTCACAGGGCTCTGCGGCTCCGAAGGACTCGCAGTGACACCTGCGCTCTTCTTGCACAGCCACTCTCACCCCTCCGAGGGCCTGGTGCCCCCAAAGGCAAGGCTGATGCTTCGTCAGTCTCCTGCTGCTCTCTCTGCACCTCAAAACTCCCATTCAAGATGGAAATCAGGCACAGCTCCTGCGGAAGGCTGGCCTCTGCTTTGGAAGGATAAATCACTGCACTGCTCTGCCATCTCACTGCTGTCAATGAAAGCACCTGACAAGAGACACCCAGGCCCACAAATCTCACCCCAAATTGATAAATCTTGCCAGAGCAGAAACTCCTTTCTGGCCAAGAGGCGATTTGCAGCCCTGTAGATCTTCCCTGAGCTTGGGGCAGAGGCGACAGACGAGTTTTCCAGCACAGCTATTGCGAGCCACATTTACATACCCTGCTCCTGCGGCCCTTGCACAGCACCTCTGATTTATAAACCCCAGCACAGCTTTCAGAGCTGCCCGTTTGCCATCATTTAGCAAAAAGCTGCTTTATGAACACACCTCCCCAAACCCAGTTCTCTGTCTCAGTGGTGCACAAGTCCTTGGCATGGCCGTGGCTGAGCCAAACAGCACCCACAGATCTCTGTGCTCATGAGAAGCTCGTTTCCCTTTCCAGCTCCACATCCTTCCCAGCTATGACCACAGGAGAAGCAGCTTCTTAGCTGGCCTTTCCCAGACTTCAGCAGGGTGTTTGGCTGGCTGAGGTTTCAGTTTTCCACAGCCTCTCTGCTGCAGCAAAGTCTGCAGTTTGGGGCACCTTGAGGTCCCCTGCAAGTTGGTCTTGATTGGAGTCAAACTGCTCCCATAAAAGCAAAGGCTCTGAGTGACCCGAGTGCTAAACCAAAATGCTCTGCACACAAACTGCTTCAACACAGAGTTTTCTCCAGGCTGAAGAGGGTACTCTGGAAAAAAAATAAAATACTGAAAGCTTTTAGAAGTCTGACCCCTTTCAGGTTATCCACAGCCTCTCTGCAATCTGAAACAGGCCTGGCTTCATCAGGATGCTCAGGGCACAGATAATTCACGAGGAATTTTGTGCCAAAACAGCACCTTGGCCTCCCAGACAGCTATGAAAGCTGCAAAGGCCCCTCTTAAAGGATTAATAAAGTGATTAATTGAGGTGTAATAAAGTGATCAATTAAGGTGGACCAAACATATCCATGCACTGGTCAGCACCAGATCCTGAACACGGACACAGCTAATGGATAACACACCTGAGACACTCCAAGGCAGGGCTTGCATGTTGCACAACAGGATATTTCACTGCTCCGCTGCTCTGCAGTCACCTGCCTTTATCCTGGCCCCAAGGACAAACAGCTTTATTGGATCTGGATCATTTTATCTTCCAGGAAAACTTTGTTCAAAGCTTTAGGTGTTCCGCTTGTCTAAAACCAGAACAGCCTTCCTGAGTTGAAAGAAGCAGTTCATGTCTGGGCAGCAAGGCAGGACCCAAAGGGAAGGAAGAGAAAAAGAAGGGCTGAGCTCCTTGTCTATCTCTTCTCTGCCTTTATATCTCAGCCCACAAAAACTCAGCAAAGAAAACAGAAGTGATGCAAGATGGAATTCCAGAAAGTCACAAGTGATCAAAACCCGGCAGTCCATCCCTGCACGTGTTCCTTGGAAACCAACACCCAACACGAGGAGGATGGAGCAGTCAGCCTCACTCACTGCCAACTTACTGCTCCTGTGATGGAAACACACACACAGAGGCCAGAGCCCCCCTGGAAATCCCATTTCAGGAAGGCAGTTCATCAAATATCAAAGGGAAAAGAATACAATGAAGGTCTGGTAAGGAAGGACAGAGGCCTGGCGGGAGAGAGCCACAGAGACACAACCACAGAAGGTCAGTTCCCCTCTCATTCCAGCAGGGAAATTCCTGGCTCCCAGAGCATCCTTTGTTCGTGTGCCCTACAGGAACAACAAGGGCTAAACCTCTTCTGCCACACTCACTAGAAAACTCTGCCTGCATCGCACTGCAAGCTGGAAAATCTGCTGGGTTTTGGACAATCCAGGTACGTTGGGCACCAGCGAAACCAGACTCAGGAGCACTACAAATCCAAAACACGACCACAAAATAACCAAGGCCTCCAGATTTCAAACACAGGGCACAGCAAAAAAACCAACCCTTCACCCAAGCAAGGAAACATATCACACAAATTATACAATTTTTGCCATCTTTTCTGAATTTTTCCCAGAGAAAAACGTGAGCATCCCCAGGCCCACAACAGGTTTTACTTCCCCCACTAGAAGCATCATTCACAAAAAAAGAACCAAGTGGATTGTGCCTATATTTGCAGAACACTTTGGGAAAGAAGCAGTGACATGAATTTGTCACCGAGATGGTGCTGGGAGCAGCACCAAACCCAAAGGACACATGGCTAAAAAGGGAAGGAGAAAAAATAAACCCATCAAAACCACGGAGCAGATCTGAAGGCGATGTGAAACGTCACAGTTCCCTCCACCTGCAAGGAGCACTCAGCCACAGGCACGGGAGGCCCAGTGACAGCCCAAAAGCCTCTGCTAAACATTGAAGGGACACTGATTTGGGGGAAAGGACAATGCATCTGTGCTTTCATTGCTACAAAATAGTAACAAACCCAAAAAACCCCACATCTGTAAATGAAGGGATCGAGGGAGCTGTTAGTCAAGCACATTGTTATAAACACAAAGGCCAAAGCAGGCAAATCCCAGCCCTGAAGCAGGCAGAGGCACGTTCCACACAGCTCCTTACCCTGCTGATCTGCAGCTTCTCAGCTCCAGGCTTGAAGAGGTTCCATCGACGGCCACCGTTCCTGCAGTTCCCGCGCACCTTCAGGGTCTTTGAAGCCTGTTCGTTCTCAGCTGCCAGGAGAAAATCCACGGGAACAAAAAAAAAAAAAGGAATGACAAAAGATAAATGCTGTGCTTTAGCTCAGGCTGGGGGCGGAGGCTGTTCTTTTAAATGAAAGAAACAAAATTGTTTGCAAGAGACTCATTCAACCTCTCCTTTAGAAAAAGAGAGCAGAGAGTATATTTAGGTACTTTATTCAGTGCTCTTGGGATCCAAGAGAAATAGTGCAGCTTGGATACTACAAAAAGGCAGAGCCGGGAGCCACAGCCCGAAGTGGGGTCAGCCCAGCTGGGTGTGGAGCCAGGATGCTCTGCCAGGAGCTCCAGGAGCAGGAGACCCTCGTCAGCCCGCACCAGTGGGCACAGGGCAGCAGCTCCCTGGGTCACAACTGCTCCAGCAGCAGCACCTGCAGCAAGCCCAGCTGCACAGTCACCGCGGTCCACAGGACGCCAGGCCTTGAAAAAGAAGCGGCTCCTCGAATTTACACACCAAACAAAAACGGGTAAGTCCATAAAAGCTGGTTTTTTAAGGAAACTGGGCTAGTTCTCACCCCCAGCATTTCAGGCCAAGCCCTCACAGATGCAGTTCTGCTCTAGCTTTCAGTGATACCACTCACACCAGACCCCAGCCTGGCCTTGCAGATGGCACTACCCAGGCACAAAGCAGCCTGTGAGAAAGAAGCAAATGAGCTCTACTTTTCCAATCAACCCAAATTTTCAGCTCCACATCCTATCCCTCTCTTTTTGGGGTGAAGCTGCTATTTCTGTGTGAGACCAGAGTTTTCCCTCCCACATTTGGCAAGCTTAAGATTTTAATCCCTTCTTCCACCAGGCTCTTCACATCCCCTGGCCTGCAGGGAAGGAAACAGAGCCGAGCACCACTGGTGCCCCCACGGCAGCTGCCAGCACAGGTCCGTGTGATGCAGGCAGTGCACATATATGGTACCTGCATCCCCACAGGTGTTTCCAGCACCTGGAGGCTCCTCATCCCGGTCCTGGAGCAAGCACCTACAGAAAACAGCCACGTTCCGGAATTCTTCCTTAAAAGACACACAACGCTAAATTTCTATCTCCTGACGTACCTCTAACCGGGCAGAGGTTTCAGACTCTGTCAGTCCTGAGGGGTCTGAGACCAGAATAAATGGTTCCAGGCTTTGGGAGAGCGGAGACCCCCAAACCAAACAGGTGGGGGCTGTGCCCTGCCCGGGCCCGAGCGCAGCAGGGCTGGGATCCTGCTGCAGGCTGGCTGGGCAGCCATCCTGATTTTCTTCCAGCGTTGCTGGGAGAGAGATTGCACCGAGACCTATTTCCTCAATGCTGATGCAGGCAGCCTGCTGCTATTTTTAGCAGCCCACATTTCACTTTGGAGACTCTTGGAGAGCCAGGCTGCAGCACGGTGCCGATTATAGCAGGAGGCTGCTCGCGGCTCCGGAGGCGGCGGGCGATGGAGCAGCGCTCGGGAGCGGGATGCAAACAGGGAATGCTCACTCTGAGGGATGGGATGCGTGTGACTCCCCTGTGCTGGGAACGTGTGCACCCCGGCAGCAGGGCCATCAATTAACAGCACAGGCAGCCAATTTGCCTTGTCCTCCCTAGTTCTTCTTAACCCTGATGTGCTGCCACCATCCATCAGCCGCCCGGATCCCCGGAGCGCTCCCGAGCAATGCCAGCACAATCTGGCAGCGCTCCCGTGCTTGCCCATCGCTAAATCACAGGATTCTTCGTGCCAGCAGTGGCCCTTCAGGAAATAATTTCCCTTCTCTCATTATCAATCTTTTTAATTAGGAGCTTCAAAAAATGATGTCATCTATTCAGCCGTCAGCCAATTTACCTGCCAGCAAATGCATTCCACGGTGCTCTCTCTGGTGTCACTGTGAGCAGGACAAATGCAGAGAGGTCACCCCAGTCTTTGGCTCACGAGATTCCCTCCTTCATCATGAAAAGTACCCAAGCACGAGAGGAAAAATCCCCTTACTCCTTGTGTTTCCAAACAAACATCAGACTTGAGTTGTGATCTCGGTATCCATCACCACTCACCACCTCCAAACGATGAGTACTCGGCGAGTACTCACCGCAGAGGATTCTCAGAGGACAGAAATCCAAGAGAAAGCTACCAAATATAAACTCACACGGCAGTTGCTGAACAGCTTTTACACCTCACGTGCCTCCCCCTGCTCATCCTCTCGTAACCAGATTATGGGGACTGTGCTCAGAGGCATTAAAGAGAGAAAACACCCTTATTCCATAAACACACCGTGCACAAGAAGATCCTATTAGCCAGCAAGAAACTCCTCGGCATGCGGCTATCGGAGCTCCCTCACCTGGATGTAACCAGCACGGATGCAAGCCACATTCCTGACTTTTCCACTCCCGCCCTCGGCTGGCTCTGCAGGATGGGTGACACCCAAAAACAAAGCTGGGAGAGAAGAGCCACTCACCTCGTCTCCGGAGCAGGTGCTGCATGCGCCCTCCCACCTGGTCCAGCCCCATCGGGGTGCTCTGCGAGAGGGGCTCGGAGCGGCAGCGCTCCACCAGCACCTTGAAGGGCGCTGCTTGTGGGGACGGCTGCGAAGGGTGAGACGTCGGCTGCCAAGAGAAGGGGCACAGAAGGATTTTACCAACAGGAGTCACATCTCGGGCAAAGCAACCACAGGACACACAATAATACACAGAAATGCCAAGACAGTGCAGCACAGCTGGCTGCAATCTGCGACGCCAGGGCCTGCTCGCTCTGGTGTGCGGCCCCCGGTGCCCCCATCACACGGGGCTCAGACCTTGCACAGCTTTGAGTCCGGCGCTTCCAGCGGCACTGAGTGTCCCAGGAACTCCTGGGAGTAACCCTGATGGAGACCCACTCCCTGCTCTGCATTTTGGGGTGAAGCTGCTCTCCCGTTCCCAAGTCCCAGCAGGAGCGCACACAGGGAAGGAATTAGCTGGTGCTGAGGACCCCGTGCCAGCGAGGGCTGGCTGCTTCCAAGGGACAGCAAAGAGCAGCCAAACTGGTTGGCAGCTCACCGATGACAACAGCTAACAAGACATGTCCTCTGCACCCACAGCCTATGAGGTATTTACTGGAATAAAACAGTTGCAATTGGTGGAAGCACCCAGAAAATGGTCAAATACCTCAGTTATACCCTAATGCTTGGTAACACTAACCCAAAGAATTGGCATTTATGGCTAAGTGGAGAAAAACGTTGGCGTTTTCCTCATTCCAACTTTTATTATTCTATTCCAGGAGGAAAAGTTCCTGAAAATGACAACTGTACCGTGACATTTTGCAGAATGGAACGTTCTTTTTAAAAACGTCACCATTCAAACTCCTACTTTTCATTTTATTCCCCGTGACATGTGACATCGTGGAAGTCTCGTGTATAATCTTAGAGTCAAGAAATCAGAGGAAAAATCATTTGACAAAGGTCAGGGGAAGCAAACAGGAGGTGTTCCTCTCGGAGAGGTTTCTAGGCTCAATCACAGACACATCTGTCACACTTCCAGGAGCCCGCTAATAACTGGGTGCCTGGGATGGTTTGGTGTCTCCATCCTCAAGACTCCAGCAGCTCGCTTTCACTGATGTGCTGCTATTTTCATTTACAGATGAAGAACAAAGCAGACAGGCTGTAATTACCCCAAAGGAAAGCTGTGGATGAATTAAGGCTCCATCTCTCAGCACCAGCATCATATCCAGCGAGCCAGCACACTTCTCTTGGCCGAAAATCAGCCGGGAGGAGGTAAAAGCCAAAGAAAACCTTCCACCCAGGGCATTTCTGGACACGGAGTCCCTTTAGCACAAGGACAGCCATGCCCAGAGGTGCCCCCTCCCATCACTACTCTGCTGCCCTGCCGCAACTTTTGAGGCTGGGGATGAGACAAAGGAAAGACACAGCATGTGTTTAAAGAAAACATGTGGAAATCTGAATTACCCATGTGTTCCATGGCTGGTTATATATACACGCAAAGCCTATCAGCTCTGCAAACTCAACCTGCCTTTCCCTGACAATGTTAAAAATACGTTTCCCAAAAAACCCTACCCCACTATAGGCAGCACTAAATATAGGCTTTAATTCAAGACTTTGCTAGCACCTCCTGGTTATTATGAATACAAGAATCTGAGCAGCTTGCAGATAGGCTTTAGAGGTTTTGTCTCCTCTAAAAATAAAATGATTGTCAGACACAACCATATTAAAAGCCATAAATACCCCAAATCTTCGTTCTGCCAGTAAATTGCACCTCGCTGCAGACAGGAATACAGCACGCTTTTGGCAACAGCGGGATTTAGAAAGTCAGGTACTGTTTCTTCATTTGGAAGGACTATAAAGTCTTTTGTTACAGCAGGCTGAGACACAACCCAGGAGCTGAATAACCAGGAGATGAAGAAAGCTCTGAAGATCAACTCTCCCAGATATCACTTCCTGGTCAATGTCATTCAGCATTGGATAAATCCACTCAGCAACCCCATCTCTGCAGCTGCTCCCACAATAAAACAATCCCAAGCCAAAGGTCACCATGAACCTGCTGGGCATCACCTGCGATTTCTCAGCAAACACAGAAAAGGGAAGTTGCTGCATCGTCCCCTTGTGAAAAGGCTCTTGGAGCTGCACCACAGCCAAACCCCAAAGCTGTGGGAGGATCTGAGCTGTGCCCCAGCTATCAGGCAGCAAATCTGCAAACCCATCCCCTGGCATGCGCGCACTCAGGCAAATCAGTAATCCTGCGCTTCCAGTCGGACCCACCGCGCGGGGAGAGGCTCCCGTTCCCACACGGAGCAGCTCGGGCACAGGAATGCCAAAAACCCGCTAATGCCCTGACAGCACCCATCCCGCCCCGTATCCACGTGGGCCGCTCGGAGCAGCACCACTCTGCACCAGGGACAGCCTTTGTGCCGCTGGGACAGTTTGGATCCCGAGTACAGCACTCGGAGGAACAACCTTCAGCTGCTCCAGAGAAACATCTGCAGTGACGCAGGAGTTGGAGCACACAGCCCCTTACAGAGCCCTGAAACCTAACAGAGCATCCCATCGGCCTGGCACCTCATCCTGTGGGACACACAGCTTTTGCTCACGCTGACAAGCCTGGAGAAATCTCATTTTCACACTTCTGGCAATCCTAATCCCCCCAGAGAACGGCCTCACAAGCCCAGCTGGGGTCTGTGCGCAGCCACAACAGCCAGAAGCAAGCTGCAGCCTGCAAAACCCTTTGGAGATAAAATTCTGAACCCCAAGGAAAAAGATTAGGCTTTCTGTACCATAAAAAATAACCTCTTGTTTCCCAAACGAGCCAGCAGAGGGCACAGAAAGACTGCGGTGAGAGCCCTCTGCTCTGTCGCTGCGAGGGTGACACGAGCCCAGAGGCTCCGAGATGCTCCCGGTCGTGGCTCTGGGACAAGCAGGGACCTCATCCTAGGGCAGATCTCTCTGCCAGCAACAAACCTGCACCTTGTTTCCGGGTCCTAAAAACTCCAAACCGACACCTGAAATACGCATTCAGGTGCCTATTTTGCAACCTTTCCTCGTGTCACTCTAAAGGAGGTATCGAATCACCCACAAACCCTGTCCATGGATACATCAGCCACTTTGGAACCCTGATGGAAAGCTGGAATTGCAAATCACATGGCATCAAAGCTGCTTTCCATCTAAGCATCATCTCGAGCCACTGGAAGTTGTCAAAGACAACTCCTGGGGCTATGCCTGGCTTCCTGCAGCAGTAGTCTCCTTGTTGGGATGCTGTGGCGTTTTTAGAGGTGGGATGAGGATAATTCACTTCAGTGGAGACATGGAAAATGGAAATTCTGCCCAAAAACTAGCAAAACCTCCATGTCATCTTTTACTCCATTTCTTGTATCTCTCAGAACAAGGATGGCACTTTGACTGCAGAGCTGCAGCGGCGTGAATGGAGCAATGCATTTCCCACTGACGGTTTGTTTTGACCTTTACCATTCTTCCAATTCTTCAAAACTGTTTCACAAGTTCCCAGAACTCATGAGCACTTGGGATGGGGTCTGAAAGCAACTATCAGGGATGTGCTTTTCTACTTTTCTGCAGCAGCTCTTATTAAATGCTGCTGCAATGCTGTTTCCTTTAAAGCATCAGGATCAAACCCTGCCCAGCTACTTGCCCATAAGATCTCTCAGCTCCTGCCCAAAGACATTACGATTTTAAAAGGCAACACCAGGAAGCAAAAAACAGGGGCATTAATTGCAAGAGATTACAGCTCAACAGATTTACTTACTGACAGAACTAACGTACAGATCCCCTAAATCCCACTCCGGCATCCCTTGTGCTACGCCAGCCTCAGCCTCTCACACCATCTCCTCACAGGAGCCTCTGTGGGAACAGGCACTTTAATGCTTTTTTAGGGACAATATTTAAGCTGTTTGGGAAATGCTTTCTGCCCTACACTGCTCACACACTGGAAGACTGCTGGGGAACTTGCTCACAGCAAGCCTGGCCAAGCCGCCCCGTCCTGGCAGCACCTTCTCCCTGCCTGTGGTTGAGCACTTCCCTTGAAATACAAATCCTACAGTTAATCAGAGCAGCCTGCAGTGGAGGCAGCAGGGCCAACGACTGTCCTGAGGAACAGGTGCCAGCAAAGAGATGGATTGAACCCTAAAACAATAAGAGGCTGGAGTTCGCTGCTACTGTCACGCTCGGGCTGCAGCTACTCCTCTTCCATGTTTATTTTTGGTAAAGTGTTTCCGAGTGCCGCTCCCTGATGGGAGATAGGCGAGCAAATCCCTGGGGTATCTCAGGTCATTTGTTACTGGAGCTGCTGGCAGACTCTCCAGGGCTCTTCCTGTCCAGGAGATCCCTCCTTTAGCCTCCCCCTTTGCTCTGGCTCAGATGCCACCACCGGATCGCTGTGCACCTCCAAACCTGCAGCAGGAGTTCCTGGGGTGCAGGAGGTGTCCCCGACCCAGGTGGGGCTGTCTGCCATCCCTCCCACCCCGCTGCTGCTCCTGCCCAGGAGGCAGCCAGCCCTCCCTGCGAGAGGAAGCCGTGGCAGCCCGGAGGTCGTGTGCTATCGCCACGCTCCACGGGAACTCGGGGGAGGTTTCCTGCCCAGTTATCTCAAGCACCATATTTAAGTTTCTTGGTAATGTTTGTAAGCTGCAACAGCTGAGCTGGGACTGAGGGCATCTCCTGTTCACACAGCTGAGCTGGGAAAGCACTGGGATCGTGCCCTGAAAGCGCTGGGGTCAGACAGGCAGCCCCTGCCCTCCTAGCGGGGATGTGGCTGCTCTGGGAGAAGAGTGCTGCTATTTCCCTCTGCTCCACTCCATCCTTTCGTGCCTCTCTCATCTTGCTCCTGCCCAGAATACTTCCAGCTTGGTCCCCGTGAAGGGATATCAAACCACATCCCTCTCAAGTTCCTCCTAAAAACGTTTCTTCCAGAAACCCCAAGAAGTGACCAACCACTGCTCACTCCTCCGGAGCGCCCGGGATTACACAGAGAGCTTCTGTAATTCTTTGTGTTACACAAAGCAGAGCAGAAAAACAAAACCAGGAATAACTAACAATACTGCTGCCTGTTTTAGCTGCGAGTCAGAAGTTAAGATTTTCTTCCCCCCCAGCATTTCTAATCTGCTGCCAATTTTCAAACACCTCCCCTCTTGGCTCAGGAGCTACTGTGACCCCTTTTCCAACAGGGAACAGTGCCACCACCTCTGGAATATCTCTTGTCTCTCCAAACCCAAAAGGAAAAGAGAACGTTTCTCCACAAATCAACCTGATTTTTCTACCTGGCACCTTGAAAAAAGAAAACATCCTCATTCCAGCCCCAGCTAACCAGCAGGTACCTGAAAGAACCCTAAAGCTGGGCTTCACACTGGCTCCACAGGACTTCTGAGGTTTCCTAGCAATAACCCAGCCAAGAGAGATTTGTAACACCCAGAATCTAGTCCAAAAGGCAATGTCCACTTAAACGTTTTGAGGATTTTAAGGGCTTTGAAAGACTTGCTTGTACCAGACACGAACGCCCTGCTATGATTGGAGCCACCAGCACTGCCCACCTCTCATTCACCACCCACCCCATCACTCCTACAAACTGTTTTAGGTAAGAAAACACAGAGGCCAAAGTGCAATTGCTGAATTCTGTTTGCCCACAGAGCACTTAACTCTCAATTTGGCAAAACCCCTCTTCTTAGGAGCTTCTGCTTCAAATGAACTTAAACGCAGAGAGGAAAAAAACTAAAGGTAGTGTCTAGAAATACATGAACTGCTACGCCCTCTCTGAGAGACACTGACACACACAAAGGGGCACAGGAGAAGCAGCTCTGGAGGTTTAACTAAGAGCTCAGACTGAAACAAAAGCTGTGTCTACTGCCACCATTCACAGAACAACCTCCTGAACTGGAAATCCCAATGAGGGATGTAAAACAACGCTTTCAAGTGCAAACCAGCATTGTAAGATGTACAACAGCGTGGTCTTTCTGCAAACCTGACAAAGTTGCTCATACCTTTCCATTTTTGAGCCGCCCGGAGGAGACAATCCTCGAGACGTGCACTTGGAAGGGCCTGCACTCCGTGCTGCAGTTGAACTCCTCCACTCTGTCCATGACCTCCACAGAGTTCTGTTCCACGAATGAAGCGGTTCCCCGCTTTTTAACGCGGCCACCAGGCTGTTCCAAACCCTGCCTTTTCACCGTGGAGCACTTCAAAAAAGTCACTACGGAAAAGTCAATGTCGGCAACTGCGGAACAGCCCACGTCCCCAGCATCCAGAACGTTCTCAGGAACGTCCTGAGAAGGTGGCAGGTCCTTGCCCATGACCGGACTCTTCTCCAGAGTACTGACGGTGTCTCGAACCTCGTCAGTCAGAGCTGCCTGTGGAAGGTGCATCAGAGCCTCAGGTGCTGCAGAGAAGTCACCATCGGCAGCTGGAGAATGGTCCAAGTCCGCAGTATCCAGCTTAATCACAGGAACATCAGAAAGCGGCGCATCCCTGCCCCCAACCTGTGACGTCTCTGGAGTACTGCCCGAGTCCTGAATCCCCAGCTCACCTCCCGACAAGTCTTGCAAAGGCAGCTCAGGATTTCTCAAGTCCTGATTATCCAGTTCTGTCCTTGAAATTTCCTGAGCCACAGCTGGAGATGGATCCATGTCTTTAGCAATCACTGGGGCACAAGCCACGTCCTCAGTATCAAGTTTAGTCAGTGATGTCTGTGGGAGGTGGGTCTGAGCCTCAGCCACTGCAGGAAAGGCACCATCAGCAGCTGGAGAACAGCCCAGATCTGCAGCATCCAGATTATTGACAGGAAGATCAAGAGAAGGTGGCAGGTCCCTGCCCACGACCCTCTCCAGGGTACTGCCAGTGTCTTGAAACTCCAGCTCACCTCCCGACAAGTTTTGCAAAGGCAGCTCAGGATTTCTCAAGTCCTGATTAGCCAGTTCTGTCTCTGAAAGCTCCCGAGCAACTGCTGGAGACGGATCCACGTCTTTAGCAACCACTGGGGCACAAGGCACGTCCTCAGAATTGAGTTTATTTGGCAAGTCCTGTGGAAGTTGAGTCTGCACTTCAGTTCCTGCAGAAAAGTCCCTGCTGGCAGCTGGAGAACGGCCCAGGTCCACAGTATCCAGACTATTCACAGGAAGATCATGAGGAGGTGGCAGGGCCCTGGCCATGACCTGGGTCTTCTCCAGAGTAGTGCCCAAGTCCCGAACAGGTTCAGCCAGAGTTGTCTGGGGAAGTTCAGCCAGATCCTCAGAGGGGTCTTTGCTGTTCAGCTCAGTGAAAGAGCCATCTGCAAGCTCTGCCGGGTGGGACATGGATGGCTCTGGCCCAAAGGGAGAAAGCGATGTTTCATTAAGCCTCTCATTCCCACTGTCCAGGCCGGAGGAACCGACGCCTTTCAGCCCTTCCGTGGTTCTGCAGTGCTGCAGGGGCTCCTTCCCCGCTAAACTCTCGAAGCTCACGTTCTCCCACGTGCCTGAGTCCGGGGACTGCAGACAGGCTCCCACCGTGCAGAAGGCCTTTGCGCTCTCGTTCTCGATAACCAAGCCCTCTTTGGGGGAGGCGACATCCTGCCTGCGGCCTCGGAAACTCCGCTGGGGCCTCTTCTCGTCGGGGGAAAACGCCCTCGAGGAGCCTCGCAGCCGCCGAGCTGCCTCGGCCACGCTGGTCAGGAACCTCACGACACCCCCAAAGTGAGTGGCTTTGGCGGCACCGTTGGATTTTTTCCGCTGGCTGAGATTCTCCTCGCACCTCGCATCGAAGTCAAAGTAAGAAGCGGAATGATCGGTTGTATTTTCTAAGTTCTGGAAATTGGTTTCAGCCCTTTGATCTGGGAGCTTTGAATTATCTTTGCTAGCTAATGAAATTCCTTTCAGATAGCTCCAGACATCAGAGCTCCTTCCTCTCCTGCTCTCCTGTGGGAGCACAGCACACCTCTTTTGATTGTCCCCTTCTGTAATTGCAGGACTCTTAACGTGTTCGAAATTCAAAGACTCGCTCTTCCTGGCTGGTATTCTGTGGCAGTTACCATCATTATCCTCGCCGTGTAATCTGCCACTGATATCCCTGAGACATTTGCTTTCAGTGGCATCGAGTTCAGGAATGCTGATGTTCAGCTCTATGTCCTCAAAAGAAGAGTCCAAATCCTCGACGTAGCCCGCGTACGAGTGGCGGGAGGGCCTCCGGCCGTCACCCAGCTTCTTAACTCTGTAGACAGCTCTCTGTCCACTGGAATGAAGGTCCTCCTCTGGGTCACACCCATCCTGCGCTCGGGACGCTCTCAAATCCACATTCTTGGGCGTCCTGGAGGATCTTCCCTTTTTGGACGACCGTACCCTGTCCATGAAGGATGGCTTTTTTAATTCCGAGGCCTCAGAGGTGACTCCCAGCAGGATCATGGACTGGGGTCTGTCTTTATTCGTAGAGAGTCCTTTCCTCCGCCTGACGAAATTCCAGATCCGGCTGCCCTTGGTTGTCTTCTTATACCTGTGTGTTTCCTCCTGCTCGCTGGGGATCGCGTCGCCGGAGGCGCAGTGCTCAGCACCACAGGCCTCCAAGGCCTCCGTGCTCCCTTCCTCCATGGTAGCTTGGAAAATCCTGTTGGCATATCCATTGGGAATGCTCACGGAAGCGGCACGCTGGCGGCCCTCCAGAACTTCCATCGCCCCGGCTCACAGGCTGGTACCAGGAGTCACGGATGCATGGTCCTCGGATTGCTTTCTTCACAAGACTTTAAGGGAAAAGAACAAAGGAATGCAATTAGGAGCAGAAAACTTTTAGGAGACGCATTTCTTAAAGCATCGCAAGTCAAATCTTATCCCAGTGGCTGTGGTGGTTTTCCCCATTGATTCCGGGGAGGCTGAAATTTTGCTTCCAAACCATATAAATTTTAAAGCTGCTTAAATCAGATTTAAATGACTGAACGTTTAGTGACCACAAATATAAACTTCCTGCACCAATAAAGTTACCACAAAGTATGCTCAGAATCCCATGAATCACATCTTCGTTTTGCAAGTCGCAGAGACTCTGAATGCATCAGAGCTCGTGGCAGAGAGGGAGAGAGGAAATTCCAGCGAGTGCCCCTGCACATGTCACTGTCATCTCCACCATCCCCATCTGCCAGGAACCGGCACCACGCTCCCAATAGTTCGGTCTCTCCAGGCAGGCATTCAAAGGAAAGTCAGGATGAGCCTTTTCCTGGAAGCAATGCAGTTCTGAAATGCTACAACATCAGAAAACTCACGGAATATCCGAGCCAGGTTTTTCCTACTGCAGCGATGGCACCAGCATGGGAATCCCTCCTGGAACTGGTCTGCTCAGTGAAAGCTGCTTGGCCACCACTCAACGCTACACAAAACGTGTTCCCCTCAAGTGAGTTCCAGTAAACAGGATTAAAAATAGAATTCCCCCACACTGAGCAGCAATGGAAACCCTTCTGAACCACCTTTGGGAACACAGCTGAACTCCTGCTCAGATCCTAAGGCTTCCCCCCTTCCACTGGAATACTGCTGCCCTGTCTCGATATTACAGCTTCCTGGGGCTGGATCTGCTGGTCCTGGCTTTGCTGTCTACAAAGCAGAACTACCTGCCAGGCACGAAACGGGGTTAAATTCCCTCAATTTCCAATCCTACTCTTAAGAGGAAGAAGGAAGAAACAGCGAGCCCCCAAGACGTGGATTTGCCAATGGAGAAACTCTCCACTTTACCCCGAGCAGTGGGAGAGCCACACCAGCACTGAGAACAGTCCCCATATCTACTAAAAATATTTAAACTTGCTATTTCTGTTAAAACTAAGGTTATTAACGCAGCAGCTGCTGCCCTGGGCATCTCATGACCCTTGCATGCAGTCACGTCACTCTGTTTCTACCTTACCACCATGTCTGCCTCCAGCCAGGGATAACCCGTGAGACCCCCACGGAGGGCAGAGGCACCACGGAAGCAGAGCACAGCCAACAGAAACAACCAGCATCCCACTTTTTTATGGACAACAGTCATCTGGCTTTCCATAAGCCCTGCCACAGGGGTTGTGCCAAGCATTTTTGGCACCGGTGGTGCTTAGGGTAGCAGAAATGAATGTTTGCTGCTGTGGTGGGCTGCCAGATGTCCACTCACTGCGCTGCCCAACCAAGGCAAGGGGGGAAGTAGGATGAAAAAGCTGATGGGCTGCTATAAAAATACGGTGATCCCTTTCCAATCACTGTCAATTTGATTTATTGCCAACTGATTTGGATAATGAGAAACAAAGATAAAACTAACACAATGCCTTACCCCCACCCACCGTGGCTCAACTTCCCATCTTCTGAGGGATCTACCACCCACCAAGGGGTGCAGAAAGACTGGGAACTGGGAGAGGTATGGTTGGGACATAACAGTTGTCCTTCCTTCTCACACTTGTCCCATGCTCCTGTGGGGCCTCCACAGGCCCGGGTTCCTGTCAGGAGAACCTGCTCCTGTGTGTGGGGCCTCCACTGGTTACAAGTCTCGCCAGGAATCACCCCCACAGGCTACAGTTCCTGCCAGAAACATCCCCCTGCTCCTGTGTGGAGCCTCCAGAGGTCCCATTCCTGCCACATGGAGCCATCACAGGTCCCATTCCTGCCATGTGGAGCCATCACAGGTCCCATTCCCCTCAGAAGAACTTGCTCCTGCGTGGGGCCTGCACAGGCCGCAATTCCTGCTGGGAATCGCCCCCCTGTTCCAGCACCTCCTCCTCGCCATCTTCACCAACCCCAGTGCTCACAGTGCTGTTCCTCACCATTTTTTACACCCCCATCACTCTTCTTGGCCATTTTTGCCCTTAATTAACCACGTGAGGTGCTGCCAGCGTTGCTGCTGGCTCCGCTCGTGGCTGCGGAGCTGCTGGTGGCACCGGCTGTGCCCAACACACCCCACAGTGACACAGCCCAAAGGTGCCCTGCCAAATGCACCCCACAGTGACACAGCCTGATGGAACACAGCCAAATACACCCAAATACACCCCACAGAGACACAGCCC
>VZTA01018588.1:120419-134091 GCA_013398855.1 Mohoua ochrocephala | reverse complement strand
GATGGAATACACCCAAATACACCCCACAGAGACACAGCCCGATGGAATACACCCAAATACGTCCCACAGTTACACAGCATCACTGGATACAGCCAAATACACCCCACAGCTACACAGCCCGATGGAATACAGCCAAATACACCCAAATACACCCCACAGTGACACAGTATCACTGGATACAGCCAAACATACTCTACAATTACACATCCTAAATGTACACTGCCAAACACACCCCACAGTTACACACCCTGATGGTACAGAGCCAAATACACCCCACAGAGACACAGCCCGATGGAATACACCCAAATATACCCAAATACACCCCACAGCCACGCAGCCCGATGGAATACAGGCAAATACACCCAAATACACCCCACAGTGACACAGTATCACTGGATACAGCCAAACATACTCTACAATTACACATCCTAAATGTACACTGCCAAACACACCCCACAGTTACACACCCTGATGGTACAGAGCCAAATACACCCCACAGCTGCACAGCATCCCTGGATACAGCCAAACACACCCTACAATTACACATCCTAAATGTACACTGCCAAACACTCCCCACAGGTACCCAGCCCAACCACGCACTGCCAAACACACCCCACGCAGCCACAGAGCCTCAGTGGGTACCTCCAGTGACACCCCAGAGTCACCCAGCCCCAGTACAGTGATGATGCTCCACACGCTGCCCCGCTCTGCTTGAGCCATCTCTTTATTCAGCCTCTTGTACTCGTCACCACAGAGGTTTTAAGAGAGAATCTCCTTCCCCAGGCACTTTTGGGACCTCAGCACCACCTGCCTCCATTTAAACCCGGGAGCTGGGTTGTCCTGGGTCCCTGCAGAGACCACAGAAGCTTTTGTTCCCAAAAAACCAAGGGCTGAGCAGGACAGTTCCTCCATCTGGTGCCTGAGGAGGAGACCAGCTCCTCATTTCTCAAGCTGTCGCTTTGGGATGCAAGTTATTCCCAGACATTCCTGCTGCAACTTAAAAACTAACACATTGGAATGGCTTGGCCGGAGTGGGGAAAAAAAAAAGAAGAGTGTTTGAGTCGTTTCAAGTCGTGCAGCCAACTGGCAGCAAAAGACAGAAATCACAAACGGTCCTCCTTTTTTTGTTTGTTTTCTCTTTCCAGTTTTATGTTTTATTGGTTTTGGCTGGGTGGATCCTGCATGAGGAAAGACGATTCAAAGGGAAGAGGCTCGCCTGTGAAGTCCTTGGAGGGATGCTAGCACAGAGGAGACAGGCTGTTCCTCATGTGTCAGGCAAAAGAGAGCCCATAACAAGGGACAGATCCTGCACAGCCCTCCCCAGAGAAGCAACAGAATCCAGAATCACAGGGCACATGGGTGGCTTTAAAATTAAATATGGGGGGGGTTAATTTTTTTTTTTTAAGCAGCTTTAAACCAGATGTAAATTAGAGCTGCCATCATGGAGCCAGACCTGAGCACTCTAAGCACAGAGGAGACCCTTTCTGTGACCAGTACTTGATGCCTCCTCTCCACGTTCCCTTCCACCACAGCCTCACCAGAACCTCTGCTCATCCTCAAAACCACCCTGCTGGTGTTTGAATTCCCCCCAGTCACACCTGCAGCACCGCACTCACTGAACCACAGGCTGACCTTGGCGGGAGCCAACTCCCAGCACAGCTTCCTCGGTGCCCACGGCCCAGCGCTGCCCCTGAGCCAGCTCCAGCCCCAGGACTGGCACTGCCTCCCCCAGAGCAAAGCCTCCCACCACCGAGGCAAATTCCAGCCAGCTTCCCTCAGTCTTCCCTGAGCAGGAGCCAAAATCTGCTGCGCTCCGCTGCCTGACGGAGCCGCCGAGCGCAGCGCCCGCCGCTGTGCGAGCACCTGCAGCAGCTGCCTGGGGAAACCTCTGCTTTCCATCAGCCAAGCAGGGCAAAGGTGGCTTTGCCAACCAAACCACACGGCCTTGGGGGCATTGAGGCCCATCACGACAAAGTAAAATTTGAGTATGGAGGAGAACAGCCCTGAGAGTGTCTGATGAACCCTCACTCACCTTTCTGGGGTGCAGAAGAAAGAGGTTGAGAAGAAACGCTTTGAGAACAGCTATTAGCTAGAAAACTACACACCACTTGTCAACCACATGTTTATTTTTCCCCTCCTCGAGCTGCAGTTGCAGATGTCAAGTCGTAGCAAGTTCCCACCCAGCAGCTGAGCTGGGCCTACCATCACTTAAAGCGGGGCTTTAACCACAGAAAACACGAGGTAACACAACTACCTCCACCTCTTCCACTACCCTCAGATTACCTGAGTCCACGGAGGGTGGCTCAGCCAGGTTTGGAGATCAAAGGCTCGTGTATTTGCTCTCCAAAACACACACAGTGTCTCACCTGGAGGGGAAGATGGTTTTATAAAACTCCAGCTATCAACCAAACACTGCCAACAGCTCCAGCGCACAGGGGCTGTGAGGGTCCCCACCTTGCCCTGCTCTTCCCGTCACAAAAGCAGCAGCCCTTCATTCTGAAAACTCACTTTCCTTTTCCAGGTCACTGAGGGGGACAGATGAGCTGAGATTAATAAAATCCCCAGCCAAGGGCGCCAGGTGTGTTACACAAACATCTCTATCTACAGCCACGACTCCCCCTCCAAATTCTTTCCATATTTTTTGTGTTATCCCAATCTCTAAGAAAGAAATAGGTACTCTGTATCTCACCGGGGATTGCACAACATTCCCTTGGCAACAGGCTCTTCCTGCACCATACAGGTGGGAGTAACAGCAATTTTGCTCCTTTCCAGTGGGATTTAGCAGACAGCCAGCAGAAATAACAGCACGGGCCCAGGGAACACCCACTGAAGTTGACAGTTCTCACAGACTTAAAGGACACTGAACCAGGCCCAAGCAATCGGGGCTGTCACAAGCCACCCCTCAGAGAGTGACACTTTCCACGATCAATCTCCTCCTGCTGAGCTGCCCCGCACAGGTTATCCACAACCAGAGCAAAACCAGGGTGTTAAACCAGGTTAAACCACGACACCAGGCCCAAAGGCAGCGGGGTAGCAAGACCTGCTAGAAAGGAAGCATCAATTAGGAGAGGTCTGATCCGGGCTGAGTTTTCTCAAGAGACCCCAGTGATGGAAAGAAATTGCTCATTTAACACCACACAGTTCAGGCTGTTTGTCAGGCAGGCACCACACAATCCCTTGAAATCATCTTCAGATCACTGCAGGTTTTGGGCAAGGAGCACAAGTACCTTTCTTTAAAAATATATTTAGTGCTCTGAAGCACTAGGAGGGCACTGGCACAGGGTGCCCAGAGCAGCTGGGGCTGCCCCTGGATCCTTGGCAGTGTCCAAGGCCAGGTTGGACGGGGCTTGGAGCACCCTGGGCTAGTGGAAGGTGTCCCTGCCCATGGCAGAGGGTGGAATGAGATGATTTCAAAGGTTCTTTCCAATCCAAACCATTCTGTGATTCCAGGATCCCTTGGCATTGTGGGGTTCTGGAGAACATGTATTCCAGGTTTCAGGCAAATTGTAAATCCCTTCTATCAAGTGACCCCAAAGAACTATTTTGACTGGGGCCCTGAGAAACAACAAACCTTCGAAGAGAACAAAGAGGAAATTGGTGGTGGGGATGCCCTTGGGGCAGCCTAGACAGGATCACGTGGCAGAAACGTGCCCTCCACCACAGAGCCGCTGGCTCAAAGCACCTGGAGAGACCCAAGGTCGTCCCGGAGGGTTTTGGAGCCAGAGCTAGAGAGGGTCTGAGGCTCACTACAGCCCGACTGCGAAGGAGAAGCCGGGGGTTCAAACAATGTCAGAAACAGTCGGTACAAAAGCCCAGCTCCTCTTGGCACCGTGACAACCTGCGCCGCGCTGGACGTTCCGAGGACAGGACCTGCACTCGCTGAGGAGCAGCAACTCCAGACACCCCTCCAAGGCTCTCCATCCCCCTTCTCTCACCTCTCAGCAGCGCTACATTCACTTCCAAACCCACTGTCCCCCCCAGCACCACACGGCTGGAGCGAAAGGCCCGGGGCCGGCGCAGCCCAGGCGCCGACAACCTCGCCGGGCGCTGCCGGAGCTGGAATGCACCGAGGGCCCCCGGGGACACGATCTTCCACTCGGCTCTTCCTCTGCAGGATCCAAAATAACAAACAAGAAGGAGCCTTTGGCCATTGTTTTTCGGGGAAGGGGGGTGACGGGGAGAGGGCACATGGCGCAGCCTGCCAGAAGGCATGGCTGAGCTAAGGAAGTCCTGCCTGGGCTTCGCTGTATCCGCTCCTCTCCAGGAGGGGCCGGGGGGAGGCAGGAAGGAGAGAAAATAGAGAACAAATGATCATATAACCCTTGAGAGAAACCTGTCTGCTCTCGGAGAGCGTATTTAGCCCAAGCATGCAGCGCCTCTTGCTATACAAAAGAAAAAGAGGAAAGAAACCCCCGCCAGTTCTTCCGTTACCATGTTCTACCACCGAAAAAAAATGGGAGGAAACAGATGTTAAGCTCTCCAGCATCAGGAAATTATCTCTTTCATGGGGGTACAGTTACTTCAGTGTATTTAGGTCAAACAAATAGGGAGAGAATCGTGACTTCTCCCCCTTTCTGTTTATGTCTCCACAGACATTTCAGCCTCTCCGGGTGCCCCATCCAAGGACCAAGGGCAGAGCTGCATTTGCTCGCAGAGCACACCCTGAGAATGCAGCCTGACGATCGAGTCCCTGCCCACCTGGCACATCCCTGCCAGCAGATCCCCACCCCACAAAGCGCTGCAGCCCCCACAAAAAGCCAGCATCCTCTGTTTGTGGGTCAAGGAGGACGGTTCGCCGCTGGGCCCCGGCCAGGCACGGCAGCACCGCAGCGCGATTGTTCATTTCTTTCAATAGAGGTGGAAGGAGAGAGCTGGGTGAAACATCTGCAAAAGGGATCTCCAGGCCATCAGCGAGCCCAGTTACGACTTTCCGGCGCTGGGCTCCCCAAGGAGCGCGGGGCCGGTGCCCATAGGAAGCGACCATAGAATTGAAGCAGCATTTTACATGCTCTGCAAAATCCCTTCCACGGGAAGCTAAATCGCTTCGTTAGGAGCAGGAGGCAGACAGGGGAGCAGTCTGAATCCCTTCCCAGTCAGGAGTGGACAGACATTATCAAAACACTGAGTTTTAGAATCGCAGAGTCATTAAGGTCGGGTAAGACCTCCAAGATCGATTCCAACCATCAACCCAGCACCACTAAACCATGCCCTCAAGTGTCACATCCACACACTTTTTTAATATTTCCAGGGACGGTGACCACACCGCTTGCCAGTGGCAGAAGGGACCCCGCAGCATTGGTCTCCTCCATCACCGAGGGCAGACTTCCAGACAAGTTAACCCCAGGCAAACACGCCGCGTTCCCCGTGGCAGCAGCATCTGCCCCACATGGTTTGCACTGGTTTAAGCCAAAGCTTTTACAGTCCTGGATCTGCATTTGTGTTCCTGCTAATTCAATCTTCACCGGGCAGACGGATGGATGCACAGACTGATAGCTCCGGCCCTGTATTTATAAGGACGGAACTCAAAACTTCAGGCTGAGTAAATCAGTTCACTCATGTATAATTTAAACATTACTTCCTTCCCATTTCAGGGAGCTTTAGAGTTTGTGCGGTGGCTAAACACAATGAAATTAGAGCAGGAGACTCATTTTGCCCGCGGCCGAGGGAGAGACAGAGAGAGTTGCTCCACTGCATCTGTCAGACAAACTGGGCTGGTGCTGGTGCTGCCAGACAGGGACCAGCTCCCTGCAAACACCACAGCTCCACTCTGGGCCTTGGTGGGAGATGGGCCGACACTGCAGGCGGCTGAACAGGGCACCAGCCCTGGGCTCTGCAGCACATGGAGCACTAAAACCGTACAGCAAGCCAGGAACAGCTTTATACACACAGGGAAGGAGAGAGAGTCGGCACCCAGCTCCTCGTGCAAAGCCGAGCAGGAGAAGCTCAAGGAAAAAACACAGAGGCATAAAAGCCCTGGAACACAATTGGAACGAAACAATGAACGTAGATCAGTTCCTGCTGAAGGTGGATTTCAGACCAAGCCTCTCACAAAGCCCACGCACCTCTGGCACCGTACCCTGTGCTAAATGTTCCTCCAGACTCACACTGCTGACCCAGGAATTGCAGATGCAGATTCACCCCCTGCCCACTGAACCGTGGCAGCATCACCCCTTGCACACTCCTCCGCATCTCCCCTTTTCCGCAATTCTAAACTCTTCTGCTCTACAGGAAATAAAACCGAGGTGAGGCCTGAAGAGATCCAAAAGGATCCTTTTGGTATTGGCACCCAGGATGGACGGGGACCCCCAGGAAAAGGAAGGAGCCTGAAGAAGGAGTCGTGTGCCAGCACAAGGTTGTTTTGATGCACAATAGCTGTTTCTCCAACCTCCCCAGCTATCTGGCACCGACTGTCACCGTTCTAATACCGAAATATCTGCCATTACATGTAGATTATTTAAGCTGCTCAGTAGTCAGTTGAAAGTAGTTAATTATATGTAAGAACATTTAATTACCATCCAGTAGCAGCTGTAGGTACTTTAATACCACGGTGATGAGCCAAAACACAATAGAACAGGCAGATTCAGGGGTCTACACCCATCCACACCCCGTTAATGTCAGCTGCACAATATTGAACCACTGGCTGCCATCCTTTGGGAGGGCGCTGGGAAGCAACAACTTCGTGGTGCTTGAGACATTACTCCGCATTCCCAATTAGTCAGTTTAGTAGAGGTGCCTCAGAAACTTTACAGCCGTGACATTTCTTAAAAACCCTTGCCTTCTCCACAAACCCCTAAGCAAGAAAGCGTGGCTGCCCACGGGCTGAACATCAGAGCAGAAATCGGTAGCCAGCGTTTAATTGTTTATATCTTGGGACAAAGATAGTGTCTAAATAATTGTCTATTGTATCCCAGAGACAGCACAGGAAAGCTCTTCCCCTCGCCGGGAGCCCACAGGTCACACATGCTTCTGCCATAACATTTGCTATAAATAATCCTCGCTGAGCCAAGCTCCGCACTAGGTACAGACCAAGGCAGCACCGTGCTCCTATCGGTTTCAGCCATTAGCCCTCCCCAGAGAGTGCATATCCTACCCTATTGTTCCTGCTCAAATGTTTGAAAGAATTATTTTTTCCTTGCTTCTTTTGTTTGGGGAGTTTATTTATATTTCCTCTCTGACATGGAATTACTACTAGAGAAAAGGAGTGCCATCTTACACGGCAGCTCGCCGACGGCGGCGCTGAGACGAGGAGAGGAGGGTCACGTTTGTAGGATATTGCCATAGTTACAGACCTCCCAATCTGGGATTCTGCGCTAATGTATGTTCAGCACATTCAGATCAGGATTAGAAACAAAGAGCTGGGTGCCAACGCCAGCCCCAGCTTCACACGCAGAGACTCGGAGCACACGCAACACCCGTTCTGCTCCAAAATTTCCAAGGATTATTTCGGCAGGTTACTCAGCAACTCCCTGACATGGCCCTGGTGATGTCGAAGGACACCTTACATGTACTTCATTGTCTCACTTCCAGCCCCGTTTCTGCCTCCAGACAGATCCCAAGTGGCCTGTTCCTCCCAGCTGCATGGGTGGAATTTCTCCAGTTCTCCTTTCCCCTTTTCCCCAGAGCGGTTGGACACACCCACAGGAGCACAGGACTGGACAGGGGCTGGTTGGCTCTCAACTCCCCAGGCACCACACAGCGGAAAACCCAACTCATCAAGCAGAGCCTTTTGAGTACCAGGTGAGGGAGGAGTCTCCCCACTCTGCGCTGAAATCGGTGACAAGTCTCACTTTAGAGCCCCAGGTATCGGGGGTACAAATGTCTTTGCCCTCAGCAGCAAACAACTCCTTGGGGAATCTTCTGCACTGCTTTTCAGTAAAACCAACCCAGTTTGTGGGTGTTTGAAGGTTTGATGTCCCAAACAGGCCAATGACAGCTGCTGTGCCTCTGCCCATCGCAGCATTCCGGGATATCCAGAGCTCAGGAAGGATGGTGGCCTTGCACTGAATTGCCTTTAGGCACATGAAAAAACTCATCTGGTGTTTCTAGAAAATCTCAGTGACTGCGACGTGCCTGGCCTGCTCTCAGGCTGGGGCTTTTCACCCCAGAAAGGCACTTTTAGGGGTCATACAGAGAACTTTTAGGGGTTTGACACCTGCCTACACCTTACTTTTCCCTCTCACAAGGTTGGTGTAGAACCCTCAGGAGTCACAAGGTGCCTCCTAGACAGGCAGACACCTTTCTGCTGCCTTCCCCCTCGACAGCAACAACCAACAATCACCCTTATCTGCACCCAGAGCCACCGCACACCATCCAGCAGCACACGCTGGGCCAGGGCTGGCACACAGCGATGCTCTGCAGGAACTACGGGTGGGTGGGTGATGGCTGGAGCCCAAACTTGGTGGGAATGCTGCCCTCTGTGAGTTCTCCTGCATCTGTGCAGCCCGGCCTGGTCCTCATCTCCTAACCCAAGACTTCAAATGCAGAGTTTATCAACGCCAGCCCGCCAGGACGATCCCACAGGGACACTAAACCAACCAGGCCGAGGTGAAGGGACGCCGGGAGCACAGCCCCTGTCTGGCCGTGCACGGCGTCCCCAGCGCGGCTTTGCCCTGCAAAAGGGGCTGTCAGCTCCCATTGCTCACGCTCCAGGGCCTGCTCGAGCCGGCCACACTCCACCGGGCCACGCGGGGAACCGACATCGCATCCAATTAGCATCACCGCTGATGAGCTTTTCATCTCCTGCCCGTGCCCCCGCCACGCTCCCCGGCCACGGGGACGGGGCTGGGCAGGCACAGGTGGCCACACAGCCGTGTCTCCTCTGCCTGCCCACCCTGCTCTCCCCAAGGGTGCGCTCACCCCTTTTTTTGGGGGGTTCAAAACTCCCAGGAGTTTTAGCAGGAGCAGCCAAAGGTTCCCTTTTGTCCCCATTTATGGAACAAAACCTGAAGGTTTTTACAAGGAGCTAAGGATTGTGTTCCGAGGATGAGGCACCTTTCTGTTTCATCCTTTTCTGTATTCTGTATATTCTAGAGCCTCTCCAGTGACTCCTTTTCAACAGCAAGTGAATTTATTGCCATGTGTGGCAAAGGTCTATACAAAAGCCACAAGCAGGGGAGGATAGGACCAGCCACCCTGAAAGTGCCCATCCCCTCTGAGGTGCAGACCCGAGGATGAGCCCAGCACACCTGCAGCTTCAGCCAGGCTTTAAAACACAAACAGCTTGGGAACACGTGCAGGCAATATCTAGTTTCTGCAGGAAATTGCACGGCGTGGATATCCAAACATTGCTATCAGGCAAAAAAATAACATCTTGATTTGCCAGCTTGTGTCACACAAACCTAAATTCTTTATAGGTGACAGTGTTCAGCGAAGGCTGAGCAGCTGTGATACCCTTCCACAGCTCTGGAAAGCCCTGGAGCAGCACAGCAGCCAGGCGTGAGGCTGCAAATCCTTGGAAAAGACAAAGATGTGAGTTCTGCAAGGACGAGCACCCTGTGGAGGGAGCAGTGAGCCAGGGCACCCCGGCTCGTGTTCCCTCAGTGCTGGGGCTCAAACCCTGCTCGGCGGGTGCAGGAGCTGCAGGAGCTCCCACGCAGGCTCCGCCTGCCCGCACAGGCAGGGCGGGAGCAGCCCCAGCTCCCGGGAGCTCCCCAGCACCGCCAGCATCCCACAAAACCCACCGAGCTCTCTGCACGTCCCTCCAGAGCTGCGCCTTTCGTTTGGCTGGAGCACCAAGGCAGAAGCCCCTCGGCTTCCAGGCCACGTGCCGACACGTTTCCTTCCTGTAGTAAAATGACCTCCCATCCACAGGCTACAGCGCTGCCTGGAAACCAGAATCTTTAGGGAGTCAATCCTTCCTGCCCATCCCCCTTGAGAAGCATCAAAAGGGCATTCTGAGCTGGGGTCGTACCCAACCCTTCGGCACACGGGCTGCCAAACGCCTCAGGACATGGGGAGGAAGGCAGCAAATACTCTGACAGGCTCCTGGTCCCAGTGACAGCACCTTCCCACAACCACTGTGATTCACCGCTCACGTCAGCCGTGTGGAAAAAGTGACCCCTTCTTCCTTCAGAGGAAACAACAGCCGTGCTTCAAAAAAATAAATTCATTAAAGAATATGGGCTTGTCCGCCAGAAAACCTGAGCGAAACTCAGTTCCCACAGAACCAGAGGGATCTTCCATCGACTTTAATCCCTCTTTTTCTTGTCTGTCCTTAACTCACTCTCCCTCTTCCCCACAGGAGCAGGCGAACGAGTGCCAGCCCAGCAGTGGCACTTGCAGAACAGCTGCTATTTCACAACTACCTGCAGCAAGAAAATCCAGAAACTTGACAGAGCGTGCCAGAAATGATCTCCCCGAAGGACAGAGCAATTGGGAAGGGCTGCAAAGAGCCATCCCCGGCATGGGGGCAGGTGGGTGCTCCAGGCCTGCCTGTGGACACGGAAACACAGGTCAGGCAGTGACCCTCTGCCCCACAGCCCCCAGGGGGGGACAGAACAGGTCCAGGAGGGCAGGAATGGGGCAGGAATGAAGCACCCAGTGAAAATCAGTGAAACCCACCAAAATCTTTGTGATCCTCACGTCCAAGGCATCGCCCTTGGTTCATTTGTTTCCTGCCCTGGCAGAAGCTTGTGCTGAGCTTCCCCCCCAAGCTGCCCTTCCCCTGGCTCCCAATGGCAGCTGGGTGTACGAGCAGAGAAGGGGCAAAGGAAGAGAGAAATTAATGAAGCATCTCATCTGGGAGCTGGGTTATACGGGGATTTTGAGGGTTGTCCTGTGCAGGGCCAGGAGTTGGACTTGTGGGTCCCTTCCAACTCAGGAACACAAACTTCTGACCCATCTCTCCAGCAATGCAGCTCCACAGCCTCCAGCCCAAACCCAGCTGTTATTTATCCAGCTTAAAACGCGGTGTCCCCACACCCCCACAGTCCGAAATCCCAATTGAAGCCCTGTGATGCTGAACCCCAGCTCTCTACCAGCAGCAAAAGAGCACATGAACAGCAGGCTCTGAAGGGTACTTGGCTGGACTCTGCAGAAGATCCTGCCCCAGATTGCTGCTTCTCTAGAAGCCCTCCTGCGCACCCAGGAAATGCTCCCAGACACCCCCAACTCTCCCAGCCCTGTCCCACTGCCGGGGGGGAGAGCTGCGCCTTTAACACCAAAATCACATTTCCCCCTGACGCACTCCAGCACATATTTCGGTGCCTGAACTCAACTCAAATTAGGGATCTCAGCATTCATCCTCACACTGTGTTACCTTCACGCAGCAGAGGGGATAGAAAGAACGAGGAAGGTCCTCCAACACCACCGAAATCCATGGCTCCTTCCTGCTTCCAGCCAAAGCTGCACCTCCTTTTGTGCGTTCGAGGGAAGACAGGGAATACTTTGGATCTTTTTCAAGGAGCACCCAGCAATCAATCCATGTTCCGTGGATTTGTCCTGCAGCATCCTGCAGTAAAGCTCTTCCCAAAACAAATTCTTCTTTAAGTTAAATCTGTCTTATTAAACACATTTCCACTGTAGCTGTAAATAAAGGTGAGACTTTCCAGGAACCCAAGCAAGGTGCCCGGAAAGATTACAGAGTAATTATCACTCACGACGTTTCAGCCTGAAATCACAGGAATAGACTCCCTGGATTTCCTAAAGACCCTTTTCAGGCCACTGCCCTCATCCTTTATGTGTGCAAAACCCACTGATCACAGAGGAGCTTTAAGGAGTACAAACAGCCAGCCTGGATCATATAACCTCCACATAACCTGCTGCTTCCTCCCATGCTCTGGACAAGGGCAAACCCTTCAGAGGAAAAAGGCAAGAACTTCATTAAGGAGCAATTATGGAATAATCTGTGTCTTGGAGAAAAGTGCTTCTAGCTGTGTCAAACACGGGCTGGGTTATGCCCTGAAATGTCATTTATTTACTTCCATTTTACACAAATACTTCTACCTACTGCAACTCATTATCTTCACCAAAGTTTATTTAAATACTTAGCTTTAATTATTATGGCAAGAAGTCACAGGGACCAATTATAGACCAGAGAGAGGCCACAGAGGAGTTCCTAGGAAGGAACTCCTTGGAGAATTACAGGCACTGCTGCTGCATCCCAGAGTGAGAAAACATCAGCCCCGAAGGGTCAGAAGCAAAGATCCGGCTCCTGCTGCAGCAGATCCCTTCCGCAGGATCCCTGTTCACAAACACCGACTCATCTGCACGGCTCCCAGCACCAGACCTGGCCAAAGGTCCCTGTGGACAGCCCAGCTGAGGAATTCGGCTCCCTCCCTCCTGGCAGAGGAACCCTCACGGCTCAGATGTTTGCATTTACGAGGGGCTTTGCGGCCCCCATTTCTCTCGCCCTCCAGCTCCGCTCTCCGTACCTGAGGAGCTGGGACAGCCCTGCCGCCCTGTGCAGAGGGGCAGCCCCTCACCCCCGTGACTGACTGCCTTTTTCCCTGTTTGTCCCTCCTCCCAGCAGCCCGCTCTCAGGAACAGGAGCGCAGCCTGTTCAATCCCGACCGTTCGGCGGCGGCCGGAGCCCTCCCAGCTCTGGCGCTGTGTTTGCCGCCGGGAAACCCGGAATTATTCCTTTATCGTGAGTGACCGCAGCTGATCCGGCACTGCCTGGCACGGGCCCACGCTGCTGCCCTGTAAACCTTCCAGAGGAAAGCGTCCCTGCCCGTGGCAGGGCTTGGAACAAGATGTTCTTTAAGGTCCCTTGCAACCCAAACCTTTCTGGGATTCTGTGGATTTCTGGCGGCTCTGCTTTAGATTCGGTTTGTTCACTCAAAATTAATTAAAAACCAAGCAGAAGGGGGTTTAAGAGCCACTCTCGTTCCCATTGGAATATTTAAGATCTGGCCTTAAAAATCTGCAAAATGGGGTGACAAAAAGGCGTGACAAAATGATGTGACAAGAGGAAGCACCAGCTGAAGGCACCAGGGCTGAGGCCTGGGATGCTCCCCCAACTCCCAAGCCAAGTCCAGGTCCAAGCAAAGCCTCACATTGCCTCAGCTTTCACTGCAACACATTTCAACACAAGCCTTGTCTTCAAGGTCTGTACCTCCCATTAACCACCTCCTTGGGCAAATGAAGAGATAATCCATGGGGAATATCACCCAAAATGAACCAGAGCCATCTGGCTGTGGAGAGACCCTACACAGACTACGCTCAGACGTCCCTTAAATCATTTCGCTAAATCTAACTTGGAAATTCAGCTGAAGGATGGAGGAAAAGTCACCCCAGGAACTGCTGCTCAAAGCTCCCAGCTCAGAGCAGCAGAGCCCCTGGGAGAAACCAGGTCCCTGCAAAAAGTTCTTATCACTTGTCTAAAACTGGAGCAGCAATAACAGGAAGAAATTGTTTTGGCAGGACTTACACCACATAAAGTCAACTCATCAGCCAGTGGTGTGTAAAATCTCCCTGGAAAACACAGAGAGACAGAGAGCACAGGGTGCAGAGAGCATCCCCCAGGCGCGGCTGGGCTCCCAGGCACCCACCCCGGCCATGCTCAACATTCCCACACCACAGGGCCACGCTCACCCCACTGGCATCACCCACACCACAGGGCCACGCTCACCCCGCTGGCATCACCCACACCACGGGGCCACACTCACCCCGCTGGCATCACCCACACCACGGGGCCACGCTCACCCCGCTGGCATCACCCACACCACGGGGC
>VZTA01018588.1:92375-107829 GCA_013398855.1 Mohoua ochrocephala | reverse complement strand
CCCCCCGGGACAGGGGCATCCCCGGGACAATTTCCACCTGGAGAAGGGCAGGACTAAGGCAGAGAGGCGGGAAGGGGGCTCAGGGGGTTCAGCCGAGGGCGGCAGAGCAGGGCCCAGCCCGCCCCGGGGGCTGCAGGAAGGGACTTGCCGGCGTGGGAAGCGCGGCGGGGCTGAGTCACGGAGCAGCATCGCCCCGGCCCCGCACAGCCCGGCCTCCACATCCCGCACGGGACTGGCCCCAAACCCACAAGGAAAGGTGCCTTTTCCCCCCTTCATGCCAAGGAACAGCTCCCTCCCTCTTTCTAAGCAGCTCCAACACACCCGAACAGTCCCTTTCCCTCTCGTATCCCCAGAACTGCCATTCTTTAACACTTTTTCCCAAACTGGGTTTTCCCAGAAGCACCACCCAGCCCCTGAGCCCAGGCACAGCCCGGGCTGGACGAGAATGACAGGGAGCAGCAGGCCAGCCCCGAGCAGCAAGTGGGAAAACAAGGAAACATTTCCATGTATTAACTTCATTTCCTCCGTTTCCTCGGCCTGGCAGCCTCACAGGGGGTTATTAATAGCACGGGGTGGCTGAGAGCCAGGGCTGGGGCTCCAGGATCCCAGCGCCTGCCCCGACACCCCTCTGTGCCCGGGAGGGGATGATCCCGGTGGGATCCACTCGCTGAACTCACAGCAAATCACTCCTCTGTGAGATCCGCTCGCTATCCCACATCTCCTGCAGCTGCCCTGCCAACACCTCTCGGGAAAACAGCACCGAGGGAAGAGCAGGGAAACACCCCAATTCTCCGGGATTCTGGGAGCTACGCTTTTAACACCAAACCTGCTGCGATCTCATTAATTTCTGTCTGGGGAGGAGGAAGCTGTGCGCTCCCGCATTTGCAAAGCAAATGGTGCCGGGAGCCAGGAGGAGCAGAGAGGGGGCAGCCAGAGTCACCCCTCAGTGACACGATGGGACCCAAAGCCCCGTTTCCCCACCTTGGCGTCCATCCTTTGCTGTCCCGCCCGCGGGGACGCGTTTCTCCAGGGACACCCTCCTGCCACAGCTCATCCTGAAGCCTCCAGGCAGGGGGTGGCATCTGTGGGACCACCCCCCTGAGCCGAGCCGGGGATTCGAGCTGGAAGCGGCGCGGAGAGCCCGAGCGGGAGCCCCCAGGGCTCTCCCCAGCCCCGCTCCCCCGTGCCGGGGGTGCCAAACCATTACCCCGGCTCAGCAGCTCTGCCCGGGCCGGTCCCGGCGCGCTCGCTGCACACGGGCACGGTCTCCAAAGGCAGGAGCCGGGAGCAGCCCCGGGCGGATTTCTGCAGCCTGACTCACGCTCTGCCGCTCTGCAGCGGCTCCGGGAGCCGGGCAGAGCCTCCGAGACACCCCGGGACAGCTCCGGCCCGGCCCGGGGCTCCGGGACAAGGGCACGGTGAGCTCCAGGGAAGCTGCAGAGAGGTGGGAAACGCAATGGAATTCTGGCGAAGAGCCCTTTCATCTCCAGATCCCCCAGAAATATCCCCCGAGGATCCGTCTCCTCAGTGGGCTCTGCGGTGGTGCTGCTCCAGCAGGGAAAAGAGGGGAGAACGGAGGGTCCCGGCACCCTGCAAAATACTGCAGCTGGTTTTAAGTCTGAAAGAAATAATTTTATTTATCCAGCCTGCTCTGAAACCACGGGGTTTCACCTACTGCTGCCCTGGAGATGCTGCTGGAGGTAAAACCCACGCTGGAGGTCAAACCCACGCTGGAGAAAACCCCTAATTCCAAATGAAAGCCTTCAGAGCAATGGGGAGTCTCCCACCCACTTTGGAAAGCGCCCTCGGGTGCCAAATACCCTCTGAAAATCCTGTACCTCGAGTTTGGGGAGGTTCCTGCCCCGCAGCTCCCAGCCCTGGCTCTCCCCCGAGCAAACTTTTAAACACCTCAGCGGCAGCGCGACCACTCCCAGCCAGCCCTTGGAAGGGTTTCCTGGAGTCCTGGCAGCTCCTCCCGGAATGGGAAGACGGAGCCACGATCCCCAGGAAAGGCTGGTGGAGGCAGGGAGCTGCTGAGCTGCTCCAGCGCCATCCGGGGTGGCCGGAGGTGATGGATGGAGCTCCTTCACCCAGCAGGATGGTTCTGCCATCCCACCCCTCCAGCTCCCTCACCCCCCAGCCAGGGGGGAGATCCAGCACCCCCAGTGTGGGGCTGTGTGACTGACACACCCCGTGGCACCAGTGGCACCCCTGGAAACGCCGGCTGCACAGTTCCCTGCTGGGGTGTCATTTCTTGCAGTAAACAGTGAGGAACGCTGCCTCCCGCCCCTCTCAGCCACCACCCTCCTATCCCAGAACCTGGTGGCTCTGGGAAGCTGCAGTGTGACCAGGAATGATGTCAGCTCACCCCAAAGGAGCATTAATTCCAGAGCGAAAAACCAGGGGTTTCTCTGTCAGGCTGTGCTCATTCACCTGGCTCCGCTTCCCAGCCTCCTGCTCACCCACCAAATCCCTATTATTTGCTTTTTAAACCAATTTGAACAATCCTTCCACACACCTGGGTGCAGCAGCAAGTGGCTCACGCTCCTTCTTGGAGGAATTCGAGGGATCCCTGTGGATCCCTGTGGTGCTGGCAGGGTCAGCTCAGCCCCGTGTGAGGAGCAGCCCCATCAGCACCTGCAGCAAAATCAGACCCTGGTTCCAACTGGAAAAAATTCCTTGAAAATTCCTCATGAGGAAAAAGCAACAGCTTCACCCGGGTCCCTCTGGGATGGGCAGCCAGGGGGGCGAGGCTGAGGCCACAGCACGGACACTGAGGTCACTCGAGCCCAGGTTTGCAGCCAGTTCCCAGAAATTCCCGCTCACGGCCGCTTTTCCTCTGCCATGTGGCCACTGCAGCTCTCCTGCTCCACAGAACTCAGTGTCCCCCTAGATCCAGACCCCGGCCTCTCTCCCAGATGCCAGAAAACTGCAGGACAGTTTGTGTTTAATGGGAAAGCAGAGGTGAACCTCCCCCTGGATCTGCCCGACCTTCTCATTCCAGCTGTCACTGCTTCCCCTTCCCCCGGGCAAAGGTCTCTCACGAGCCTCAAAACTCCCAGAACAAGGAGCTGAGGATGCTGTGTGACAGCCAAAAACATTCCCTGGGTAACCAGGGGTGTAAGAGGATTCAAAAAGGGGGAAATGGGTGCTGAGCAGAGGCTAATGGGGGACATGTTCCAGTAAAACCCCCAGGGCACAGTGCCCTGATCCCAAATCCGTCCTTACTCCGGCCAGGGAAGGGCCCTGCAGAGCTGCAGTTTGCTCCAGCCTTCAGAAACACCTGAGCTGCTGCTGCTGCTGCTGCTTTGGCTCAAAACTGGGGGATTTTCTCAAACGGAGCTCAGCAAAATGCACCAACCCCATCCCCAGAGGGGGCTCGGAGCTGGAGCAGGCGGGAACCCGGAGAAGCCGAGCTGTGCCATCCTCCCCAGGGCACCTGAGCGAGGAGCCACCCAGCAAAACTAACACCCCACGAGGTCAGGAGACACAGCTGGGATGTGGAATGGGAGCGGCCAGGCCCAGCTTTGCCCCGGGCACTCAAACATTGGCGCTGCCCCGCTCCAGGTGTCGCCCCGATGGAAATCCACAGGCGCACGCCAGGGCGTTCTCTGGCTCAGAGCGGCTCTTGGGGGTTTTTGGAAGAAACAACAGCAGAGAGCAGCACTCCTCCTTCCCTGGGCCTGGCTCGCTTCCAGATTGCATTTTTCCCCCTGGTTTCACACCAAGAGGCACCTTGTTATCATAAACAGATCGTTTCTGCAGAGAGGAGATGGGAGATAGCAGCACATCCTTGCACGCCGGTAACGTGCACACGGAATAACTTCCCCGTGCTGCACAAAAGCTCGGGGAAAGCTGCAGCAGCGTGGGGGGGAGGGATCACATCAAACAGCTCAGATCAAACGGAGCAAACCTCCGGATCAAAGCCAGCACAGCCTCACACGTCACTGTCCCACGGCAGTGACCGGGAGCAGCAGCAGCAGGAGGAGGAGGAGGAGGAGGAGGAGGGGGAAGGTCCTCAGACGTGCTGGAAACACGTGTGGGAGCTGCCGTGGGAGTTCCTGCCCTCTCCCACCGGGTTTTGGGGGAGAAAACACCAGTTCTTCCCCCCACCGAGCCCTCAGCATGGGCACACAGTGGATTGGTGCCAGTGGGAATGGTCCCAGTGGGATTTGCCCCGGCAGGGAGGCAGGCACAGCTCCCAGAGGGGCTGGAGAGGCTCCCGGCACGGCTCCAGGAGGAGCAGGGGTTCCACAGCCCCTCTGTGCTGGGGGGGTATTCCCGAGGAAAAGAAAACAAAATCAGAGCGGAGCCAAACACGAGAAGAGGGACTGAGGGAGAAACCCCACAGGGAGCAGAGGGAAGCAGGGAAAGGAAGGTGGGAAATCGCTGCCCACCTTTGGGAGGTGCCAGGTGATGCCCTGGAATGCTTCCCGTGCTTTCCCCAAGTGGGGAAGAGGAGGGAGCCTTCCTCAGCTGGCTCACACAGAGCCAGGCTCGGGTGGCTTTGGGAGGGGTTGGGTTCTTTGTGTGCTGCGGGTCCCTGGCACCCTGTCCCTGTGACATCCCTGCTCCAGCCTGGCCCGGCCCCAGGACACCCCTCAGGGGCCTTTGGGGACAGCTGAGGGCAGCAGAGATGGCACTGAGGGACATCTGAGGATGGCAGTGATGCCACCGAGGGACACCTGAGAGTGGCAGTGATGCCACCGAGGGACACCTGAGAGTGGCAGTGATGACACCGAGGGACACCTGAGGGTGGCAGAGATGACACCGAGGGACACCTGAGGGCAGCAGTGATGACACCGAGGGACACCTGAGGGTGGCAGAGATGCCACCAAGGGACACCTGAGAGTGGCAGTGATGACACCAAGGGACACCTGAGGGTGGCAGAGATGCCACCGAGGGACACCTGAGGGTGGCAGAGATGACACCGAGGGACACCTGAGGGTGGCAGAGATGACACCCACAGCTCTGGCCAAGGGGACTGGCCCACGGTACCTGAGCAGGACGAGGAAGGTGGCCCAGGCCAGGCAGGGCACAGCAGTGACCATGAGGCAGCTTCACTCCAGGCTGGGAATCAACTCATCCATGGGGGGCTGGAGCCCAGGGAGGGCTGGAGAGCCAGGGCTGGGCTTAAATCGGCTCCTGGGTCTGGGCTGTGGTGCCGGGTGAGGCTGCTCAGGGCTCTCGGTGCCCTCAGGGCTGCTGGCTCCAAAGGCATCCTGGGGGGAAGGAGGAAGAGAGAGATGCCGTGGCCAAAGAAAGGGTGAATTGATGGAAGCTGGGGCTCAGGGAGAGCCTGGCCACTGTTGGGGTCGTTGTGGCTCTCAGCAGCCCTTACAGGGGCTCAAGCCCTTTCCCCAGGCTGCCCCTGCAGGGAAGTCCCTCTCTTTATCCTGTGGGAATTCTTTCCTCTGGTCCTGTTTTTCAGACTCGGCCTTAATCACTTTTTAATCAGATTTGAGTCTCCTTTGCCTTTGGCGTTCCTTGATCTCAGAGATGTTTCCTATAAAACACTCCCAGGGCTCCCACGTGGAGGCTGCAGGTCCCATCCAGACAATCCCGACCTTCACACCAGCGACTTTCCCAGCCCTGGAAAGGAAAGCCCAGGGAGATCCCATCACTGCTTCCTGCTCTGGAACCGCTGCTCACCAGCCAAAATCCCTCTCCAGCTCTCCTGGAGCCCCTTCAGGCCCTGCAAGGGGCTCTGAGGTGTCCCTGGAGCCTTCCCTTCTCCAGGTGAGCACCCCCAGCTCTCCCAGCCTGGCTCCAGAGGGGCTCCATGGCCTCCTCCAGCAGGAACTCAGCCTCCCATTTATTGGGGTGGGGTTTTTTTGGCAAATTTCTGCCTGGAACCATCCCTCACTAACCACGGGCACTGCTCGGACCTCTAACCCTGGCTATGATTCCCCAGCCCCTCGGGTTCCCCTCCCATCCGTGCCGAGCCCGCCCTGCCTCAGGCGCTCCCTGTCCCAGCCCGCCCTCCTTTGGAAAACAGGATTTTCTCTTTTATTGGGAACACGGAAAGGGAGGAAGCACACGGAGAGCCGGTGCCTGGCAGACGGCAGCTCCTGCCCTGCTTCCGCTCCGCTCCAGGACATCCCAGGGCAGCCAGGGAACCCGAACGTTCCTGGGTGAAAGTTGGGTCATTTCCACACGTGGAAATGATGGGATATTGGGAAGGAATTGTTCCCTGGGAGGGTGGGGAGGCCCTGGCACAGGGTGCCCAGAGCAGCTGTGGCTGCCCCTGGATCCCTGGCAGTTCCCAAGGCCAGGCTGGACGGGGCTTGGAGCAGCCTGGGACAGAGGGAAGTGTCCCTGCCCAAGTTCAAGGTCTTTCTAATCCAAGCCCTTCTGGGATTCCGGGATTCCAGGAGCTGCAATAACGGAGCTCTCCCTTAGAGGTCAGCCCAGCACCAAAACTGGCCCGAAATTCCCCACAGAGGGAAGCGATCCCTGCCTGCAAAGAGCTGGGATTTGGTTCCCAAGGCCCTTCAGGGTGGGCAGGGGACGGTCCCCAGCGCCTGCAGCCCCTCCCCTTGGTGCTGCCAAAGGTTATTCCCAAAGGCTGAGCTCTCCTGGATGCTCTCCTGCTCCTTGCCATGCTCTGAGCTCCGTGTCTGCCCCTGCTCAGGGGATCCCCCTGCCTCGGGACATCCTGGCCAGCTCCCGATTTTGGGGAGCAGGATGACCTGCTCCTGCTGCTGCTGCGAAATTTTCCATGCCCAGAACAGCCAGGACAATCCCTCGGAGCTTTTCCTTAGGGCTCGATTCCTCCTTCCCTCCTCCCTTCTAACGCACAAATACAACTCAACAAAGAGACCCAAAAACCAAACAAAAAACCCCCCAAACCCCCCTTCACTGACGGCTCCTGCATCAGAAAGAAAATTGCTCTTCTTTCTTTGGTGTTTGTCTTTTTCTTCCCCAAATCCCTCCAGCATTAAACAGATTTCAGCATTGTTCTAAAAATAGAGGGATTAGAAATAATCCTCCGGCATGGAGCGACTGTTGGGAAGTGGCACCCGGGGCTGGTGGCTGTCCTGGGGGGTTGGACCTTGGGGCTGAGCTGGGGGGGGACCCAGGAACCCCCAAAAAGGAGGGATAGGGGGACACTGCTGTGTCCCTGGGATGGGTATCTCAGACAGGTATCCCAGGATGGGTATCCCAGGACGGGTATTCCAGGATGGATATCCCAGGACGGGTATTCCAGGATGGAGATCCCAGGATGGAGATCCCAGGACAGGAATCCCAGGACAGGTATCCCAGGATGGAGATCCCAGGACAGGAATCCCAGGACAGGTATCCCAGGATGGAGATCCCAGGATGGGGATCCCAGGATGGAGATCCCAGGACAGGAATCCCAGACAGGTATCCCAGGATGGAGATCCCAGGATGGGGATCCCAGGATGGAGATCCCAGGACAGGAATCCCAGACAGGTATCCCAGGGCTGTCCCTGGCTGCGTTGACCTGGTGGGAGCCACCAGCTGGGAACTGACCCCATAAAATCAGGTGGGGATGGGATGGGATGGGATGGGATGGGATGGGACGGGACGGGACGGGACGGGACGGGACGGGACGGAACAAGCTCCACTTGATCCATGGAAATAGGGAAGGAACTGAACCAGCTGTCCCAGGGGTGACAGCAAACCACTGGAAGGACTTCAGGTGACAGGAGCAGGGTGATGCCATCGAGCTGCAGGTGACAAAAAGGTCACCAGGCCCAGCCAGCCCCGTTTCCCTGCAGCCTCTGGGCCCAGGAGCCCGAGGGCCCCAGCAGTGCCACAACCCCTCCGTGTTCCTGCACAAAGTTGTTGTGCCAGCGCTTTTCAAATCACTTTGGAGAAAAAAGGGAGAAAAAAAGAGAAACACTTCAAAGTGTGAGAGACATCCCTGTGATGACAACTGACTTCCAGCAAGGTTTTTTCAGCAGGAATTTGCTTGCAGCGAATGAGACAATCTGTGTTTACAAGGAGGCGATTAGAGCCGAGGGTTTGAAGTGTTCCCGGTGGGATGGGCCATCCCGAGCACTGATCCCGCTGTCCCCATCATCATCAATGCTCCACTGCCACGCCCTTCCTGCCCCGTGTGCAATGGGAAGGCGGTGGGAGAAGGAGAAAACCACGCAGGGATGAGGTGAAATCCATCTCCTGCATCCCTGTGTGGGTCTGGGCTTCTGGCATCCCCTGCTCACCCGCCTCCATCCCTGCCAGGGCTGCCCCTCGCTGGGGGTGAAGCCAGGGGGGATATTCCCCAGGCACCACTGCCAACAGGGCATTAAACACCCCCAGGCATGAGCCAGGAATTCCCTGGATAACCCCATCCCTGCCAGGGCTGCCCCTCGCTGGGGGTGAAGCCAGGGGGGATATTCCCCAGGCACCACTGCCAACAGGGCATTAAACACCCCCAGGCATGAGCCAGGAATCCCCCGGATAACCCCATCCCTGCCAGGGAATCCCAGCTTTGCCATGTCCTCGGGACAAAGTGCCCTCGCAGCTTTTGCAGGCTCAGACCTCCCGGTGGGATCTGGAAAGGCAACCCCAGGGCTTTGGGGGATGCACTTTAAGGAACCCAGGAAGCGCTTGGGATGCAGGGGGATGCTTGGAATAACAGCCCAGCGATGGGATCACAACTCCAGAGGGGGAATTTGAAGCCTGAATTTTGAGCTCACGACCCAGGCACCCCCAGGCACACAACCCACACCCCTTCCCAGCCTTCCCGCAGTTTTTTGCCTCCTCCAGCTGAGTTTTCCAGCCTCGGCAGTGCTGCCCCAGCCCCACGTGTCATTCCTCCCAGCTGATTGCCTTCCAGATTCTTCCCATGTTTAAAATGAAGGAAAACCATTGGAGCTCATCCATCAGCAGCTGCCGGCTCCTGCCCTCTGCCCTTGCCCTGCCTGGGCTGTTTTTTCCCTCCCTAAATTAATTAGGGATGCTCAGGAGCCTCATCCCCACAGGAGCACTGGGCTGGTGGCCTCTCCCCCAAGCTGGTCCCTCTCTGCTCGCTTTGTCCCAGCTGCTGCCTTTGTCTCTCGCTGTCCCCACCATGGAGAGGTCCCAGTGATGCCTTAAGGGGCCACCTGAAACACAGAGACCAGACAAGAATTAAGAGAATAAAAGGAGGGATTTATTTGAAGGCCTTCAAAGGCACACCCTGGGCAGTCCAGAGGCTCCACCCCAGATGGACCCTGGCTCACGGGTTCTTCCCACTTTGATAAGTTGGGTTCATTTGCATCTCAGGGTTCATTCTCCAATGATCACCTCAGTCCATGATGGAATCACCCCGAGTTTGCCCCCCTTTAGAGGCTTTGAGTTGCCACATTTGGGGCCCGGTGTCCTTGGAGTGGGAACCTGCAGAGGTTTGTTGTGTGTGAGCAGCAGGAGAGAACAGCAGCTCCCAGGGCACAAGGAACTGCAGAGTCACACACCAGGCAGGGCAGGGGTTGGAACATAGAAAAGTTCAAACCTAAGGCATCACCAGCAGAGGGTCCCGTGGGAGGGGTGTTGGGGTCAGAGCAGGGATGGGGCTGCCCCAAGCCCCCTTCCCTCCTCCCCCAGCTCGTGTTTGGGGTAGAAGCCACCAGAGCTGTGACAGAGGTGCCACAGTCAAAGCTGCTCCTGGGGCAAAGGAACCTTGGTTAACCCCAAAGGAGAAGCCACAGCCTCACCCCTCTGCACCAGAGCTTTGGGAGCTGCTGGAGGCTTTTCCAGTGGGATGAGGGGGGTTATTCCCAGCGGGAATGAAGCAGAAAATTGATGCCTTAGGTTTGAACTCTTGTATGTTCCAACCCCTGCCCTGCCTGGTGTGTGACTCTGCAGTTCCTTGTGCCCTGGGAGCTGCTGTTCTCTCCTGCTGCTCACACACAACAAACCTCTGCAGGTTCCCACTCCAAGGACACCGGGCCCCAAATGGGTCAACTCAAAGCCTCTCAAGGGGGGCAAACTCGGGGTGATTCCATCATGAACTGAGGTGATCATTGGGGAATGAACCCTGAGATGCAAATGAACCAAACTTATCAAAGGGTGAAGAACCCGTGAGCCAGGGTCCCTCTGGGGTGGAGCCTCTGGACTGCCCAGGGTGAGCCTTTGAAGGCCCTTCAGATAAACACCTCCTTTTATTCTCTTAATTCCTGTCTGGTCTCTGTGTTTCAGGTGGCCCCTTAAGGCATCAAAACAATATAATGAAATAAATATTAAAAAATATTGAAAAGCATATATGTTTAAATACTTAAAAGCATATATAAAAATATATAAAATTATAGATATAATTATCTATTTATGTAAAATATATATATTTATTATATATTAATAAATAAATATTTAAAAAGATTAAAAAGTAACCTCTGCTCGAGGGGAGAGCTGGGTTGGGGCAGCCCTGAGCCCTCTCTGTGGGGTCACAGCGGGAGGAGATTTGCACTGGGCTGTTGGAAAAGCTCCTTAGGTGCCTGAAGAGTATCCAAAGGCACAGGGAGGCTTTTCCAACAGCTGCTCAGCCACATCTGCTGCTCCAGGAGCACAATCCGTGGCCATGGCAGAGCCTGTTTGATTCTAAAATGAAACAGGGGTGGATTCAGGCTGGGAACGGGAAAGTTCTCCAAGGTGCAGCACTGGGAAGGCCCAGGGAGCAGAGGGGGAGCTCTGATGGAATCTCAGCACTCCCAGAGAGGAGCCTCCTGCCTCGGGAGGTTTGGGACAGACAAAGAGCAGCACGGGCAGGAGGAGAGGCTCACAACCCCCGAGACAGAGCTCTGCCCTCCCCTCCAGCTTGATGGATGGCCAGGAATCTCCAATGGATGCAGTGGGAAAGGACAAAGCCTCCCCAGGGCATCCCCCGCTCACTCCGGACTCATTAAGGGCACAGCTCATCAGGCTCTAAGATAATTACTGCTTCTGACAAATTCAATTTCTGCCTGGGGAGGGCAGGAGGGGAGGGCAGGACTCTTCTCCTGGGTCTTCCCATGCATTTTGAAATCCTGGGAGGCACTTGAGGGACACATCCAGCACGATCCCAACCCAAACCATCCCTGCCAGCCCTTCTCTGCCAGCCCACGGGGTGTCCCAGCCAGGTGGGGTCCCCTCCATCTCTGCTCCCTGCCACCCACCTCGGCCCTGGCACTGCTGGAGCCCAGAGAAGAGGGGAAATCCGCATCAGGAGCCTTAAAGGATGGATTTTTCCAGGGCTCATTAATGGCACAGGGGTTGAGGAGCCTTACCGTGTTCCAAAGGGTCTCTGTTGCCTTCTCCCATGGAAAAATCCACTTCACTGGCCACCAACCAACAGATAGGAGAGGAAGGGAAAGGAAAAACATGAAATCAAGGATAAAATAAGCAGGAAAACACCAAACCACCAGCGAAATCCAATGTTCTCTAAAAATCTGCAGTTTATTCATTAGAATTCAGTGAAAGGAACATTCATTTTAAAACACAATCAATACATTAAAAACTTGAAAGGACTAGTAGCAATGAGACCAGGAAGGAAACAAAAAAAACCCCCAAATTCAGACAGGTTGGTCACCTGGGAGGAGCTGCCAGCCTGGCAGCGGGATGGGGCAGCCAAGGACAAGGGCTAATTCCTTATTTCCTTACAAATGAGAGGCTTTTTGGGATTCTCATCTCTCCCTTCACCCAAATGGAGCTTCAGGGTGACTCAATGTGGGTGAGAAGAGCAGGAGGCCCCAGCTGGAGAGGAGGGAGCCCAAAATCCCAGGGCAGAGGGAATGTGGAGGGTGGGTCTGAGTGCCCCAGGAATGTTTGATGAGAACCCTTCCCGTCCATCCCTGTGCTGGGAACTGGGCAAACCCAATCGAGAAAAACTTTTCAAAGCACCATGAGGTGACAAGGTCTTAATTAGAAGACATCAAAGTCTTGGCAGAGCCAAATCAGTGGCAATTGCCACCTCTGCTGGGGGGAAAAAAAGGGGGGAAAATCTGGGTTTGGGCTGGATTTTAGCATTCCAGCAGCTTTCCTCTCCTCTGATCCCAAAGTTCAAGGCAGTATCGTTCCAGGGAGATGCTTTAGTGATGCAGGAGCTCCCTGGAGGAGGGAGGAGGAGAAGGTGGGCAGCCCTGCTGATCCCAGGATTATTTAAGGAGCAATCCTCAGGCACCAGGGCGAAATCCCAGCTCCCAGCCCGGCCAGGGAGCACCAAGGGGAGAGGAAAACCTGTCCCAGAGCATTTCCATGCACCAACCAACAGCATCTCCTGCACAGAGATTGAGGAAAAGCCCCAATTTTGGATAAAATAACATCAGCAGACAGCAAGGAAAGCCTCAACTGAAACCTGTGGGCTTTTTACAACACTTGGAGGGAGGAATCACCAAAATCCACAAATTCAGATTAAAAACGACACTGAAAAGCAAAGAAGGGACAGCTGAGTGTGACAGAGGAGGGTTAAGGACGTCTCAGGTGTGTGCAAAGTGTGTTGGTGAGGGGCTGGGGGGCTGGGAAGAGGCCCCAGCACATTCCCGGGGGAGCAGGGTGGGATCCTGGCACGGCAGCAGCAGGAATGGCCTTTTCTCCATGGGAAAAGCAAACCACACCACTTGGAAAGACAAGACACACGAGTAAAAGAACAGTCTGTAAAATTTCCCCATGATTATAAAATGCAAAACTATACAAAAATAGAGAAAATCGACCGTTTTCTTATGTGTATAAAAACAAACAAACCAAAGAAAACCCCAAAGTCCCCCGAATGCAACGTGGAACCTCTTGGCAGGCTGAGCCCAAGGGCAGTGGTTCCATCCCAACTGCACAGCCCCATTCCTCACTTCAGGCAAGGCCTTCCCTGCCAGGGACAGGCCAATTCCACGAGTTTTTCCTCAGGATCTTGGCAGGACAATGTGCTACTCCTGACTTTTCCCACTGGTTTCTGCTTGGGAAGCCCTTTTGCATAAGAAGCCTCAGTGCCCAGCCCCAGACGGGAGCTCCTCGGGTAAGGCAGTGTTGGACTGATCCAGCTCCAGACCAGGTTTGTTCCTAGGGATCCCGAGCGGGGGTTTTTGGGAAGAGTGGCTCATCAGGCAGTGAAATCCAATCCCTACCGCAGCGATCGTTCACAGGCTGAGTTACTGCACTGGAAATTCTGATTTCTTTGGGTTAATGGGGCAGAATCTGCCAATAATCCAGCAAATTAGTGACTAAACTGCGTTAGGAAAACTCATTTGAATTCCAGAGATATTTGCCTCATTGAATTCCCATCGAATTAAGAGGAGAAACCTTTGGTATAAAATCAGATTCTCAAGCCTTGGCTGTGTTGCTCCCACTGAACCTCCCCATCTCGTACCTACACCCAGGCCCAGGATTCCTAGGGACACCTTGGAACATTCATTTAGCACCGAGACATTCCCAGCCCTCAGCAGGACTTTGGCTGAACAAAGCTACAGAGCCTGGAACCCAAAGATGCCTTTGGTGAGACGCTGAAAGGAAATAAAAGAGGGATTAAACCCAGCCAGGGGCGTGAGGGGGGTGACAGTGTCCCCGTGGTGTCCCCAGCAGGGGCTGCCCGTGGTTTGTGTGCTGGGAGTGGGGTGAGACGGGCACAGACCTGACCCTGTCCTTGCTCTGAGCAAGGGGAGCCTGCTCCAGTGCCCTCGTGTATTAATTAGCAGCTGTGCTAACGAGGGGAGTCACAACCCCCCGGTCCCCTGGCTCACCACGGTCTCCTCTCCGGGGGTGGCAGTGGCACCAAGAGCCAGGTTTGTCCCAGGAAACCCTCCCCGGTGTCCCAGAGGGATGAGGGAAAACACCCGTGGCACAGCAGGTTCCTGTGGAATCCCTGCAGCAGGGCTGGCAGGAAAATATGGAAAAATTGGGGTTGGAGCCCATGGATGCACAGATGGATCTGCTCTGCCTCAGCAGGAGCATCACATCACACACAGAGGCTGAACCAAGCCCGGCCCTGCCTTTGCCTGCTCCTTCCCAGATATCCAAGGACAGGGCAGAAGGAATCTCTTCTCAAAAGGAATATCAAGACCTCATTTTGTTTGGGGGGAAAAAACCCCATCAAACCCAAACCAGCTCCTTGTGCCTGGAAATCCAGGGATGGCAGGGAGCAGCTGATGGAGCCACATCCACGTGGAGTGGGAGAGCAGCAGGAGGTGACCCGGCACGGCAGGACTCAGCAGGAAAATCGAGTCTGGCCCAGGCAGAGCCATCCCTCACTCCACAAATGTGGTAAAACTCTGGCATTTCCACTTTGGGATGATTGTTTTGAATGCTACAAACTCTGCTGCAAAGAAAAACAGAAAAAGGGCAATGGGGAGGGATGGAAACAAAAATCACTGGTAATGGAATTAAATCAGAACACAGAGCTTGGATAGGACAAGGAAGCAGCTTTGTGTCATGGATTGGGAGTTTGGATCAGAGCCAAGGGGGTTTGGGATCACGGAGGACAGGGGGGATCAGCAGCCTGGAACAGATGTCACAGGAGCTTATGGGGTCCCCTCAGCCTGTGTCCCTCCTCCACAATCCTTCAAAGAGGCAAAAAATCCCAAACCTCCAGCAACTCCCAGCTTTTTTGTTCCCTCCAGTCAGCAGGAGGAAGCTGTGAAGCCCAAGGTAGCTGCGGTCCATCCCGAATTCCAACCAACACAAAACTTTCCTCCTGTGGGTTTCCGCAAAGAAAACAACCGTAAAAGAATCAAATTAAATTAAAAAGCCACGAAGCTTCCTTTTGAGAAAGTAACAGCATCTGCCACTTCACAGCTACAGGCACGATGCAAATTTAGCTTATTTCAAAGGCCTCATCCCTGTCCCCACGGCCCTGGAGGGGCCAGGAGCCCGGGACAAAGCACGGGAAAGGTTTCCACCAGGAATTCTGCACCGTGAAGACAGACCACAACAAAGAAGGGACCAACACTTTGTTCTTCAAAGGGACACCACGGACAGCACATCTCTCTGAGCAGACCGAAACTAGACCTGGAGAACGTTATCAGCACGCACACAAAAGCTCCTGCTTTCCTTTGGGGCAAGGAAAAAAAAAACAAATAAATAAAAATGTTGCTGCAAAGTTCCCCTTCCCAGCTGCCTCGCCCCGTCCTCGCTCTGGAGCAAGCGGCACCCTTCCTCCCAGCTCCCCAGACTGAGCCCGAGGTGGAAGACATTCAAAGTGAGTCTGAACCAAAACATTTCACCAAGAAGAGGAAAACAGCCCCATTTCCCTCAAAAGTCTGCCCAAGGCTCGTTCCCCCAGCCCCAATCCTGCACAAACCCCAACCTGCCACACCAGCAACGGGTCCGTCCCCGGCTTCTGCCAGGGGCTGCTGCTGCACTTGGCGTTGAAGAGGGCTGGAAAACCAGAAAGTGCCTCAATGGTGAAGGAGGAATCCTGGAGGCAGCTCCAAACCCCGCCAGAGCATCCGCAGGGGCGAGGCCACGGATGGCTGCAGGAGAGGAGCATCAGCCCCGCTCCAATTCAAGTCCCTCCCAAACTGCTCCCGGTTTTCTCCCTCCCTGCCCT
>VZTA01018588.1:53401-86554 GCA_013398855.1 Mohoua ochrocephala | reverse complement strand
AGGGGGGGTCTGTGACACTGCCGGGGGTCTGGGATGTGACACGGTGGGGTCTGTGACACTGCCGGGGGTCTGGGATGTGACATCGGCTGCGATGCCGGGGGGCCGTGACACGGTGACACCGTGTGTTTGCCGTGGGACACCTCCCTGCGTGTGCCGTGTCACCTACGGGCGTGTCACCCACGGGCGTGCCACCCGCGCCACGCCATGCCAGCCACCCACCCGCTGCACACCTGCTCACACCCACAGCCCCACACCCCCCTGAGCAGCCCGGCAGTGAAGACCCCTTCCCCAAATCCCAAAAGCCCCTCAAATCCCCACACGAGGGTGACGGCAAGGATGCCACGAGTGGGAATGACACCGGAGCGTGGCGATGTCCCCGCGGGGCAGCCTCTCCCAGCCCCCATCTCCCGTCGTGTTCCCGATGGGGGCTGGGTGGGGAGGGAAGTGGCACCGGTGTCATCATTCCCATGGAGCAATTCCCAATGCCTTGTCCCGGCTGCTTCCAAGCCCTAATGCTCCCCTCGGGAGAGGCCCCACAGCCTAATTAATAGATGCTGATTAATAGACCCCAGAGCCCCTGACACAAGCCCGTAAATCCCGCGGGAAGGTGCCTGTGTTTGGCCGAGAGTGATCCTCGGAGCTGCTGGCACGGAGCTCTGCCCCCGTGCCCCGGCCTGGCAGCGCTTCCCTGTGGGATGCCGCAGGGCAGGGTGGAAGGAACCACGGGACGCGCTCTGCTGCATCCCAAAGGTGCTCCAGAGCATCACCCCCGGGTGGGTGCCGAGCTGCCCAGGACCAGTGGGATTTATCCATCAGCTCCCGGCTGTGGGAAGAGCCAGGAAGGCACCTCCAGCCCCCACGGTGAGGGTGATGCCGGTGTCCAAGGGGGCAGGGATGGAGGGACACAAAAGTGGTGCTGGGATGCCCCAGTCCCGGCTGCATCTCCCCGCGTGCAGCGATTCCCTCGCCCCTTCCCAGCGATTCCCTCGTCCCTTCCCAGCGATTCCCTCGCCCCTTCCCAGCGATTCCCTCGCCCCTTCCCAGCGATCCCGGCGGGGCTGCCGGGCGCTCTCACACACGGCACATTTCACCAGACAGGCCACAGAGGTTTAAAACCAATCACAGAACACTTTTAATGCAACCCCCAGCCCTGCCCAATCCCAAAGGACCCTCCCCCACAACATGAAGCACTTTTGGGGTGAGAAGGCGATGTTCAGGGGGGTCAGAGCTGGGGCAGGGAGAGGAGCAGGGGTGTTGGGACTCTGGATTTGTCTCCCAGCCCCTCTGCCTGTGCTGCCAGCTGGGAGCACTGGGCTCTGCCCGCACTGGGGTGGGCCCACACGGCTGGGGCCAGCCCCAGTCCTGGGGCACTTGGGAACGTCTCTGGGAATCGTGGAATCGTGAGGGACCTTAAAGCCCAGCCAGTGCCACCTCTGCCATGGCAGGGACACCTTCCGCTATCCCAGGCTGCTCCAAGCCCCGTCCAGCCTGGCCTTGGGCACTGCCAGGGATCCAGGGGCAGCCATAGCTTCCATGGGCACCCTGTGCCAGAGTCTCCCCACCCTGGGAAAGGGGGTTCAGAGACAGCCAAGGCCACACTGTGAGGGAACCCACAGACATGGGGGGGTCTGGTCCGGTCCCCAGGAAGGGATGAGGGAAGAGCTCCTCTCCCTCTGCCCTCCACACCCTTTCCCAGCCCCTTCTCCAGCCAACATCAGCTAAAGGTGTAAAATCCCTCAGCAAAGAGGCAAACCCAGGGAAATCAGATCCGGCTCCATCCTCGCTTTGCTGCCATCCAGGAGCTGAGGGGTCCTGTTCTCTCTGTCCCTTCTCTTCCCTTCCCAGCTTTCCACAGGGGCACCGCGTTCTGGAGACGGCTCGTCAGCAAAACTGAGCTCCTGACCACAAATTCCCAGCAGTGGCTCAGATTTCAGGGATTCGCTCCCAGGGGTGGGAGCAGGTTTTAATCGGGGTGCTCGGAGCGGGTGTCCCCGGGGGCAGGCTGGGTGTCACGGCTGGTGCTGGAGGTATTTGGCCAGGACCGTGGGGATCTCCAGCTCTCCGAGGGCGGCCGGGCAGCCGGGCTGCTTCAGGAGACGCCTCATGGCCAGCCGGGATTGGGACAGCAGGGATTTGGGATGAGCTGTGGGAGGAAAATCACACGGTCACCTTCAAGACACGCAGCCCTGCTCCCCTCCAACCCGGCTTTATCCAAAGGAAAGGACGAGGATTGACCAAACCACACTGGGTTGGGACTAAATGAACTTAAAGGTCCCTTCCAACCCAAACCATTCCATGATCCTATGAAAACAGCCTCTGTGCTGGAGCTGGGACTGTGGACTCGGGCACGAGCTTCCACGGGAGATGGGCATGGGGAGGAAATCTTCCACCCCCACATGGAAATAAGTGCAGGATTTTCAGCTTGGGCAGCACAGGAGAGCCCAAGCTGAGCAGCAGCAAGGAGAGGAAGGGTGGAAAGCAGCCTGTGACCCAATGAGCGAGTGGAAAACCAGGCTGTGGGAATCATGGAATCACAGAATGCTTTGGATTGGAAGGGACCTTAAACATCATCTTATTCCACGAGCAAGGACACCTTCCACTATCCCAGGCTGCTCCAAGCCCCATCCAGCCTGGCCTGGGACACGTCCAGAGATCCAGGGACAGGGATGGGGTGGCCACAGACCCACACAGCCCAGCGATGCTGCAAGGGAAACCGAGGCTGAGGGAACACCTGGCTACAGCTGTTGGGAAGCAGAGGGAGAGGGAAGCAGAGCCCAGCCGTGCCCGTTCCATCGTGGGGCTCGCAGCCACGTCACCTCTGGCCTGCAGCAGCAGCTCCAGCCCCTCGCTGCGCGGGGCCGCGCCGTCCCGGCCGAGGTTGGGCAGGTACACGTTGGCCCCGAAGTCGATGAGCAGCCTGATGAAGTCGCTGTGGCAGCCGTGCCTCAGGCACGTCTCCAGCAGGGTCTTGGGCTCGCGGATCTGCGCCAGGACGCCCTGCTCGGTGCAGTTGTAGTCGGGGTCGGCGCCGTGCAGCAGCAGCAGGCGGAAGCACTCCAGGTGCCCGTAGGCGGCCGCCAGGTACAGGGGCCCCGAGCAGGCCACCGAGTTGGCCGCCCACTCGGGCAGCCGGGCCTGCACGTTGGCCTCGGCGCCGTGCTCCAGCAGCTGCCGCAGGATGTCCGCGTGGCCGTCCCTGGCGGCCAGCAGCAGCGGCGAGCAGTTGTTGTAGACGCTGCCCGCGGGGCTGGCGCCGGCCTCCAGCAGCACCCGCACGCACTCGCGGTGGCCGTTGCTGACCGCCACGAAGAGCGGGGTCTGGGCCTTGACGTCCAGGCTGTCCACCTCGGCCCCGTGGGCCAGCAGCACCCGCAGGCTCCGCACGCAGCCCCAGGTGGCCGCCAGGCGCAGGGGGGTGCTGGGGACGCCCCAGCCGCTCCTGCGGTTGATGAGCCTCTTGTACCTGTCCTGGGACAGGAGCCTGTCCAGCGTTTCGTGGTCGTCCTCGCACACGGCCCGGCTCAGCTCCTTGCTCTCCCCGCTGTCCTCCTCGTCATCCCTGGGCTGCAGCAGGGAGAACATTTTGTTGATGTCCATGAGGCTCATTTTGTCGGCTCTGTGCTCCATGTGCCGCTTTCATCGTCAAGGATGAGGCCGAAGATCTACAGGACAGCAGAACCAGCACCAGCCCCGGGTTAGAAGCAGCCCTTGACACCAACAGCTGCATTTTAGTGTAAGTTTATACTCAACATGAGGAAGACTCTCCAAAAAATGGACAAAGAACATTGGATGAGGATGCTGCTGATGTGCTCCTGGCCCTGGCACCACGGTGAGGAAATCCACGTGGGCAGAGGGCTGAGGGAACAATGGAGCTCAGTGTTGTAGTGGCTACGTGGGTCATGATCCCCTAAAATCATGGTTGGGGTTGGGAGGACCTTAAAGCCCAGCCAGTGCCACCCCTGCCATGGGCAGGGACACCTCCCACTGTCCCACGCTGCTCCAAGCCCCATCCAACCCGGCCTGGGCACTGCCAGGGATCCAGGGGCAGCCACGGCTGCTCTGGGCACCCTGTGCCAGGGCCTCCCCACCCTCCCAGGGAACAATTCCTGCCCAATATCCCATCCATCCCTGCCCTCTGGCACTGGGAAGCCATTCCCTGTGTCCTGTCCCTCCAGGCCTTGTCCCCAGTCCCTCTCCAGCTCTCCTGGAGCCCCTTTAGGCCCTGGAAGGGGCTCTGAGGTGTCCCTGGAGCCTTCCCTTCTCCAGGTGAGCACCCCCAGCTCTCCCAGCCTGGCTCCAGAGGGGCTCCAGCCCTGGGAGCAGCTCCGGGGCCTCCTCTGGACTCGCTCTAGCAGCTCCACGTCCTTGTGAGGGATGGATCCAGTGAGGGATTTGGGGAGGAAGGGTGGGAGTGCTGAGCCGATCACACCGAGTGGGACTGAACCCCGCCAGCTTTGCTGGGCTCTGGACATAGGACGTGGCCTCAGGGACCGGGGGACAACGGGGACAGGAATGGGACGTCCCGGCTGGCACCTGAGCAGCTGGAAACGCTCGGGCTGGGCAGAGGAATTTCTCGGCAGCCCTGAGGCATTTCCCTGGGAGAGGCGGCGGAGGCAGAGCTGGGGCTGAGCTGCCCTGGGAGCAGCCGGGGCGCTGCACGAGCGGTTCATTAGCGCAGCAAACAGTTAATTAGCGCAGGAGCTGCCCGAGCGATCGGCCCCGTTCTGCACCCGAGGCTGTCGGTGCCGGGCACCCACGGGGGACCTGTCCCACATCACCACGGGGACACGGCCACCAGCACGGCTGGGGGAACTGGGACGAGTCCGATGGCAGCAAAGCTCTGCTGGGCTGCCCCCGTTAGCCCAATTTCCAGAGAAACGTGGGGAATTCACTCTGCTGCTCTGCATCAGACACACCATTAATGAGCTCTGGGGCTTTGGGATCACCCCACCCCCATGGATCCTGGGGTGGGGGGGTTACTGCAGATTTGGGTCAAAAAGAGAGTTATGTTCCCAGTTATCTTCCCAAGGAAATGGTGTGGAAAAGGGAACGAGCAGCTCTAACACCTCCTGCACAGAACACACAAATGGCATCTCCGAAGGGAGGCTCCTTGGGCAGCCTGAGCTCTCGTGTGGGGACCTGAGGGAGGTTCCTCAACCAGAAGAGCCCAAACCAAAGTTCATGGGGTCACAAAAAGGTTTTTGGCTTGGAAGAGAACTTAAAGCTCATCTCATCCCACCCCTGACACCTTCCACTGTCCCAGGCTGCTCCAAGCTCCGATGTCCAACCTGGCCTTGGGCACTTCCAGAGCCCTGAAGAGAGGCTGTGACAGAGCACACAGAGCCCACGTTTGTCCCTCGGGCTCCCGGTCCCCTTCCCTCGCCCGCCCAGGGCCCAGTGCTGCCTCCTTACCTGGGGTGTGGGGGATGCTCAGAGCACCTGAGGCCTGGGGGGTCCCATGGGGAGTCCTGCCGTGGTTTAACCCAAAATGAGGAGTGAAGGAGAGGATCTGGCAGAGCTGGGATGGACAGGGCTGTGTGGGGCCGGGGCTGTGGAGCTCACAGCTGAAATGCCACGGCGGGACCCGGCTGGGGCTAATTTTAGCCCCTCTGGGGTTTTATCTTACCACTTCCATTCTTGGAAAGCTCCCCCTGGGTAAATATAGAGAGGGCAGCAGGGTGGGGGGAGGCTGGGACAGCTGCTGGAGGCTGCTCGACCCCTCTGAGCACACACAAAGCTTTTTCTCCGCTGTTTCCTCGCAGAAATCGCAGGGAACGGGGCGGTTTGGGGTCCCTGCCAGGGCAGCACCGGCCTCTACCTCACCTTGGCTGCTGCCTGGCACTCAAATTCCCTCTTAACCCCTCTCCTGCCCTCCTTCCCCTTTCCAGAGTGACACAAATGGTCATCTGCAACCTCCAAAATGATTTATTAAACACCAGAAGGACAAAAGGTGCTGAAGATGGGTCCAGATTTCCCCGCCTTGGGCCGCTCTCGGCTGCACCTGCCAGAAAGAACCACAGCCACGGCTTCCCGAAGCTAAACAGGACCCAGGAGGGCAGGAAACCTCCCAGGGCAAACAAAAGGAGTGGGGAGCAGCACCGGGGCTCTTATCAAAAGCTGTCAGCTGGGAAGTGCAATCCTATTTTATCCAGCTCCCTTTAAACCTCCTCCAAACTCCTCGGTGGTGGAGCAGGAACGGGCCGAGGTTTGAGGCGGCCTTATCACGGCGTGAGATAAGGAGAGAGACCCGAATTACCCAGCAGGAAAATCCCCACTGCTGCCAGGAGTGAATTCGGGGTGTGATGTGTGCTGTCCCCGTGTCACCACCAGGGTCCCGGTTTGGAGCCTCCCCGGGGAAAGCCTGGAATGCAGGAAAAGGGTCAATATCGATTCCGTTCCGACTTTGGGCTTCCCCGGAGTTTCCCTCTCCGAATTCACTCCAGAAGGGATTATTGATTGCTTCACCAAGGTCCATTCCCAAAGGCAGCGGTGTGAATGGAAGGGTGGAGGTGGATGAACCCCGGGGCAGGAGCTCGGGGGAGTTCGGGGTTGTTTTTACTGAAGCTGCGACCACAACAGGGGTGCTGCAGCCACAAAAGCCAAGCCTGGCTGGAAACCCCTTCCACAAAGCACAGAAATCAAAGCAGCCATTAAACAGACAGAGTGTTATAAAGGGGGAAAAAAGGGAAGGCAGGCAACAGAAGTGTTAGAAAATGTGAAATGTAGGAAACTTGGAGATGAAAGGGAAATGCTTGAATGGCAAATTAATGATAAACTGCTTATTCTTTTGTTGTCGCTGCTGCTGTTTAGTTGTTAACCAAGGAAGATCTTAGGAACAAGAGCAGCTCTGTGGTGAGGAGCAGATTAAACCCCGTCCTAACGAGGCAAACCCCAGAACCCCCCCGGCCGGAATCCCACACGGACACGCTCCGGGAGCTCCCGCCGCAGGAACCTGTTCCTGACATCCCATGGGGATATTTCCAGCAGCAGAGCCCGATTAACCCCACCAGGAGCCCAGGCAGAGCTGACAGACCAGCCTGACCCACCTGGGATGAGCTTCCCAACGCTTCAAACCCCAGGGAAGGACGAGGAGTCGGGAAAAGCCTCCACCTTCTGCCTGAGCTCAGGGCCCGAGCCAGGGGCTGACCTGGCCTCTGCTCCGGGCAAAGCAGCTCCCGATCAGCTCCCTGTTAATTGGGGAAGAATTAGAGGGCAGAAGGGTATTTAATTCCAGTCAATGAGGTTTTTTGGGAAGGTAAATCCTGTCCAGAGTTGCTTCCATTAAAGAGATTATCGTTATTAACGCAGCTGAAGAGAGCTAATGAGCTTGTGGATTTAGCAGGGCTAAGCAGTTAAAAGTTTTGAGCTAAACAGTCCCAAATAAATGATTTTGCAGGGATTAGGGATTTACCAACAGTGCTCAAGGTCGGGAAAGCAGAGTTGGGGAGCGGGGCTGTGGTGCCTCCTGTCTTTGGGCCGGGAGTCGCTGTCCCAGCAGAGCTTTGGGCTCTGGACTCGCCCTCTGTGCCCTCACATCTGCTCCCAGCACTCCAAAACTCAGCCCCGGGGTGTCCCCCGGCTGCCCGCTCACCACACAGCATGGAAGTGGCTCCTCCCGCCCCGGGATCCAGGTGTTATCCAGAAATTATCCAGGTGTTATCCAGGAATTATCCAGCTCAGCATCCCTTGGCTGCAGCACACATCCCCCCAGGGCCCTGCTGGTGGGAATTCCCAATCTGCTCCGTGCATCAACACACAAACCACGGGGTTAGAAAGGAAGGAGGAGTCCAGCAATGGTTCTTCTCCTCCACGAGTCATTCCTTGAGGAATTCGGGCAGTATTGGAGCTCCAGGAGTTCAGCTCTCTGATTCCGCTGCCTTCGGGGAGCCCCTTCCCTTCTGGAAAATGGGATAAAAGGATGGGTTGTGTTGGGAGGGGCCTTAAAATCCATCCATTCCCACCCCCTGCCGTGGGCAGGGACACCTCCCACTGTCCCAGGCTGCTCCAAGCCCCAATGTCCAGCCTGGCCTTGGACACTGCCAAGGATCCAGGAGCAGCATCCCACAACTCTGCAGGTCCATCCATGGGGATTTTTGGTTATTTATAGATTTTTATCAATTCCCATTCACACTGGATCCCTTCCCTCTCTCCCACAGCCCCAAGATCAGTTGTTGAGAGAGAGGTTTTGTATCCCCCCCATCCCCTGCACTCCCCCAAAGGGAAGGAAAACACAAATTCCAGGAGAACACTGCAATCCACGAGCTGTTTGCAGGCAGGAGAAACTCCAATTTCCACACCTTTTGTCCAAACTTCCCCCAAATTAAATCGCACTTTTATCAATTCTAGCCAGTGTTAATGCTAATAATCCAATTAAAGGCAAGGCGAGTCTAATTGAGTAAATGAAGGATTTCACTGGCAGCATTAAGAACATTTAAAATCAGCAAGAAAGGGAAGAAGCCTGTGAAACACCCAGGGACTGAGGATACCCCAGTGCCAGGCCCGTTTTATTGCCTGAAAACATAGAAAAGAGCCATTTTTAAGGTGGAAAATATTCATCAGGGGCTGGCTGACGGGTCTGGAGTCTCTTCCCAGCGTTCACAGGGAAGTTTTGTACCTGGAATCTCCCTCTTGAGCATCTTCCCATCTCAGCTGAGGTTGTCTGCACTTAAAAACTTCAGCACCTCTCTATCCACGATGGAAAAAGAATGGGATAAGAGAGGATTTTTCCAGGGCACCATCAGCAGTCGGGGCTGTGGATTCTTCACTCTGAAGCCATCAGAAAAAATCTCTTCACTGCACCCACGAAGGTTGGACTCAGCTCCTTCCAGAAGCTCTGGGTGCTCCTCAGAAAGCTTTGGAAGTCAGCCTGGAGACGGCTGTGGCCAGGTGAGTGAGGGACAGACAACTCTCCAGGAGCAAGGGAACACTGAGGAGATACTTGGGTTTAACACAGAAAGAAAAGTCTAAATAAAAACCCTTCCAGAGTAGCACAGTTTGCAGAAGACACAGAGATTTAATACAGTTCCATTGGTTAGATTCCCCTTTTTCCATTGGTTAGATTCCCTTTTTCCATTGGTTATATTCCTTTTTCCCATTAGTTATATTCCCTTTTCCATTGGTTAGATCCCTTTTTCCCATTGGTTAGATTCCCTTTATTCCATTAGTTATATTCCCCTTTTTCCAATAGATTCCCTTTTTTTTTCCATTAGTTATATTCCTTTTTCCCATTGGTTATATTCCCTTCTATCCATTGATTAGATTCCTTTTTCCCATTAGTTATATTCCCTTCTATCCATTGATTAGATTCCTTTTTTCCATTGGTTAGATTCCTTTTTCCCATTAGTTATATTCCCCTTTTTCCATCGGTTAGATTCCTTTTATCCACTGGTTAGATCCCTTTTTTCCCATTAGTTAGATCCCCTTTTTTTCCATTGGTTATATTCCCTTTTTCCCATTAGTTATATTCCCTTTTTTCCATTGGTTATATTCCCCTTTTTCCCATTAGTTATATTCCCTTTTTTCCATTGGTTATATTCCCCTTTTTCCATTAGTTATACTCCCTTTATTCCATTATATTCCCCTTTTTCCAATAGTTAGATTCCCTTTTTTTTCCATTAGTTATATTCCTTTTTCCCACTGATTGGATTCCTTTTTTTTCCCCATTGGTTATATTCCCTTTTTCCCATTGGTTACATTCCCTTTTTTCCCATTAGTTAGATTCCCTTTTTCCCATTGGTTACATTCCCTTTTTCCCATTGGTTAGATTCCCCTTTTTTCATTGGTTAGATTCCCCTTTTCCCACTGGTTATATTCCCTTTTTCCTTTGGTTAGATTCCTTTTTTTCCATTGCTTATATTCCCCTTTTCCATTAGTTATATTCCCCTTTTTCCATTAGTTAGATCCCTTTTTTCCCATTAGTTAGATTCCCCTTTTTCCATTGGTTAGATTCCTTTTTCCATTAGTTGTATTCTCTTTTTTCTATTGGTTAGATTCCCTTTTTCCCATTAATTAGATTCCCATTTTCCCACCGGTTATATTCCCCTTTTTCCAATAGTTAGATCCCCTTTTTTCCACTGGTTAGATTCCCTTTTTCCTATTAGTTATATTCCCTTTTTTTTTCATTAGTTATATTCCCTTTTCCCATTGGTTATATCCCCTTTTCCCATTGGTTAGATCCCTTTTTGGGTTGTTTTTAAGACCCTGCAGTGCCCCAAACCAGGGCCATCACCCCGTTTCTGTTCAGTCGAGGGGAAGCGGCTCCACACTCACTTCATTCATTAAGATCCTTTCATCCACTTCACCTTTCCAAGTGTGGAATTCTGAGTTAACTCCCAATAAACAGAGCAGCCAGTTCCTTTAAAAAGGCAAGGAGTTTATTTTTGTAGGGAATAAAAATACCTGCAATCCAAGTGAGACTCCATGGGACACACAGAGAGAACAGACACAACTCTCCTCTGGACAAGAGCGGGTTTGGGACCGAGCTGCCCCCAGAGCCATCGGGGCACGTTCCAAACACGAACGTCCCTCAGCCCTGACACACACAACAACAGCAACAGGGACATTCCCAGCCAGCACCACACACGGTTTTAGGGACATTCCTACAAGGATCAGCTTGGGGACGACAAGGAAAACGCAGCCGTGGGATGGGATCCGGGGCCGAGTCCCTCCAGTAGTTTCTGCTACATGGAATAGGTGGAAATACAGAGAAATGACAGAAAAACAGCCCCTCGGCCCTGCCCTGCTCCTGCAGCTCCCAGCAGGGCACGTTAATTAATGTCATTAGCAAACCTGCCCTAACGAACGGCCCACCTGGCTGCCTGGCCCCAAACACAGGCTCCAACATCCCCCGCTTCCTCAGCTAATTAACCAAGTGCTGGCTGATAATTAAAGCATAAATAGGGCATTCGGAGCAGGTTCTTCCCCCAGGGAATGCCTGGATGTGCCTGAGGGGTGGATGGAAAGCAGGAAGAGCTGGGATAGGTCCCTATAAAAACCACCCCAGCCCTCAGCACAGAGCAGAGGGGATGGACAGGAGAGGAAAACACATTTGGAATTCTCCTGCTCACTCCTGGGTGTCTGGCCAGGAAATTCCTTTGGGGTCTGAGGCTGCCCAGGGCCAGGCCTGCCAGGAGCTGCAGGGCAGCAGTGCCTGCAACAGGAGCTCTTCCCTTTCCAACACTTTTCCTGGGCTGCCTCAGCTTTGGGAGCACTTCCCAGGGCTCGCTGCTTCCAGAGCCGATGGAAACAGCAGCCACGGGGCTGCTCCACACCACCATTCCCACCTGGAGCCCCCCAGCTGCTGCTTCCAGAGCCGATGGAAACAGCAGCCACGGGGCTGCTCCACACCACCATTCCCACCTGGAGCCCCCCAGCTGCTGCTGCTTCCAGAGCCAATGGAAAAACCAGCTATGGGGCTGCTCCACACCACCATTCCCACCTGGAGCCCCACAGCTGCACCCAGAGATCCTGGGCAGCTCTGGGAACCTTCAGCTCCTGACAAACCCCACTCTGCAGGACTGGGGAAGTTTCCTGAAGCTTCCTAAAGCTCCCTCCAAGCCCATCTCCTCCTCTATCCCAGTCAGGGTGGCTCTGGATCAGAGCAGGTGGATTTTTATTCCAAGGAATTAACTTGGAAAGGCGATCACTAAGCACAGGGACAGACCAGGAGTAAATCAGACCTAAAAGCTTTCCCAAACTGCTTTTCCTCACCCTCAAAGAGGCCACAGAGAACTAAAACCATGGACAACCCAATTATTCCCACTTTTTCCCTGCAGAGCAAACAGCACCAGTCGGATTTTCTCTCCCACAGGTGACAACTGCAAAAGAAAACCCACTTAAGAACCCACAGAATGAAGTTCACATTAAAAACATTTCAAATGAAGCTCCACGAGTCCCCCTTGTGCTTCAGAGTGTGACAGGCACTGGCCCACTACAAGGTTACACCTGGTTGTAGCTCAGGAGGCACTGGGAACAGGCAGGAAGCCATGGAATGTCCTGGAGAAGCCACGGAATGTCCTGGAGAAGCAGGAGCAGCTCCAGAAAAGGGAGAGTTTCACACAAGCAGAGCTCATCTGCAGCAAATCAGATCCCTCCTCCCTCCCAGTTCTCCCAGGCACAGGAATCCAAGTGGAAAGAAGTTGCATTACTCCAAATAAAAGCAGGATTTCTGACCTCACAAAGCAGGGATGCTCCCCTAGGAATAAATAAGTTGCAGTAACTTTGCCCGGCAGCAGCAGATTCCCACATAACAGCTTCTCCACTCCTTTCACACTTCCAGGGAGCAGAGAGTCCGGGCCCTGCTGCCAGCAGGACACTCCAGGAGCAGGGAACACGGCTCTTCTGGGAAGCAGATCCCACCTGAGCTCAGCACACGCCGCAGTGCTCTGAGCAGCTCCTCAGTTTTGCTCTTCCAACAGCCCAGAGTCGCCAGCAAACCCAAAAAGCTTCTTGTTCCTTGGTTTTCAAAGCATGAGCTCGTGGAAAAGAGAGGAAACCCTGGAATGTTCTCCAGCTCCTAAATCCCAGCACCAGCATGAAAGACTCTTAATACACTGCAGCCTTTGCCTGGGCCTGTACACACGAAATCCAAGAGGTTTAAAAGACATGAATTTTTGGTTCTGGCTCTGTTTTGCCACTGGAGTTAAAAGCAGCGAGGTTACTCCAAGCTTACACCACCTGCAAGTTCTGAGTAAGCTGCTGGTGGCTGCCCACACCTGTAGGAACACTGGAGTTCTGTGGAGACGTCAGTTTTAGGAACAAGGAAAGATTATTAAACTCCTCCACTGGCAATTCCAAAGGCAAAGCAACACATAAACGTTTACAGGAGCCCTCTGCAAGCTGGATTTGTACAGTAATTAACCATGGAATCTTTAAGTCCTTCAGTAGTCAATCAAAACCCTCTCCAGGTTTGTCTCTCTAATGAAAATCAGGGAATATACTAAAGATATTAAAAGAACTGATGATCCATAGAATAACTGGTCCTAAAAAGGGCCTGTCTTGGCCTCATGTCCCATTTTCTCTCAGAATTTGGGGATGGATGGCACCCATTACCCCCTGGAAAGGAGAGACAGGGCTGATCCATCAGTCACACCTGGGTCAGTATTCCAGGTGATCAGAAGATTGATTTTTAATCCATCACCCCTTGTGGCTCCCACTCCTTCCTTGACAACAACTTTAAATAAAGTCTGACAAACCCTCAATATTAAAAAGCTTCCTCTTTGCCATTCCAGGCAGTGGAGAAACTCTGTGGTTTTTTTTTCCTCGGGTCTTGTGGTGTGCTTAATAAAATAGGTATTTTCTTACCCAAAACGAGCCACTCGGGGAGGTTTTGGTTGGTTTTTGGACACTGGATCCACCCAGTGATTTCACCGTGGGTTAAAAGCACATGAGCACAGTTATGGCATTTTCTGGTGTTGTTTTGGAATGTTCCTACTTTTACTGGACATTGGGAAGGCTCAAATATTTTCAGTTGGCTTCCAAATTTTTTATAAAAGACAAAAACCTGTCGGAAAACTTAATGGCAGCACCTAATTTAAACAAGGGATTGAAAAGAGAGCAGAGAAGCATCCAGGATTGAGCTGGGCAAGGGCATTCTGTGCAATTCAGCACAGAACAAGGACTGTGGCACAGCTTTCCTGGGGGGGTGAATCCTCCAAGCCCCCAAGGCCACACCATGATCTCAGAAATGTCCTCAGGCCCTGACCTTGATAAGCAGCACCCTGAGCTTATCAGGAACACAGGCTGCTCCCAGGGCTGGAGAACAAATCCTGGAATCTGTTTTTTCTTGCCTGAATAACCCAAGTGGAACATTTTTGTCATTGACCTTTCAAAGGAAGATATTGACCCAAGCTGCAGCCGGGCTGGAAAGTGACTCTGACTAAAACCAACTCTCTTACAACTCTATAAACAGGGAACTCGAGGGGAATTTTTCCCAGGGATACACCTGGACGTGGTCCTTGGGGCTGTGCCAGAGCCAAAGCACTGGGAATGCTGCTCTCCTGGATCCTGGAGTACTTTAGATTTTTAAGTTCAGCCTCTAAAGGAGCTCCTGTTGTGCTTATAGGAAACTCTACATAAAAGCCTTGCTCAGTTCCTTACCTGCTGACTCTCTGCTGTTGAATTTAAGTGCTGCTACTGATCCTCTGAATTCCAGGAACCCTTTAGGCCTGACCTGTTGATAATTGCAGGGCTCAGTCTGGCAGGTTGGTCCACTCTGAGCCTCGTGACTCAACAAGAGGATCTCCCTCATTCCTTTTCACCCTGAGCCTTTTCCTTCCCCAGCCTCCACGTTGGCTGATTTTAGTTTTAGATTGCTCGATTTTCTCGTTTGGTTTTTCTCTGTGTGCTTTAACCATTTAATAAGTAACAGAGTGAGCCTTGCCAATGAATTTGGCCACACTTTCTGATATCCAACCTGCTTTTGCTGATGCCTCTCCCAAGGATTCTTTGGGTGGCCTTTTTTGTGACACCCAATCCCTGGGGAGAGAAGTCCTCGTTCCTTCTGTTTCTTCCCAAGTTCGTTGCCATGAGAGATACTGTTCATGAGACAGACAAAACATCCCTAAAGTTCCAGGAATGTGGGCATTCCCTAGAATCACTCAGCAAGTGATTTCATCATTTTAGGCCCCATTTCAATAACAGAACACAGCCCATCTGTAATTGCTGTCTCATCAATGACTCCAGCTTGGAACAGAGTTACTCTCTTGCTTCAGTTTAACCAAGATCATAAAATAAGAGAGAAGGATTCCACAGAAGTGTTCTCCTGTCTTTCCTCATTTCCAATCCTGCCTCTTATCACCAATCCATGTGTTCCGGGCCGGCTCTGGGGCTTGCTGCACTCCCAGCAATAAAGGAGGTCCATGAAAGCTGATTCTTCAAGAGGTCAGCTCGGAAAGAAGCCACTGAACTCAGGGGATCAGCAAAAAACCCTGGAGGAGCTGCAGCAGGAGAAAACCTCCTCAAAAACACTGACTACAGACAGGAGCCAACACCACACTCCAAACTCCAACACGAGAACAGCAATGGCCTGGCTGGACACTGACACAGTCTCAGAAAAGGCACAGGGGGTTTGGTTCTGTGTAACAAATATGCATAGGAAACAAAACATGAATCAGTTCTGCTACAAGGCAAGGGTCCATGCAGAGATTCATTCACAGCTAAGAAAGGTTGGGGGTTTTTTTTATCATTTGAAGACAGACTGAAAGTTTTTCTCGTTTTAAGATGACCTTGGACCACCACTGAGAACAGAAGGATTTGCATCCTTCCTCCTGCGGTTACAAACACGGCCCAGCTCCTCATGGAGCTGGCCATGAACACCAGAGCTGGCAGGCAGCCCTGACCCTCAGGAATACAACGTGTTCCCACTGAAAGCCAAGTCCTCAGGAATGCCAGGCAGCCTCCTGGCAGCTCTGCATCACCTGAGCTGCAGGAGCCGTGCCCCACGGCAGCTGCTCCCCCAGCCCTGCACACCCCTACTCACACTCAGCTGCAAGTGGGGGCTGCAGCAGCTCCCCAGAGCTTCTCCCAGCAGCTCCCAGAGCTCATCCCTGGTGCTGAGCCTGCCCATCTCCCATGGAGGTGCCGAGATCCCGGGGCTGGGCTGGGCTCTCCTTGTGCTTCTGGTGGCCCACGGAGGGGCCATTGCTCAGCACAGGGGCTGCTCCCTCTCCACAGTCCTGAGGAGGGGTTGGGGCTTTGGCAGCAGCAGGTCCTGCCTCGGGTGAGGAGCAGCCTTCGCTGGGCAAGGGGCCGTCGAGGAAAGGGAGCTTCTGCACAAATAGAAAGGCATAAAAACAAATAATTAATACCCAGATGCCAGAGATGGACAAAAACCAGGTGTCAACACAACAGCCCTGTGGCAGGGCCTCTTTTCCAGCTCTGCATTCCAGCACTGAAGTACCTGGACACAGATCCTGCCATGTCTGACACAAACATCAGAAACACNTGCCATGTCCAGCATCACCACCACAAACACCCCGACACAGATCCTGCCATGTCTGACACAAACACCAGAAACATCTGGACACAGATCCTGCCATGTCCAGCATCACCACCAGAAACACCTGGACACAGATCCTGCCATGTCCAGCATCACCACCAGAAACACCTGGACACAGATCCCCACATACCTGATCCAAATATCAGTGTTTAATTAATAAAGCTGAAGTTTTCAGCATTCACATTACCCTAGCAAAGGACACTGATAGTCCCCTCCCTGGTGTATTTGAGATATTGTATTTTAATTTGTTTGAGGGTGTTTGGGGTTTTTAACACACACAGCTTTCTCACTGAACCCCTCATTTTTACCCAGCTGGTTGGAACAACTCCTCAGTGTCCCAGTAATCCCAGTTCCACTTTCCAAACCCACCAGGGGATATGAAACCCCTCGTGCCTCACGTTTTCCAGCTCGGACGCGTTGTCCTCCAGTGTCACCTTCTGGCTCATGCAGCTCAGCAGCTGATCCAGCACACACTGCTTCGGGTGCATGCCCTTGTCAAAGCGATTGTACATCCCACACCAGAACCTCAGGAACAGGGAAAGGGCCATTAGGGGATCAGCTGGACACTATGGGATCAGCTGGACACTATGGGATCAGCTGGACATTACTGCCAACAAATAGATGCTGGCTAATATTTTTAATAAATCGAGATCACTAATTGATTTTAAAACCTGCCACAACCCTGGACTAGAAAATTCAGTAGCAATGGGCAACTTTAATTCTTAAAGTTAAAAAACCTGGCAGTAAATATTAGAATAGGATGAAAATACCTTTTTTTTTTTTTTTTTAATAGCAGATTTACTGGAAGCTTGAGCAGTTTATCTTCCAGTCCTTGGTTTGGCCAACCTCCCAACTTTTATTTGCACACAAAGCACTTAAAATCCCATTTTCATCCCCCTCTCTCTCAGCAGGGCCCAGGAGTGAGGCAGAAACAAAGCAAAACTCCCCAGATCTGTTGTGACACCCTGGGCAATGAAACAGACCTGGCAACCAGAGCCTGCTCTGGGGAAAAACCCTGAACTGGGCACTGAAATTCCTGCCTGAAAGACTTCCTTAATATACATTAAAAAGGAGGAAAAGAGGAACTTTTTGAAACATTTGATGTGACAGAGCAAGCAGTCAGAGGGGGTGTGTGGTTCTAGCTGAAGTTCTGCTTTTCCTTGCCTTTCCCCACCCTCTTTCTCAACACCAAATTAAAAATACCACTTTCAATTACAGCATCTGAATTTATTTAACCTTTGCCCTGCTCCTCGTAGTTTATGTCTGAGGAATGGAGGGGAAAGGTAAAACAAACCAAGCTCATCAGTGCTAATTTATTTGATTTAACCTGAGTTATCAATCTACATTACAATGAAAGAAATGTCCCCCCCTCCTTCCCCTTGGTAACTGAGCAACTTACTGGAAACTGAAAGGTAGAGTGTTTGGTTGGAGCTCTTTGTAAGCTGTAAACCCTCTGTACAAAGGGTTCCTCAACTCCTGCTTCCTCTGTAAGAGGAAAGGCCACAGAGAATGGGTCTTCTCAAAGATTCTGGCAAGCACAAAGAACATCTGATCAATAAAAAAGGCAGCGAGTGCATGAATAACTGCAGGTGTTGGGAGGAGAATTCGATTAAGGGAGATGAGAATTACTTTTATGCTGGATCTGATTGATTTCATAAGGAATCATCACTGAGGAATTAAAATGGACACTCTCCTGTCCAGAAGGGATCTCTGCAAGTTATTACTGTGATCCAAACTAAAACATCTTTTTTTGGGACATAATTCATATTCTTTTGGGATAGAATTCATATCCTTTTGGGATAGAATTCATATCCTTTTGGGATAGAATTCACATCCTTTTGGGATAGAATTCATATTCTTCTGGACAGAATTCATACCCTTTTGGGACAGAATTCATACCCTTTTGGGACAGAATTCATATTCTTCTGGGATAGAATTCATATCCTTTTGGGACAGAATTTATATTCTTTTGGGACAGAATTCATACCCTTTTGGGACAGAATTTATATTCTTTTGGGACAGAATTCATACCCTTTTGGGACAGAATTCATACCCTTTTGGGACAGAATTCATATTCTTCTGGGATAGAATTCATATCCTTTTGGGACAGAATTCATATCCTTTTGGGATAGAATTCATACCCTTTTGGGACAGAATTCGTATCCTCTTGGGACAGAATTCATACCCTTTTCTCACACTGGTTGAAGGGTACCATTGTTTTGATAGACGGTTGTGCTCTACAATCTCCAGTTCCATAAAACACACCCATCCTTGCCCCCTTTTCACACATTCCAAGGGATTTGTGGCCTGCTGGCTCCACAGGCTCCCAGCTCACCTGAGTTCCTCCCTCTCCTTGTGGCAGGTGCCCAGGAAGTTGCCAAACTGGCAGGAATAAACGTGGTCATGGATCTCGAGCAGGAAGCGCTCGTTGAACTCGAAGGAGCAGGGGAACTGCTGCATGAGCTGCCACACGCACTCCACAAACTGGGTGAACACAGGGGACACCTCTTTGGGGTCCCCATCCAGGTGGCCACACCTAGAGAGATGCAAAAACCAGGATAAATCCTTTGTCACCCCTCACCATTAAACAGCTGGGAAGTTTTCTTCCAGGTCAAGTTTATGCTTTGAACTTGGGAGAAGTCCTGACAAAGTGGCTGAGATCTTCTCCCAGGAGGTGACTGCAGAATTAACAGGTCTTGTTGGAGCATTATGGATGGATCAGGCTGCCCAGAGCGGGGTCACCATCCCTGGAAGTGTTCAAGAAATGTGTGGATGTGGCACTTGGGGACATGGGTTAGTGCTGGTTGATGGGTGAACTCCATGATCTTGGAAGTCTTCTCCAACCTTCGTGATTCTGTGATTCCATGATTAGCACTCCTCAAATAATACAATTTTGCAGGTGGGAAAACCCCCACAATTCAAACAATGATTTTGGAAAGCAATAAAAAAGCAGTGATGAAATATCAGCCTTAGCAGATACTGGCTCTAAGTCACCAAAGCCAATCTTTTCCAAATGTTTTCTCCATTTCAGTTTTTCCTGGATCCCCTAAACCTGCAGACACTGTTTTGGTTTCACTCCCCCCGGGGGAACGTGCCCCTCTCACCTGTGGGAGAACTTGTGGCCCATTGCAATCCACTCCTTTTCTATCAGGACCTGCAGGTTCAAAACAGGGATTAAGAAAAGAGCATTACTTTGGTTAAAAAAGCCAAATGAAGCCTTTGATGTTAAAGCCTAAAAAGCTGACAACCTGCTGACCCTACTGCTATAAATATATCCCCAGAAATCAATGGAAACGGGAATTGTGATTTATAGATTATCCAGTTACCAAGGCAATGGCACTGCTGGAATCAGAACTCATTTCCAAAGTACCATTTTGAGGGAGTTTCCACGTTATTAAAATCATAATATATAAATATATTGAACTTAAAAAATTAACAGCTTAATATTACACCGTGCTGCTTAATTTGGGCAAGATTATTGTGATATTCAGCAAAATAAATCAGCAACTGGAGTTCAACAAATGTTTAACAGACAGAAAGAAATACATGAAGCACAGCTGTGTAATGAGGAGTTCAGGAGGAAATCAGAACTATGTGGCATTTTTTCTTTTAAATAGATGCCTGCAGTTATAGAAAATAATAAGGAAGCAGCATTTTCCTTACAGATGTCTCCCAAGGAACCCCATGACTGAAGCTGCATCCATTATTACTTTGCTGGATCATATCTAAAGGTAATTCCTGCTATCATCATCCAGATGAAGAGAAGGAAGGCAGAAACCCACAAGAGTTCTTACAAAACTTCATTTCTATTGCTTTTTGAATTTCTCCATTCCTCGCGCTGCTGATGAATTCATTTAGGAATAACCCTGTCAGGGGTTTGTGCCTACAAACCATTGCCTCAGAGGACAGACAGGGATGTGTCTGTGTGTCACTGCTCCTAAGCAAAATCCTGGCTCTCAGTTCATGCAGAATTGTTCAGAGACAAAGCCCGGGCAGGTGTTTCACGTGCTGATGGAATTTTAACTGTTAAGGGGCTGCAGTATAATCCAGAAACAAAAATAGAAACCCTAAAACCAGCACGGGATACAAGGAAACTGTCCTGGCACTGGAAGAGGCAAAATCTGCATTGTTCTGATTTCAGGGATTCTTACGAGGAACTCTCCTGAGACAGAGCAGCTCTTCAGGTATTTAACACGAGATGGCTGGAAAGAAACATCACAGGCTGCCCTGAATTCAGGCAGGGATGGCTGCAAATGAACAAAAAGCCTGCACTAGAAGCAAAGGGCCAAGTTAAAATGAAATGGCTTTAAAAAAAGGTGTGAAAAGGTTTGACTGATGGCCAGGGGACAGGACTGAGTTCACCCACGCTCAAATCCCAGCAGATAAGAGACCTGCAGGACAAATTCCTCCACCACTTTTTGGTGGATTGCTGCCAGAGCTGCATCCTTTGCTGAAATCTCTCATTAGTGGCTCCCGTGTAGACGTTGCAGGAAACAAGGATTTGGGAATTGTCAATCAGCTGCTGCCTGCTGCTCACAGCAATTACAGCTCCTTACAGAATCAAAGCTGCTTTATTTAGGTCACCACTGCTCGGCCCAGGAAATGGCCTGAGCCACTTCAGCAGGGCCTGTTTGCACTGGAATTGCAGCGTGTCCTTACCATGAAGCCTTTGAAGGTCCTGTAGAAGGGGTCCAGGAGGAGGCCAGCCAGGGAGCAGACCTGGGCCGTGCGGTCCCAGCCGTCGGAGCAGTGCACCAGCACGCTGGCCCTCTCCTCCCTCACAGCCTGCCAGGGACACAGCACAGAGCTCAGGGAAACGCTGTCCTTCACCTGCTATCGCCCCCAAACCCCAGGGAAATGGTTGGCATCTCTCCTCTGGCCCTTGGGAATGCACCTTTCCATCCAGAGAAGCCCCAGCTAGAACAAAGTGCTGCAGCTGGCTGGTAAAAAACAGCCCCGGAGATCTCAAACCCTTTGGAAGGCCAAGGATTCCCAGGCTCTTCCTCTGAGGAATAAATTTGGGGCACGAGTAAAGAATAATAGTTGGACACCCAGGGATCAGACCTTCAAGAGAAATTAGAAGAGTTGATCCCAACTTCCCCCCATCCCATCCCTTAGGGCAGGAAAGAAACACAGAAGAGTTTCTTGCTTGTGACATGGGAAAATTGTGAGAGAAAACCAACATTTACTACTCACTACTCTCACCACAAACTTCCTGCACACCCTTTACTACTCCTTAGTGACTTCCTTCCTTCTGCCTGACCTGCAAAGCCACCAGCTCTGCAGAAATGAGGACTGTTGAATAATCAAAGTTACAGCGTGTGCATCACACAAAACCAGGAGAAAATAAACAATCCCTCAAATTAAAGCAGAGCAGGGGATGAGTAACGAGCACAGGGTTAGGAGTTGTTTGCAGTGCTATACAGAAAGGTTTACAAAGGTCATTTATTCACATTCTGCCATTTTATGTTTCAAATGAGGTCTAATAAAGGCCAGTTACAATACAGGACACAGGAGCTGTATTGTCCCGGCAGCTGCACGACCCACTTCTGTTCTCCAACATTTCTGGAGAGCTGAGGCCAACCTGAACACCACCTTCTCCCCAGAGCCATCTTGCCAGCCTTGCAGCAGTCCCCAGCACACCAGGAGGCATTTTTGAATCGAGCTGCAGCTGCAGAGCAGCTTTACCTTGGCCAGAAAGACACCTGCATCCATCACAGCCTTGATGTGCCGTAACCAGCCCGAGTTCTCCAGCCCCGTCAGGAAATCGCTCATGGAGGGGGACTTCATCTCACACACTGGGAACAATTACAGGGCAATCAGCTGGCACCGTGCCCACAACAGCCTCCCTTGCACCTCCTCATTATCCCTCCGAAAATTTTAAGTGCTTGCAGCAATATCCTGTCTAAAGGACACAAAATACTGGTTGGGTATTTAAAATTCCTAACTCAAAAATTGCTGGTTGTGGGAGACTTTGAGGCTCTGGAAATCTCCTCCTGCTCTTTGTTTAAAGGGTAACTCATTATTTATTCAGCTGTGTTTTTTCCAGCAGTGAGCTGTTAACTTCACTCTAAATCACCATCACATCTACAACACCTCTCACTCACTCCACAAAGGTTTGAAGTTATTTCTCTCCCTAATTTAGAGACAGAAATAACAAGTCTAACCTTGAAGGCAACTCGGCTGCTCTAATGAAACCCAGCACAGAAAATACTGAGAGTAATAAAGTTCAGAACAGTCCATAAGCCCCAGTGAATGAGATTTTATCACTGCTGGAGAAGAACATGGGAGCAAAAGCGAGTGTTTATTCTGCCTCTTCTCCTACCACAAAATAACTCTGCCAGGAAGAGGCATTTGAGGACTCAGAGTTGTGATCAGGCCACTCTTTTGGGTGTGAACAGCCCCATTTTTGTCCAAGGTCACCATGGATCCTGCAGGCCCCCCTGGGAGCATCAATTACCCAACTATTTGGAAACAAGAGGACCCTTATGGTGGTCACTAAAATATTGAACTCCTATTTTGGATGACAGCACTGGAATTGTATCATAGAAAACCAAGCACAGGCACCAAGCAGGAGGATTTGCAGCATCCCCTCTGCCCCATTCCACAAGGAATGGCAGCACAAGGATGGCAGCAGTGCTGGAAATCAGGGCTGAGCCGAGCTCTGCCATCACCTCCATGGAACTTCTCCAAAATTCTATCTGTGAAACTCTGGGCCTCGTTACCCTCTCAATCCCAATGCTCAGGTGATTCTTTTACCCTGCTTTGCATTCTTCCCTACGATCACAATGAGCTTAATTACTCTGCATTTTAATCTAATTATGTATTAAATCATTAATTTAATACATTTTAAAGAAGTTTGGTTAAAAGAAATCACAAATAAATGAAAAGTTAGAACAACGTATGCATGAGATTCAAGTCTTTGGAAGATCATGCCAAAATCAAATGAGAAATACTGTTAATACTCCAAATATAGCAAACCCCAGAAAGTATTTCTGAACAACCTCTGTTGGTTTTACTTTCAGTAAGTCATGAAGCAACCACAACATTGTCTTAGCTGTAAAACATAATATTTCTCTAACCTTTTTCTTTTAATTTGGCACATTCATTAAGGAATGTTTTTAGTACTAGTTGCTGGTTTTGAACCACTATAAAAACAAGAACAAATAGAATGTCAAGCATTTTAACAGCATTAATACTTTCAGCCACTTGAATGCAGCAAACAAAGCAAGATGCTGACTTTGTTTCCCTCAGAGCACATTTGTGCATGGAACACCTGGATATTCAGCAGCAGGTTCTGCCCAGGAGGGGTAAGAAAGACAAACCCCTCCCAGGGCTGTACCCACCTTCCAGCAGTTTCTGCAGGCTGCTCCTCATCACATGGATGTTCTCTATGCCAATGAATTTAAAACGAATGTTTTCATAGTTATCTTCATTCTCATAGCCCTTCCCAGCAGCTCTGTTGGCCATGGCATTCAACTGGCAAATTCAAGAAAGGAAAAGAAAGAGAAAATCACACCAAAACTCAGAGAGGCTGCTCTGCAAGTCCTTTTTTTTTTAAATCTCCCAGAAAATGTACTGGACAAAGCTGTTACTCAGCTGCACTTCCCCACCTCCCAGACAGCTCTTGCAGCTGTTTCATTGGAATTACTGCAGTTCATTAGTCAGAGGCTCATTAAGACCCTACTTAGGGCAGCATCAACCCCCAATTTCTGCTGTCATCAGAGACACTGGGCCTGCCCTAACTGTGAAGTCACCTAAGGAAATTCAGAGAGAGGCACAAGGAAGCAGAACTAGGAAAGCCATTTTTATCAGGGACATACATACATGGTGGGATAGAAATAGCAAGAGAATTCCCAAGCTTTTCACAGACATACATGCACAGAGGAAATAAAGCCACCTGAGGGAAACATAGAAACATTCAAGTTGAGCAGAGAGAACACAGCAACTGCAGGAAAGAAGCAGAAAAGAAGCCAGTTGCTCTAACAATCCCCCAAACCAGTTCAAGAGCTACCAGGACATCTTTGGTTGGGCAGAAAAGAGAGCAGCTCAACCCCCCCAGTATCAATTTGGGCAGATTTTGGGAGAGGACAATCAGATATGGTACAGAGACCTTTAACACTAAAATAACTCCAGTGCTTCAGTTCTGCCAGAGTGGGACAGGTTGGGTTGGAAGAAGTGTCACCAATTATAAATTCTCCCCCTGTCACCAAATGCTTTAGCACAAAATTGCCACCAGTGATGGATTTCAGGGGCATATCTCTGCCACTGGAAGCTGTCTGTGCCAGAGGAACACGCAGTGCCTGCTGTAAATGCACAAATCATTACAGGACAGGTGATCTCTAGGAAATGTCACACTAAAAGCCAAAATACACACTGGAACAAGATGTGAAACACTCCCTATTTTCCCCCAAAAAGACCTTTTCTTTCTTGCCCTTGCCACAGTTTAATTAAATTTGTAGTTGATACAAAATAACTGCAAGACCTGAACAGTGAAGCAGCTTCTCAGAAAGCTCCGTTTTCAAATACTCAGAGCAATTGAAATCTTTGCTTTGAAATAATTGTGTGCTGTGAAAACCCTTGTGTTCTAATTGGCTTACCCAGCACTCCTAATCCATATGCTTACAGGAGAACCACTGGAATTGGTTTCTAAACTCAGTTCCTCAAGATGACAGTCATTAGAGGTTTCATTTTGCAAACATTCCTCTCACATAAACCCCTCAGCTCTCAAACTCTAGCCCCAAAGAGTGGCTACAAACCAGAAGAGCTGAACTGTATTAAACTCCATCATGAGTGTTATTTTTAAAAGGGAAAAAAAAAAGGGAGGGATTGTTTTTCCCAGTCCCACTTCCTCCCAGATCTGCCAATAAAAGCACTTCATCCTCGTGGAACTGAATCCTGAAGCTTCTCTCCAACTCCACTTCCAGTTCTCTCCTTTATCCTTTAGGAGTCTGCAGGAAAATGCTTCACTGTCCCAGCCAGTTCCATCAGGTCACCCTGAACACAAACCTCAACCCAGGATACTCCAGGAGGGCAAGATCCTTAGGAGCACTTCACATTCCAGTTGTACACCCTGACCCAGGAGCCTGATCCCACATTCCTGCTGCAGGACCGACCCAGAACCGTGACAGAATGAACTGCAAACAGCACTGCTCATTCAGACAAGAGATTCCCAAGCAGCCCCAAGCCCATGGAGGTACCTTTGGCCTTGTGTCTACAACATACATGAAGGGGCTGCCGGGGTTGGCCTCTCGGATGGCCTGGAGCATCTGCTCGTCCTCCAGGCAGCGCGCGCTGAACCCGGCCAGGGGCTGGCTGCAGCGGCACAGGGCGGCCTGCAACACACACACACACAGAGAGAGAGAGAGAGCATCACCTCTGCTCCCACGGCCCCTCCTCCGGCCCCAAACCCCTCTGGGCTCACTGTAATTGTCCCAGGTGCTCCTTCTGAAAAGCTGCTGCTGAGGTGGACACGCGGGAATGCCACGGGGCCATTCCGCAAAAGGAGAAGTTTGGGAAACTTGGAGCCGTGAGGCTGAGGAGGCTCAAACTGCTCTGCCTGATGGTCACCACCCCAAATGTCAGCAGTTCATAGAATCCCAGAATGGCTGGGTGGAAGGGACCTTAAAAATATCTCATTCCACCCCCTGCCATGGGCAGGGACACCTTCCACTATCCCAGGCTGCTCCAACCTGGCCTCAGACACTGCCAGGGATCCAGGGGCAGCCACAGCTGCTCTGGGCACCCTGTGCCAGGGCCTCCCCACCCTCCCAAGGCACAATTCCCTCCCAATATCCCATCCAGCCCTGCCCTCTGGCAGTTTAAAACCATTCCCACTTGCCCTGTCACTATGAGCCCATGTAAAAGTCCCTCTCCCTCCTTTCCATGAGCCTCCTGAAGGTACTGGAAGGCAGCAATTCCTCATGTTTTCCATTTGGTTTCTATTTCCAAACCATTCTTTTGAGTTTTCCTTATCAGTTGCTGCTGTTGCACACTCAGAGCAGCACTGGGTATATTTTAAGGAAATTTCATTAGTTTCCAGCACAACTCCAGGCAGTGCCCAGGTCAAGGCACGCTTCCTCAGGAAAACAACAATTTGGCTGTGACAGAATTTTCCTAACATCAGCATCTAAAACATTGCTGAGGCAGCAAAGTTACAAATTTACATTCTGGTCTTCAGTGGAAAAAAAAAAAATGAAACCTTCACTTATTCTGAGCTAGTGGGGATTTATTTCAGGGTGGTTCCTCCTCTTCAATATTAAGAAAATCCAGCCAAGTCAACATATAACTTGATAAAACATTATTCAATATAGCTTAACAGGAGATTAAAAAACCCCCACATCAGAAGGAATTGCTGAAAGCTGATTAAGAAAAAAATTCCCAACAGGAAGCTTGGAAAGTGTGTGTGCTTTTTGCACGGCTCTGGATGCATTCCAAGTGTTTGCCTTTAGCTCATTCCGTGACTCAGAACGAAAGCCATTAAGAGAAGCACGGTTCTCAAAGGCCTCAAATCTAATAATTATCTTATTCTTTCCTTTCATTAGAAGGGAACTGGACAAAAAGGGGAACCCTTCCTCCCCCCCAAGGCAGCAGGCAGTGAGGCACTAACGTTGTTTTCCTTGTACAAGTAAGAAAGCACCGGAATCCGCCCTCGGCTCCTGAACCTTGAACTTCCCATCACCACTGCCTTGGTGGCAGCTCGAGGCACCACGATTTCAGGGGGGTACGTGCTGCAAACCTGAGGCAGAACAGAGAGAAAAAATCCAGATATTGTTACTGAGCACTTCAAAATACATGAAAAATTCATCTTTGGCTCGTTAGGTTACGAGGTATTGAGGAAAACAACGCAGGAAACAATCAACTCTGCAGATGAACCTGAAAACTGCACTGCATAATGCAGATTAAAAGGAAGTTCTTTAAATCCAGAAATTTGATGGAAGCTTCTAATTTAGATTCACAGAATGGTTTGGGTTGGAAGGGACCTTGGAGCCCATCTCATTCCACCCCTGCCATGGGCAGGGACACCTTCCCCTATCCCAGGGTGCTCCAAGCCCCGTCCAGCCTGGCCTTGGGCACTGCCAGGGATCCAGGGGCAGCCACAGCTGCTCTGGGCACCCTGTGCCAGGGCCTCATCACCCTCACAGGGAACAATTCCTTCTCACAAAAGGAGAAATTAAGAATAACTATATTTAAAAAGCTCTAAATCTTATGCAACTTGAAAGGCACTTTCAGCACGCAGGTGGAATCCTCAGGGAGCAGCTTCATCCCTTCTCCTCAAACGAGCACAGCCTTTGCAGCATGGACTTCACAGATAAGCTGCTCTCCAAGCCTGGCTTTACGTCAGGCTTGACAAGTTTAAAACATAGGCTGGAAACCCTGAGGGAATTCTAAAGCACTGGGGAGTTCCACTGCAGCAAGCAAAGCCTCAGAGTGCTTCATGATTTGAGGTGGCCACGTTCAGGTGCCCTCGCCAGCTGCTGCAAACAGCACCTCTCACATCAGATCCCAATTCAGGCCTCCACAGGCACAGGCAGGTAAAAGTGGCAGTCACCTCTGACAGCACAGGCTCGTATTTCTTCAACCCAGAGCTTCAAGTAAAGAAAGCTACCAGGGGAAGGGAGTGGAGAGCCAGGGGAAGGGATTCAGGATGAATATGTTGGTGTCTTCCTTGCAGTTTCTTGCTCTGGCTTTTCAACAGCCAGGTCTGACTGCAGAGCCTCAGAGGAAATAAAAAGGGAAATAACGTGGAGCGGGATTTTGAACAAGCTTGCTGACAAATGCTTTTGTTTAATGTTGTTTAGATCCAAGTTGGCCTTTCAGGGAAAATAACAGCAGCAGGCAGTTCAGACTGAAATGACAGAGAGCCCTTAGAAAGCAGAAGATGCAACTGAGAAAACAGAAAAAGGTCTGTTTTCCACTGCTGTTTTTTCCCTCCTTCCTTCCCTAGCCCCTCTCCACTCTGCCTCATTCCCCACCCATCCAAACTGCTGCCATTTCCATCTCTCTTCCACATCTGTCACCAGCCAGGTGGGACAGGCTTTGGAAACACCAAAAGCAGCTAAGGCTGCTTGAGGCTTTGCCCAACAGATGGTTTGACATTTCTGCAGGAAAACAAGGCTCTGGTCCCTCGCCAGGGGGATCAAAGCACAACAAGGTGACTCTGCAGCTCTCCTGGAGCATCGTTGTCTGCAACTCCTCATCGAGGTGATGTGCTTTGACTCGAACCAAGTGAGCTCCTTGCTCCCCAGAGGCAGCAGCAGGGCTGTCATTAATAACAACAAGGAGATGCTGCACTAAATGGCTCCTTCAGGCAGGAATTACCTCATAGTCCTTGTTAATATCCGTTACTTCCCAGTAGTCGTTGGGAATTCCCATGCGCTGGTAATCCAGTTTCAAATCAATCACTTTCCATCCCATTTCCCGGTTCTCTTTGGACATTTTAGGGTTGTAAGAGAAAGCATAAAGTTCTTCGGGTTTCACTGGGAAGGGGAAAGAGAAAAATCAACCAGTTAGAGATGCAAAGACATCCAGAGAGGCCAAAACTTCTGGAAATCAATAACTGAGCGCTCCAGAGGAGGATTTTGAAGTATTTAAGACTTCTCAACTTTTTATAGGTTTTTGGTTGGGGTAGTACCAAGTGCTGAGAATTCACCCTCAGGAATTTCCAACACTCAGTTCCCAAACGCGGGGAGATACACTCACTCTAACAAAGTGTTTTAGCCCAAGTTGGAAGAAGTAATTTCTCCTAAACCAATGATTTCCTCCTGAATTCACTGCAATAAGCATGTTAGATGAGATTTATATCATAACCATTAATCCCCATGTGAAAACATGGATTAAAAGATCTGTTTCCTGTGGAGAGTTCATACAACAGCTCCTGCACACCTGTAAGACCATTGCTCAACCAGAAATTCTGAGACTGGAAAACTTTAGGGATGTGTGGAACATTGCTGTCAGCCCAACAAAGGCTTCAGGCTGGCTCTGACAAACGCCCATTTACCATCCCAACCTCCTTCCCTCTCTTCACAAAATGCAAATCCAACCAGTAACTCATGCAGCTGATTCCCAAGGCAGCTCCAGAGACAGAGGGAAACCTGTCAGAGGCTGATAAGGCAGCTGGTTACTGGACAGGTAACCCAGAGCTGTCCATCACACATGTGCAAATCATCAGTAGTGATGTGCTCTGCCAAAAATCCATGAAGGGAGCACACTCACAGACATCTCAAAACAAACAAAAAAAAGCACTGTTAAAATCCAGAAGCAGAAGAAAAGAAAGAGCTACAGCATTTACACAGTTGAGAACAAAGGAAAGCCGTGTGAGCCCCTGCAGTGACACCTCCCACGCTTCAGGCACTACCCAAACCTCTAATTTTTAAAACCTCAAAGAGCAGTGACAGCTTTAAAATGTAACACCACAAACCTGCCAGCTACAGCATCAGAGTGAGAACTTCAGAACTAAGAAAACTCCAAAGAGCACAAGGGAGATGCTGGGAACAGACACAAGCCTTAGTTTCAATTTATAAAAAACAATCCAAACTCAGCAAACCCCGTTTCTCCTACAGGATTTCCAGCCCAGTCCTGTGTGAAGGCCGGCAAGAAGCTGCCCGGTGCCATTAACTCCCCTCCCTCAGCCTGGTGACACCACCACAAATTGCAACTACAAATGACACCCTTGTAATAACACAACTCCAAATACTGGTTCTAGCACCCCAAAACCAGAGGCTGCCACGGGCAGAAGCCAGGTAGGAACTCGGTGGAATGCTGTCCTGCAAGAAGAGCCTGAAAATTCATCCATGCTGGAATAAAAAGCTGGAGCTGGAAGAGAGCACAGGCCTTTGAGGGTGTCTGGCTCACACTCCAAGAGTGACTCCGAGTCAGGGCAGGGTGAAGCACAGGCTTTCACAACTGAGCAAACACTGCAGAGAAGCCTCAACACGCTGCTGGGAACACAGCAAAGATGCCAATTTGTGGGATTCTGGAATTCTGTGAATGCCTGGATCAGCTGGAAAGGGCAGAACTGCACACAGCCAAAAGCTGGGTGACACAAGTGGCTGACAGTGGCTGGGTTTGGGATATGAACTTTGCACAGCTCTCCAGAAGCTCCTCACAGGAGACCACCTCATTCCCACTGCCAGGCAGTCACAGAATCACGGAGAGGTCTGAGTTGGAAGAGCTCATCCAGTGCCACCCCTGCCATGGGCAGGGACACCTTTCACTGTCCCAGGCTGCTCCAAGTCCCGTCCAGCCTGGCCTTGAGCACTGCCAGGGATCCAGGGGCAGCCACAGCTGCTCTGGGCACCCTGTGCCAGGGCCTCCCCACCCTCCCAGGGAAGGATTCCTTCCCAATATCCCACCTAACCCTGCTCTCTCTCAGTGTGAATCCATTCCTCCTTGTCCTGCAAAGTCTCTCTCCATCATTCCTGTTGACTCTCAAGGCTGTGTTTAGTTTGGAAGCAAACATCCTGCTCCACAGAGCTCAGCTCCCTGAGCCCTGCCATTGCCTCTGGTGCTGGAAGCTGATTCTGATCCCACACCCTCCCTCCCAAACCCAACCACGGGGCAGCACAGCTTTCCCAGGGCTCGGCTCAGAGCATCCCAGAGATTCCCAGGACAGATTGCCATCCCCAGCACCTGGCTGGGAGAGCTTGAGCAGGGAGGTGAACACGTCGTGGCAGTCCCTCTCCTGCCCGATCACAAAGTGAGCCACGTGGAAGTTCTTGCAGTGGATGAGCAGGGGGTACCCGGCCGTGGTCAGGGGCAGCTTCTCCACGCTGGAGATGTGGTGATGCAGGATCTGCAGAACAGGGAATAAACGTCAGGTGTCACTGATAAAGCTGTGAGCAGTACAAGCAGATACGAAACCTCTGTGACACAATCACCCATTTGTGCTTCCTGCAGCTAAGGAACGGCAGAAAATGAGCTTATTTGTGATATTTATCCAACAGAAACTGTACCCAAAACCCAGGGAACTAAAGCAGGACTGAAAAAACCCCAGATGGACATAAGTTACTTTCAGAGACAGATGTGCAGCTCTGTTTACCTGGTGCACTTTGCTTTCCTTTCACCTCCATATGAAATACATTCTGTCATTCCCATTTTACCTTAGAATAGGCTCATTTCAGTGCTAATTCTGTGCTTCTAAAAGCTGTAAATTCACATTTAGTGGTTTTGTATATTGAGCTTGAGACAGGAAATTACCCAAGTTTTTTACATTCCTTGAAGTGACACTGATTCCATGAGTGAACTCTATCGAGCCACATCGCCATTGTGCTCATTTCCTTCCGAACCAGCTGCTTCTGGGGAGCATTTGGTAACAAAATGCCATAAAAGATCACTACAGCTTCGGAATTCCCACACCTGTTTATTCTGGAAACGAGAGTATTAAGTTCCAGGACCCAGGGAATGGCTTCCCACTGCCAGAGGGCAGGGACGGATGGGATATTGGGAAGGAATTGTTCCCTGTGAGTGTGGGGAGGCCCTGGCACAGGGTGCCCAGAGCAGCTGTGGCTGCCCCTGGATCCCTGGCAGTGTCCAAGGCCGGGTTGGAGCAAGCTGGGACAGTGAAAGGTGTCCCTGCCCATGGCAGGGGGGGAATGGGACGATCCTTCAAGTCCCTCCCCCTCCAGTCCATTCTGTGGTCTGAAGTGACTCTTGCAGGTGTGTTCCCACCCCACCATACCCATGTTTCCTTCCTGACTTCAGCAGAGGCATCCACGTAGATCAGGTGCGTGGCTGTCAGGTACAGGGTCCCGGTCGCTGCCTTCCTGTTGGCGTAGCGATCCAGCAACTTCACATTTTCAACCTGCAGCAGGAACACAGGATGAGAACACCTCCGAATCCCAGAACTGCTGAGGCTGGAAAAGTCCTCTGGGATCATCAAGTCCAACCTGTGCCCAATTCCCACCTTGTCACCCAGCCCACGTCCAGCTGTTCCTCGGACACCTCCAGGGGTGGGCACTCCAAACCTCCCCGGCAGCCCCTGCCAAGGCCTGAGCACCCTTTTCCATGGAGGAATTCCTCCAAGTCCAACTTAGACAGAGGAACTACCTAAGCACCTGTTGAACTCCATTCATTCAGCTTCTAATACACAACTCACGAAGCAAGACAGAAAAACACGAGAATTTAAGTCCCCCCTGCAACAACAAGTCAGCTTTACACCATAAACTCCAATTATTTCTCCATGAATTAAAGCCATAAAGGTTAAGCAAACAGCCGTGGTTCGGCACCAGGAAACCCTAACAGGATTACTGGATTTGTAGCCAAGATGATCCCAGTTTGTTACTGTGCAAGGCTGCAGAAATAACAAGACAAAGGACTGCAAGGGAAAGACTTGTCTGTGCTCAGGGTGATCAACATGTTGCTCGGAAAGGAACAGCCCTCTCCAGCCTGACTTCCCACTGCTCATTCCCTATTAGTAGCTACTTCTTGTAACTCACTTCCTGGCCTCCGAGTGCATTTCATAAACCACACCGAGCTAATTAATAAAAAACAGCTTTGAAAAACATCAGCGCAGACATAATAAAATATGTCACAACTCTGGATTGATTTTCTCCTGGCCTATTTGCTGCCTAATGAACGCAGATGGAATTTTTCTTTTGCCATTAAGCAGGAATAATGGGAAAAAATAATTGGATGGACAATGAAAACAAATGTTTTAGCAGTAAATGATAGGTTAGTTCTGGGTATTGAATGTGTGAGCTTCCTTACGTTGGTCTCAAGTAAATCACGGAAAATCTCAGGAAATAAACTTGGAGAGCAGAGGCCTAGGCTCACTGTCCTCTTAGCAGGTCATGTTTTTCAGCAGATATAACTATTAAATAGAATATTGCCCTTTTCAGGGCACCACAGACACGCAGGACCAACCAGCAGAGCACCCCAAGGCAGGGGGTAAAGAGCATCCCCAAACTAATGTCCCAGAGAATAAAACGAATAACAACAACCTTCGTTGCAGTGAAGGATAAAATTAAATTATCAACTGCTGCCTGAATAAATGCAATTCCTTTCAGCACAGCATTCCCAGAGCTCCTGTTTGACTTAATTCAATGGGAAAAAACCCACATTTTTATTCACTCACTGGGATTAAGGGGAACCTCCGCGCTTTGACAGAAAGGAAACATTCCGGAACCATCCCCAAACCACCTCGGCACCAGCCCCCC